>VIIQ02000724.1:0-435045 GCA_007449985.2 Desmodesmus armatus
AGCAGCACAGCCGCTAGCAGCCCGGTGCCGGCAGCTGCACGGGAGGGCAGGATCACCAGCATCAGCCTTCCTGACGGCCACGGCCCCTGCGCCCTGCTGCCACCAGCATGCAGACGACACCACCCCTGCACGCGGCTGCACCAGCCGATGTGCACCTTGCTGCAGCAGGCGGTGGCGCCGTTCTGTGCAGCCAGCGCGGCCAAGCTTAATGTGACAAGAGCCGAGGTATGGGGCTGGGACTTCACAACGGGTTGCAGGGTTGGATGCAGCGACGGGGGTACATTTTGTTAACACAGCAGACCCCCTATCAAGCATCTAGGCATACTCCTATCAGTCAGGGGGCGACAGCCTTTGCCAGACAGCTTTTCGAGCAGCGGTTACACAGCATTGGGCACCGGCACGCACTTGGAGTAGGTACGACCTCACCCTGCTGGGCAGGTGTGAAGTCGCCCGGCAGGTGCTGGCCTCCTGCTTGGTGTACCATGCGCAGTTTGTGCCGGTGCCTGCCGACCTCCTGCGCCTTATCCAGCGCGCATCTCCGCCTTTGTGCTGGGTTGGGGTGTATCCGCAACACCGACGATCGACAACTGCGATGGCGCCCGGCTCAGCAGGTGGCCAGCCTGCAGGCCAAGCAGGGTGGCGTCGCCTGCGTGGATGTGCAGGCGCACATCACCGCCATGCAGGCAAAGGTCATGGCAGCACTGCTGCACCCGCACAGGCACGCATGGAAGCAGTTCATGCGGGCGAACCTGGACCGTGCAGCGCCGGGGGCGGGGGAGCGGCTGCTGCTGCAGCAGCACTCTCTTGGACAGGCAGCAGCAGCACAGCGGCGGCGCCTCGGCGCTAGACACGCAGCACACATTGCAGCGTTTCAGGCGCTGGGGCTGCACAGGCGGGTCTCCCACGAGGGCATGACAGTCGAGCAGATACAACTGGAGCCAGTCATAGGGAACTACAGCGTGGCCAGCGCTGTCACAGGTGGGCTGTTCACCTCTGTCCCCAGCTTGCCCAGCACTTTGGTGCCCCGCCTGGCGGGCACAACCCTGGGGCAGGTGGCGCCACGGCTGGCCTTTGTGCCAGCTACTGACGGCCTCGTGCTGCCAGAGGCATGGCAAGCGACTATGCAGGCGCCAGCGCAGCCGCAGTGGCGCTTGGACCCACAGCGCAGGTGGGCTCGGCAGCAGGGCGAGGATGCATCCCCTGGTATGACGTGCAGCAGGACGGCAGCCTACGCTGCCTCGACGCAGAGCCAGACCTGCCACCGGACGCGGCGCTGTCGCCGTGCTGCGTGGTGTTTGCCCCCTTGGGCGGCCCCCGCAGACAGCACAAGCACGGCAGCAGCAGCCAGGGGGGGAGCCAAGGGACCCTCCGGCGGCATACTATCTGGTAGGGCGGTGGGATGAGATTCAGGTAGACCCCAACGTCTGGGGTTTTGGGCCTGACTTGCCACTGCCACGGTATTCGGTCAAGAAGCCACCCGCAGGCTAGTGCAGCTCAGCTGCAGATCAAGCGTGGCTGGGTCCCAGCGGTGGGTGTACGGCCGCGCTTGTGGCGGGATAGTGAAGGCACCCTGGCAACGGGCTCCGCCCTGCAGCAGCTTGAAGGGAAGCACAAGCGCAGCTTTGGAGAGATGATGCAGGCGGGCTTCAACAGCGGCAGCTCCAGCCGCAGCATCACCACTGCCGACCAGATGGCAGCGTATGATGCCCCCTGGATGCACGCCAGCCCAGCTCGCCAGCATGTCCGGCAGCGAGTGACAGACAGGGCAGCTACGGCAGCAGGGTCGCAGCCGACAGCCTGGCGACAACAGCAGGACTTGCAGCACGTCGCTGCCCCAGCTGTGGATGACAGCAAGGACCCTCTGGAGCGGGGCCTGCCGCGTGCTGCACCAGCCGACTCAGACTGGTGGGGACACCAAACAGCAGGGACAGGTTGGGGAGGGAGGGCTGCTGCAGCCGCCGCCAACGCCGGCAGGCATGCTGCAGCAAGGGCAAGGTGGGGGTGGGGCAACACCCCAGCCGCAGCTGCGCAGCCAGGGTGGCGGTGGGGAAACACATCAGCTACTGCCACAGCAGCAGCAGCAGCTCCAGCAGCAATTGCAGGCTCCAGCTCCGAGCCCGGACAGCTACCAGCTCGAGTCTCTGTCCCACCTCTTTGTGCAGTGCCCGGTGGCAGTGGCCGAATGGGCGTGGTTTGCGCAGGTGTGGCACAGGTGCAGCCAGGGGAAACGGTAGACTTTAGCAGCACCCGCATCCTATTGCTGGATGACAGCTCGGTGTGGCAGCCACCAGCGCAGCTGCGCCAGTTGTGGACTTACCTACGCCTGCTGCTGCTTGAGTCCTTCTGGGTGGTTCGATGTGCCAGTGAGGGCCGCCCGTACAGCAGTGCGGCTGTCACCCATAGGTTTAGGGCAGCACTGCAGCAGCAGCTCTCGCAGGACTGGCTCAGGACACAAGGGGACATCCGCCTGAACTCTGGGGTGCCTTTGTCTTGGCTCCGGGGCTGCAACCCTGAGCTGCTGCCGGAGCGGTTCGCCGCCAAATGGCAGCAGCCGGGGGTGTTGTACGCAGTGGGGGATGGCACCGGGCCCCGCCTTGTGCTGCCAGGGGATGCTTGATGGGCCTCTTCTGGGAGTGGGGGTCCTTAAACGGGACATTTTGGGCCCACCAAAACATACCATCTACAAAAAAATGGGGGTGGGCTTCTGCTGCTGCGATGCAGTAGGGATGGGGGTTGGGGTTTGGTTTCAGCATTAGTGGTGAGTGGTTTTGTGCATACTGTGGGGGGCCGGTTCATGCTACCAGCCAAGGTTGGTGTGTACACCCCGGCAGGGGGTGCTAGTGACTTAGCCATTGTGCCGCCTTGCGCGGCGTTCCGTTCCAGGCGAGTTTAGCCGTGTGGTGTCACTTTGCTTTTGTATAGTTTCTGCAGTACCGCCTGCGCGACAGCCGGCAGTGACTATCGTAGACAATTTGCGGGTGCGTGGTGGAGCCCTGGTGTCTGCTTTCAGCAGGCTGCGCTGCAATGCGCCGCTCATTTGACCATGTGGTGAGGGTGGTGGTCTGCCCCTTCACAGGGTGGCGCCGGTCAGGTTGCGCCATCCTCTTGCCAGAGCCCTTGAGGGGTAGCTTCTGTTGCTTGACTCCGCTCTTGTAACTTGCTCACCCTGGAAAAAAAAATTAGCATCCGTGCAGTGGGTTTCAGACAGCAGGGCGACGTCTACCTGTTCCGATTGCAGCCACGCGAAGACCTCCAGTTGCCGTGGGATGGCATTGAGGCCGTTGACGTTGACTGCTGCCACCCTGAGGGGGCGGCCAGGGGGCGCTGGCTGCACCATCTACTGCTGCCCCCGGGCGCGGCCTCCGGCGCGCTGAAGGGGGTGGGCAGTCGCCGGTGTGAGCGGCTGGGTGCCAGCACCACTGGCCTGCTGTGTGCTGCTGCGTCTGGCTCGGCCCGGCTGTTGCTGCGTGTTGTCCGGCTGTGGGTGTGGGCCAAAGACGCTAGCGTACGGCTGTGAGTGAGTCCCTGCTCCAAGGCGCTCCGAGCGCCTGAGCGGTGGCGTGGGGGGATGCTGCTGCCTATCACGATGCTGCTGTCTGCTGCGCTGCCTGCGCCTGGACCTGCTGCTCTGCTGCCCCTGGTGCTGGTCCCGGGTGGGCCCAGGTGTGGCATCCGCCGCGTCCCCCTCCGACATGTCCGCCCGCTGTCGCTGCCGTATTGCAGGTGTGGTATGTTCAGCTGCTGCTCAAGCCAGGTGAGCAGGGCTTTGTCTGTAGGGCTGATCCCCCGCTGTAAGCTGCTGCGGAAGGCCTGCCGGAAGTCATCCCGCAGCTGCTGCTGTTCCTCAAGGGGCAGGGGGTGGCCCCTATCCTGGTCCCCCACTAGCATGTCCGCCATCTGCAGCATGTCTGCCTCCTGGCCTTGTTCCCACTCTGCCCTGCCCTGCTGGGTGCTGGAGGGGGCCTCAGGCAGGTCTGCGGCGTTGGCGTCAGACGCTGAGTCCAGCTGCATGTCGCTGGCATCTCCCTCAGGGGCATGGAGCTGCTGTTGCGGCTGCTGCGGTGGCAGCATGGGCTGCTGCTGCTGGGGCTGTTGGTGCTGTTGCTGTTGAGGGGCGCCACCGCTGCTATGCTGTTGCTGGCGTTGATGAGGGCAGTGCTGCTGCTGCTGCTGCTGATAGTGAGGTGGCAGGGGCTGCTGCTGCTGCTGCTGCTGCTGCTGTTGCTGCTGTTGCTCGTGCTGTTGTGGCTGTTGCTGCTACGGTGGAGAGCTGGGCGCCATCCCTGCAGCAGTGACGCGCTGCAGGGCTGACCGCAGCACGCTGCATAGCTGCTGGTTGAGGGCCAGCCAGGTGTTTTTTTTTTTTTTTTTGCAGGGTAGGCTTGTTACATGAGCGGAGTCAAGCAACCACTGCCACCCCTCATTTGCTCTTGCAGGAGAATGGCGCAACCCCCAGGCGTGTTGGTATGAAGAGCCGTCCTCAACGGACGCGAGGCCAATGGGACGAAGTCCTATGGCGTTAAGAGACCAGGGGGGTGTCTCTGTATCTTTATCTTTATCTTTAACCTGACAATCACCACCCTTTGAGGGGGCACCACCACCCTCACCACATGATTATGTGAGCGGCGCTTGTGCAGCGCAGCCTGCACGAAGCAGACACCAGGGCTCAACCATGCACCTGCTTTAACGTCTAAGTCTGCTACTATCAAAGCCTCCGGCACTAACCCAACTACTAACCATGCCAACTATCAAGTCGCTGCTGTGGGCGGACCAGTCGCCTCCTGCCAGGTGTCAGGAGCGGTAGAGGGCCTGCCCGCCACCTGGATCTGGACTGGTGGGGATAGTAGGGTATATGCTGCCACAAACATGCAGGAGCTGCTGCAATGCTGCTGTCCGCAGCAGCAGTGTCGGCTGGGGTCCCAGCAGCAGCAGCAGCAGCAGCAGCCAGGCCAGGCGGGAGCACTGCAGTCTCAGCAGCAACAACAACGGGTTGGGTTGGGGTTTGGTTTCAGCATTAGTGGTGAGTGGTTTTGTGCATACTGTGGGGGGCCGGTTCATGCTACCAGCCAAGGTTGGTGTGTACACCCCGGCAGGGGGTGCTAGTGACTTAGCCATTGTGCCGCCTTGCGCGGCGTTCCGTTCCAGGCGAGTTTAGCCGTGTGGTGTCACTTTGCTTTTGTATAGTTTCTGCAGTACCGCCTGCGCGACAGCCGGCAGTGACTATCGTAGACAATTTGCAAAAAACAATTTGCGGGTGCGTGGTGGAGCCCTGGTGTCTGCTTTCAGCAGGCTGCGCTGCAATGCGCCGCTCATTTGACCATGTGGTGAGGGTGGTGGTCTGCCCCTTCACAGGGTGGCGCCGGTCAGGTTGCGCCATCCTCTTGCCAGAGCCCTTGAGGGGTAGCTTCTGTTGCTTGACTCCGCTCTTGTAACTTGCTCACCCTGGAAAAAAAAAAAAAAAAAAAAACGGAGGGGCACAGCAACACCAGCAGCAGTCACAGCAGCAGGTTGGGACCCAGCAGCAGCAGCTGCCGACTCCAGAAAGCTATCAGCTTGAGTCTCTGTCTCACCTCTTTGTGCAGTGCCCTGTCGCGGTGGCCGTGTGGGCTTGGTTTGCAGGTGTGTGGCAGAGGGTGCAGCCGGGAGCAGTAGTGGACTTCAGCAGCGTTCGCATCCTTCTGTTGGATGACAGCACAGTGTGGAAGCCTCCACCAGCGCTGCAGCAGCTTTGGACGTACCTGCGGCTGCTACTGCTGGAGTCCTTCTGGGTGGTTCGGTGTGCCAGCGAGGGCCGACCGTACAGCAGTGTTGCAGTCATCCACAGGTTCGGGGCAGCATTGCAGCAGCAGCTCTCACAGGACTGGCTTAGGTCTCAGGGGGACATCCGCCTCAACTCTGGGGTGCCTCTGTCCTGGCTACGGGGCCGCAACCCCGTCCTGTCGCCAGAGCGGTTTGATGCTAAGTGGCAACTGCAGGGGGTGCTGTACACAGTAGCTGCAGGCATGGGCCCCCGCCTTGTGTTCTAGTGGGAGGGTGGCCATACGGGGGCTGGGGTGTTCAGGAGCGGGGTTGGGCAAGCAGGGGAGCCTTTTCTGTGTGGAATTTGTTGTGCTTCTCGGGTCTTGGCTACGTGTGTGCTTTACTCTGTATCATAGTTGTTTTTTTTTTGTTTTTTTTCAGGGTGAGCAAGTTACAAGAGCGGAGTCAAGCAACAGAAGCTACCCCTCAAGGGCTCTGGCAAGAGGATGGCGCAACCTGACCGGCGCCACCCTGTGAAGGGGCAGACCACCACCCTCACCACATGGTCAAATGAGCGGCGCATTGCAGCGCAGCCTGCTGAAAGCAGACACCAGGGCTCCACCACGCACCCGCAAATTGTGTACGATAGTCACTGCCGGCTGTCGCGCAGGCGGTACTGCAGAAACTATACAAAAGCAAAGTGACACCACACGGCTACTAGATAGTTGTTGTTGTGCCTCTGGAGTGTGTGCGCATCACACACGGTGTAAGCGTTTGGGTTGCTCTTCTGGGGGCGGCTGGCCGCTCTGGTGCCTTGCTTGGTTGGCACTGGGGCAACAATGTCAGTGTTTTTGTTGGCTTAGGTGTGGGGCGGATTTAGCCCTGCATATTGGAGAGGTGTGCAGGTGTGGTGGTGCATCACGCCGGGGGGCTTTCGGCCCTTTGCGCGCTGGCTTTTGTCTAGTACAGCGGCCAGCCCTGTGCTGTGTGGCCGCCGCTTGTTGGTTTAAGGGTGTTTCTTCAGCCCCTCTGTGGGGGGGCTGGCTCTGCACACCGGTGAGGTGTGTGAGTGTGGCGCACATCGGTGGTGCTTTCTCTCGGCTCTGTGCTGACTCGCTTGCGTTAGTGTTGCTCGCATGCTTTGTCCCTTTGCCGTTGCTTTTCTCTAGTCACCTTGCGGGTGCATGGTCGGGTCCTGGTGTCTGCTTTTTGGCAGGCTGCACTGCGAAGTGCCGCCCGTGAGACCATGTGGTGGGGGTGTCGGCTTGCGCCCTCACAGGGTGGTGCCTGCCAGGTTGCGCCATCCTCTTGCCTAAGCTTTGAGGGGTGGCTTCTGTTGCTTGACTTCGCTCTTGTAACTTGATCACAAAAAAAAAAAAAACTGGGGTGCATGTTGGTACGCTTGAAGACACTATTTTTGTCTTTCACTAGAGCCAACCAGATGATGTTTGCGGACCACCACCGCTGCGCACCATCCGCCGCCGTCAACCCAACGCTACGCGCCGCTCTCTGACTCAATTGGGGTGCATGTTGGTACGCTTGAAGACACTATTTTTGTCTTTCACTAGAGCCAACCAGATGATGTTTGCGGACCACCATCGCTGCGCACCATCCGCCGCCGTCAACCCAACGCTACGCGCCGCTCTCTGACTCAATTGGGGTGTATGTTGGTACGCTTGAAGACACTATTTTTGTCTTTCGCTAGAGCCAACCAGATGATGTTTGCGGACCACCACCGCAGCGCACCATCCGCCGCCGTCAACCCAACGCTACGCGCCGCTCTCTGACTCAACTGGGGTGCATGTTGGTACGCTTGAAGACACTATTTTTGTCTTTCACTAGAGTCAACCAGATGATTTTTGCGGACCACCACCGCTGCGCACCATCCGCCGCCGTCAACCCAACGCTACGCGCCGCTCTCTGACTCAATTGGGGTGCATGTTGGTACGCTTGAAGACACTATTTTTGTCTTTCACTAGAGCCAACCAGATGATGTTTGCGGACCACCACCGCTGCGCACCATCCGCCGCCGTCAACCCAACGCTACGCGCCGCTCTCTAACTCAACTGGGGTGCATGTTGGTACGCTTGAAGACACTATTTTTGTCTTTCACTAGAGCCAACCAGATGATGTTTGCGGACCACCACCGCTGCGCACCATCCGCCGCCGTCAACCCAACGCTACGCGCCGCTCTCTGACTCAACTGGGGTGCATGTTGGTACGCTTGAAGACACTATTTTTGTCTTTCACTAGAGCCAACCAGATGATGTTTGCGGACCACCACCGCTGCGCACCATCCGCCGCCGTCAACCCAACGCTACGCGCCGCTCTCTGACTCAATTGGGGTGCATGTTGGTACGCTTGAAGACACTATTTTTGTCTTTCACTAGAGCCAACCAGATGATGTTTGCGGACCACCACCGCTGCGCACCATCCGCCGCCGTCAACCCAACGCTACGCGCCGCTCTCTGACTCAACTGGGGTGCATGTTGGTACGCTTGAAGACACTATTTTTGTCTTTCACTAGAGCCAACCAGATGATGTTTGCGGACCACCACCGCTGCGCACCATCCGCCGCCGTCAACCCAACGCTACGCGCCGCTCTCTGACTCAACTGGGGTGCATGTTGGTACGCTTGAAGACACTATTTTTGTCTTTCACTAGAGCCAACCAGATGATGTTTGCGGACCACCACCGCTGCGCACCATCCGCCGCCGTCAACCCAACGCTACGCGCCGCTCTCTGACTCAACTGGGGTGCATGTTGGTACGCTTGAAGACACTATTTTTGTCTTTCACTAGAGCCAACCAGATGATTTTTGCGGACCACCACCGCTGCGCACCATCCGCCGCCGTCAACCCAACGCTACGCGCCGCTCTCTGACTCAATTGGGGTGCATGTTGGTACGCTTGAAGACACTGTTTTTGTCTTTCGCTAGAGCCAACCAGATGATGTTTGCGGACCACCACCGCTGCGCACCATCCGCCGCCGTCAACCCAACGCTACGCGCCGCTCTCTGACTCAACTGGGGTGCATGTTGGTACGCTTGAAGACACTATTTTTGTCTTTCACTAGAGCCAACCAGATGATTTTTGCGGACCACAACCGCTGCGCACCATCCGCCGCCGTCAACCCAACGCTACGCGCCGCTCTCTGACTCAACTGGGGTGCATGTTGGTACGCTTGAAGACACTACTTTCGTCTTTCACTAGAGCCAACCAGATGATTTTTGCGGACCACCACCGCTGCGCACCATCCGCCGCCGTCAACCCAACGCTACGCGCCGCTCTCTGACTCAATTGGGGTGCATGTTGGTACGCTTGAAGACACTATTTTTGTCTTTCACTAGAGCCAACCAGATGATTTTTGCGGACCACCATCGCTGCGCACCATCCGCCGCCGTCAACCCAACGCTACGCGCCGCTCTCTGACTCAATTGGGGTGCATGTTGGTACGCTTGAAGACACTATTTTTGTCTTTCACTAGAGCCAACCAGATGATGTTTGCGGACCACCACCGCTGCGCACCATCCGCCGCCGTCAACCCAACGCTACGCGCCGCTCTCTGACTCAATTGGGGTGCATGTTGGTACGCTTGAAGACACTATTTTTGTCTTTCACTAGAGCCAACCAGATGATGTTTGCGGACCACCACCGCTGCGCACCATCCGCCGCCGTCAACCCAACGCTACGCGCCGCTCTCTGACTCAATTGGGGTGCATGTTGGTACGCTTGAAGACACTATTTTTGTCTTTCACTAGAGCCAACCAGATGATTTTTGCGGACCACCATCGCTGCGCACCATCCGCCGCCGTCAACCCAACGCTACGCGCCGCTCTCTGACTCAATTGGGGTGCATGTTGGTACGCTTGAAGACACTATTTTTGTCTTTCACTAGAGCCAACCAGATGATGTTTGCGGACCACCACCGCTGCGCACCATCCGCCGCCGTCAACCCAACGCTACGCGCCGCTCTCTGACTCAACTGGGGTGCATGTTGGTACGCTTGAAGACACTTTTTTTGTCTTTCACTAGAGCCAACCAGATGATGTTTGCGGACCACCACCGCTGCGCACCATCCGCCGCCGTCAACCCAACGCTACGCGCCGCTCTCTGACTCAACTGGGGTGCATGTTGGTACGCTTGAAGACACTATTTTTGTCTTTCACTAGAGCCAACCAGATGATTTTTGCGGACCACCACCGCTGCGCACCATCCGCCGCCGTCAACCCAACGCTACGCGCCGCTCTCTGACTCAATTGGGGTGCATGTTGGTACGCTTGAAGACACTATTTTTGTCTTTCACTAGAGCCAACCAGATGATGTTTGCGGACCACCACCGCTGCGCACCATCCGCCGCCGTCAACCCAACGCTACGCGCCGCTCTCTGACTCAACTGGGGTGCATGTTGGTACGCTTGAAGACACTATTTTTGTCTTTCACTAGAGCCAACCAGATGATGTTTGCGGACCACCACCGCTGCGCACCATCCGCCGCCGTCAACCCAACGCTACGCGCCGCTCTCTGACTCAATTGGGGTGCATGTTGGTACGCTTGAAGACACTATTTTTGTCTTTCACTAGAGCCAACCAGATGATGTTTGCGGACCACCACCGCTGCGCACCATCCGTCGCCGTCAACCCAACGCTACGCGCCGCTCTCTGACTCAACTGGGGTGCATGTTGGTACGCTTGAAGACACTATTTTTGTCTTTCACTAGAGCCAACCAGATGATGTTTGCGGACCACCACCGCTGCGCACCATCCGCCGCCGTCAACCCAACGCTACGCGCCGCTCTCTGACTCAATTGGGGTGCATGTTGGTACGCTTGAAGACACTATTTTTGTCTTTCACTAGAGCCAACCAGATGATGTTTGCGGACCACCACCGCTGCGCACCATCCGCCGCCGTCAACCCAACGCTACGCGCCGCTCTCTGACTCAATTGGGGTGCTCACTCCAAAAACAAAAAAAACAAATTGGGGTGCATGTTGGTACGCTTGAAGACACTATTTTTGTCTTTCACTAGAGCCAACCAGATGATGTTTGCGGACCACCACCGCTGCGCACCATCCGCCGCCGTCAACCCAACGCTACGCGCCGCTCTCTGACTCAATTGGGGTGCATGTTGGTACGCTTGAAGACACTATTTTTGTCTTTCACTAGAGCCAACCAGATGATGTTTGCGGGGGGGTAGCTTAATGGCTAAAGCACCTGGTTGATACCGGGGAGATCTGGGTTCGAATCCCAGCCCGCCCACCGGCAGCAGGAGGCAGCGGCAGAATGTGTCTGTTGCAGCCCACAGCAGCGTCTTACGCCTTGGTGCTAGTTGGTAGAAGACTTAGGAGGCAGCAGGAGGCGACTGGTCCGCCCACAGCAGCGACTTGATAGTTGGCATGGTTAGTAGTTGGGTTAGTGCTGGAGGCTTTGATAGTAGCAGACTTAGACGTTAAAGCAGGTGCATGGTTGAGCCCTGGTGTCTGCTTCGTGCAGGCTGCGCTGCACAAGCGCCGCTCACATAATCATGTGGTGAGGGTGGTGGTGCCCCCTCAAAGGGTGGTGATTGTCAGGTTGTGCCATTCTCCTGCAAGAGCAAATGAGGGGTGGCAGTGGTTGCTTGACTCCGCTCATGTAACAAGCCTACCCTGGAAAAAAAATGATGTTTGCGGACCACCACCGCTGCGCACCATCCGCCGCCGTCAACCCAACGCTACGCGCCGCTCTCTGACTCAATTGGGGTGCATGTTGGTACGCTTGAAGACACTCTTTTTGTCTTTCACTAGAGCCAACCAGATGATGTTTGCGGACCACCACCGCTGCGCACCATCCGCCGCCGTCAACCCAACGCTACGCGCCGCTCTCTGACTCAATTGGGGTGCATGTTGGTACGCTTGAAGACACTATTTTTGTCTTTCACTAGAGCCAACCAGATGATGTTTGCGGACCACCACCGCTGCGCACCATCCGCCGCCGTCAACCCAACGCTACGCGCCGCTCTCTGACTCAATTGGGGTGCATGTTGGTACGCTTGAAGACACTATTTTTGTCTTTCACTAGAGCCAACCAGATGATGTTTGCGGACCACCACCGCTGCGCACCATCCGCCGCCGTCAACCCAACGCTACGCGCCGCTCTCTGACTCAATTGGGTGCATGTTGGTACGCTTGAAGACACTATCTTTGTCTTTCACTAGAGCCAACCAGATGATGTTTGCGGACCACCACCGCTGCGCACCATCCGCCGCCGTCAACCCAACGCTACGCGCCGCTCTCTGACTCAATTGGGGTGCATGTTGGTACGCTTGAAGACACTATTTCAATCTCACTGCAGCAATACTTCGCTCTTGCTGCATGTACACCGCACAGATACAAGGCACAAGCTAGCACGGCCTTGCAGAGATACAGGACAAACATCTGAGAGCCAGTGCTGGGGCCAGCTGGGCCGAAAAAACGAGAATTCCGCTTGCCGCCAATCTGCGCAGCGGGGCATACGTTTATTCAAATTGCGGAAACACCAGAGCAAGGCTGCACTTTTTAAGCATATCACTTTGTTCCTTAGGACTTGCTCTACAGCTGACTGCAACACCCGCGAGATTCATTGTCCACCCCCCTGTGTCTGGGGTTGTGCACTGACTTGGCACCAACAGGGCTCGCCGCAGCTGCGCAGCCAGGGTGGCGGTGGGGAAACACATCAGCAACTGCCACAGCAGCAGCAGCAGTTCCAGCAGCAATTGCAGGCTCCAGCTCCGAGCCCGGACAGCTACCAGCTCGAGTCTCTGTCACACCTCTTTGTGCAGTGCCCGGTGGCAGTGGCCGTATGGGCGTGGTTTGCGCAGGTGTGGCACAGGGTGCAGCCAGGGGAAACGGTAGACTTTAGCAGCACCCGCATCCTATTGCTGGATGACAGCTCGGTGTGGCAGCCACCAGCGCAGCTGCGCCAGTTGTGGACTTACCTACGCCTGCTGCTGCTTGAGTCCTTCTGGGTGGTTCGATGTGCCAGTGAGGGCCGCCCGTACAGCAGTGCGGCTGTCACCCATAGGTTTAGGGCAGCACTGCAGCAGCAGCTCTCGCAGGACTGGCTCAGGACACAAGGGGACATCCGCCTGAACTCTGGGGTGCCTTTGTCTTGGCTCCGGGGCTGCAACCCTGAGCTGCTGCCGGAGCGGTTCGCCGCCAAATGGCAGCAGCCGGGGGTGTTGTACGCAGTGGGGGATGGCACCGGGCCCCGCCTTGTGCTGCCAGGGGATGCTTGATGGGCCTCTTCTGGGAGTGGGGGTCCTTGGACGGGACATTTTGGGCCCACCAAAACATACCATCTACAAAAAAATGGGGGTGGGCTTCTGCTGCTGCGATGCAGTAGGGATGGGGGTTGGGGTTTGGTTTCAGCATTAGTGGTGAGTGGTTTTGTGCATACTGTGGGGGGCCGGTTCATGCTACCAGCCAAGGTTGGTGTGTACACCCCGCAGGGGGTGCTAGTGACTTAGCCATTGTGCCGCCTTGCGCGGCGTTCCGTTCCAGGCGAGTTTAGCCGTGTGGTGTCACTTTGCTTTTGTATAGTTTCTGCAGTACCGCCTGCGCGACAGCCGGCAGTGACTATCGTAGACAATTTGCGGGTGCGTGGTGGAGCCCTGGTGTCTGCTTTCAGCAGGCTGCGCTGCAATGCGCCGCTCATTTGACCATGTGGTGAGGGTGGTGGTCTGCCCCTTCACAGGGTGGCGCCGGTCAGGTTGCGCCATCCTCTTGCCAGAGCCCTGAGGGGTAGCTTCTGTTGCTTGACTCCGCTCTTGTAACTTGCTCACCCTGAAAAGAAAAAAGAAAAAAACAGGGCTCCAAGGGCCCCGGCACAGTGCGCCATTGTGTCACACTCGGCACCGCTAGTGCACCCACCCTAGCCTTACCAGTGTTCATGGCCTGTGCTAGCAGCCGTCGCCAATGACAGTTTCTGGGCCGCCACCCCCCTACCCCCCCACCACCGGCAACATGACCCTCCCGGGGCACCGTCACCTACTGTGCCATCCTTGCCTTGGCCTTGGCATATGGCACTGTCACCATTGTCGCCTGGCTGCTTGGCATCTTTTGCATAGGGCAGCTAGGGCTGTTGTGTTGCTGATGTCCCCAGCCATCAACAACCGCAACACACTCAAACCCTACCCCAGGACCTCTTGAGCATACAACTGGTCCTTGAGCCTCATTTCAGCAAGGCTACTGTCACAACTGTTGGCATGTGTCAGTACTATAGTACTGTGCCCTTGGCCATTCACTTTGATTACCAAGCTGCATGCCGCGGCAACAATGACAGATGTTTGCGGACCACCACCGCTGCGCACCATCCGCCGCCGTCAACCCAACGCTACGCGCCGCTCTCTGACTCAATTGGGGTGCATGTTGGTACGCTTGAAGACACTATTTTTGTCTTTCACTAGAGCCAATCAGATGATTTTCGCGGACCACCACCGGTGCGCACCATCCGCCGCCGTCAACCCAACGCTATGCGCCGCTCTCTGACTCAATTGGGGTGCATGTTGGTACGCTTGAAGACACTATTTTTGTCTTTCACTAGAGCCAACCAGATGATGTTTGCGGACCACCATCGCTGCGCACCATCCGCCGCCGTCAACCCAACGCTACGCGCCGCTCTCTGACTCAATTGGGGTGCATGTTGGTACGCTTGAAGACACTATTTTTGTCTTTCACTAGAGCCAACCACATGATGTGTGCGGACCACCACCGCTGCGCACCATCCGCCGCCGTCAACCCAACGCTACGCGCCGCTCTCTGACTCAATTGGGGTGCATGTTGGTACGCTTGAAGACACTATTTTTGTCTTTCACTGGAGCCAACCAGATGATGTTTGCGGACCACCACCGCTGCGCACCATCCGCCGCCGTCAACCCAACGCTACGCGCCGCTCTCTGACTCAATTGGGGTGCATGTTGGTACGCTTGAAGACACTATTTTTGTCTTTCACTAGAGCCAACCAGATGATTTTTGCGGACCACCACCGCTGCGCACCATCCGCCGCCGTCAACCCAACGCTACGCGCCGCTCTCTGACTCAATTGGGGTGCATGTTGGTACGCTTGAAGACACTATTTTTGTCTTTCACTAGAGCCAACCAGATGATGTTTGCGGACCACCACCGCTGCGCACCATCCGCCGCCGTCAACCCAACGCTACGCGCCGCTCTCTGACTCAATTGGGGTGCATGTTGGTACGCTTGAAGACACTATTTTTGTCTTTCACTAGAGCCAACCAGATGATTTTTGCGGACCACCACCGCTGCGCACCATCCGCCGCCGTCAACCCAACGCTACGCGCCGCTCTCTGACTCAATTGGGGTGCATGTTGGTACGCTTGAAGACACTATTTTTGTCTTTCACTAGAGCCAACCAGATGATGTTTGCGGACCACCACCGCTGCGCACCATCCGCCGCCGTCAACCCAACGCTACGCGCCGCTCTCTGACTCAATTGGGGTGCATGTTGGTACGCTTGAAGACACTATTTTTGTCTTTCACTAGAGCCAACCAGATGATTTTTGCGGACCACCACCGCTGCGCACCATCCGCCGCCGTCAACCCAACGCTACGCGCCGCTCTCTGACTCAATTGGGGTGCATGTTGGTACGCTTGAAGACACTATTTTTGTCTTTCACTAGAGCCAACCAGATGATGTTTGCGGACCACAACCGCTGCGCACCATCCGCCGCCGTCAACCCAACGCTACGCGCCGCTCTCTGACTCAACTGGGGTGCATGTTGGTACGCTTGAAGACACTACTTTTGTCTTTCACTACAGCCAACCAGATGATTTTTGCGGACCACCACCGCTGCGCACCATCCGCCGCCGTCAACCCAACGCTACGCGCCGCTCTCTGACTCAATTGGGGTGCATGTTGGTACGCTTGAAGACACTATTTTTGTCTTTCACTAGAGCCAACCAGATGATGTTTGCGGACCACCACCGCTGCGCACCATCCGCCGCCGTCAACCCAACGCTACGCGCCGCTCTCTGACTCAATTGGGGTGCATGTTGGTACGCTTGAAGACACTATTTTTGTCTTTCACTAGAGCCAACCAGATGATGTTTGCGGACCACCACCGCTGCGCACCATCCGCCGCCGTCAACCCAACGCTACGCGCCGCTCTCTGACTCAATTGGGGTGCATGTTGGTACGCTTGAAGACACTATTTTTGTCTTTCACTAGAGCCAACCAGATGATGTTTGCGGACCACAACCGCTGCGCACCATCCGCCGCCGTCAACCCAACGCTACGCGCCGCTCTCTGACTCAATTGGGGTGCATGTTGGTACGCTTGAAGACACTATTTTTGTCTTTCACTAGAGCCAACCACATGATTTTTGCGGACCACCACCGCTGCGCACCATCCGCCGCCGTCAACCCAACGCTACGCGCCGCTCTCTGACTCAATTGGGGTGCATGTTGGTACGCTTGAAGACACTATTTTTGTCTTTCACTAGAGCCAACCAGATGATGTTTGCGGACCACCACCGCTGCGCACCATCCGCCGCCGTCAACCCAACGCTACGCGCCGCTCTCTGACTCAATTGGGGTGCATGTTGGTACGCTTGAAGACACTATTTTTGTCTTTCACTAGAGCCAACCAGATGATTTTTGCGGACCACCACCGCTGCGCACCATCCGCCGCCGTCAACCCAACGCTACGCGCCGCTCTCTGACTCAATTGGGGTGCATGTTGGTACGCTTGAAGACACTATTTTTGTCTTTCACTAGAGCCAACCAGATGATGTTTGCGGACCACCACCGCTGCGCACCATCCGCCGCCGTCAACCCAACGCTACGCGCCGCTCTCTGACTCAACTGGGGTGCATGTTGGTACGCTTGAAGACACTATTTTGGTCTTTCACTAGAGCCAACCAGATGATTTTTGCGGACCACCACCGCTGCGCACCATCCGCCGCCGTCAACCCAACGCTACGCGCCGCTCTCTGACTCAATTGGGGTGCATGTTGGTACGCTTGAAGACACTATTTTTGTCTTTCACTAGAGCCAACCAGATGATTTTTGCGGACCACCATCGCTGCGCACCATCCGCCGCCGTCAACCCAACGCTACGCGCCGCTCTCTGACTCAATTGGGGTGCATGTTGGTACGCTTGAAGACACTATTTTTGTCTTTCACTAGAGCCAACCAGATGATGTTTGCGGACCACCACCGCTGCGCACCATCCGCCGCCGTCAACCCAACGCTACGCGCCGCTCTCTGACTCAATTGGGGTGCATGTTGGTACGCTTGAAGACACTATTTTTGTCTTTCACTAGAGCCAACCAGATGATGTGTGCGGACCACCACCGCTGCGCACCATCCGCCGCCGTCAACCCAACGCTACGCGCCGCTCTCTGACTCAATTGGGGTGCATGTTGGTACGCTTGAAGACACTATTTTTGTCTTTCACTAGAGCCAACCAGATGATGTTTGCGGACCACCACCGCTGCGCACCATCCGCCGCCGTCAACCCAACGCTACGCGCCGCTCTCTGACTCAATTGGGGTGCATGTTGGTACGCTTGAAGACACTATTTTTGTCTTTCACTAGAGCCAACCAGATGATTTTTGCGGACCACCACCGCTGCGCACCATCCGCCGCCGTCAACCCAACGCTACGCGCCGCTCTCTGACTCAATTGGGGTGCATGTTGGTACGCTTGAAGACACTATTTTTGTCTTTCACTAGAGCCAACCAGATGATGTTTGCGGACCACCACCGCTGCGCACCATCCGCCGCCGTCAACCCAACGCTACGCGCCGCTCTCTGACTCAATTGGGGTGCATGTTGGTACGCTTGAAGACACTATTTTTGTCTTTCACTAGAGCCAACCAGATGATGTTTGCGGACCACCACCGCTGCGCACCATCCGCCGCCGTCAACCCAACGCTACGCGCCGCTCTCTGACTCAATTGGGGTGCATGTTGGTACGCTTGAAGACACTATTTTTGTCTTTCACTAGAGCCAACCAGATGATGTTTGCGGACCACCACCGCTGCGCACCATCCGCCGCCGTCAACCCAACGCTACGCGCCGCTCTCTGACTCAATTGGGGTGCATGTTGGTACGCTTGAAGACACTATTTTTGTCTTTCACTAGAGCCAACCAGATGATGTTTGCGGACCACCACCGCTGCGCACCATCCGCCGCCGTCAACCCAACGCTACGCGCCGCTCTCTGACTCAATTGGGGTGCATGTTGGTACGCTTGAAGACACTATTTTTGTCTTTCACTAGAGCCAACCAGATGATGTTTGCGGACCACCACCGCTGCGCACCATCCGCCGCCGTCAACCCAACGCTACGCGCTGCTCTCTGACTCAATTGGGGTGCATGTTGGTACGCTTGAAGACACTATTTTTGTCTTTCACTAGAGCCAACCAGATGATGTTTGCGGACCACCACCGCTGCGCACCATCCGCCGCCGTCAACCCAACGCTACGCGCCGCTCTCTGACTCAATTGGGGTGCTCACTCCAAAAAAAAAAAATTGGGGTGCATGTTGGTACGCTTGAAGACACTATTTTTGTCTTTCACTAGAGCCAACCAGATGATGTTTGCGGACCACCACCGCTGCGCACCATCCGCCGCCGTCAACCCAACGCTACGCGCCGCTCTCTGACTCAATTGGGGTGCATGTTGGTACGCTTGAAGACACTATTTTTGTCTTTCACTAGAGCCAACCAGATGATTTTTGCGGACCACCACCGCTGCGCACCATCCGCCGCCGTCAACCCAACGCTACGCGCCGCTCTCTGACTCAATTGGGGTGCATGTTGGTACGCTTGAAGACACTATTTTTGTCTTTCACTGGAGCCAACCAGATGATGTGTGCGGACCACCACCGCTGCGCACCATCCGCCGCCGTCAACCCAACGCTACGCGCCGCTCTCTGACTCAATTGGGGTGCATGTTGGTACGCTTGAAGACACTATTTTTGTCTTTCACTAGAGCCAACCAGATGATGTTTGCGGACCACCACCGCTGCGCACCATCCGCCGCCGTCAACCCAACGCTACGCGCCGCTCTCTGACTCAATTGGGGTGCATGTTGGTACGCTTGAAGACACTATTTTTGTCTTTCACTAGAGCCAACCAGATGATGTTTGCGGACCACCACCGCTGCGCACCATCCGCCGCCGTCAACCCAACGCTACGCGCCGCTCTCTGACTCAATTGGGGTGCATGTTGGTACGCTTGAAGACACTATTTTTGTCTTTCACTAGAGCCAACCAGATGATGTTTGCGGACCACCACCGCTGCGCACCATCCGCCGCCGTCAACCCAACGCTACGCGCCGCTCTCTGACTCAATTGGGGTGCATGTTGGTACGCTTGAAGACACTATTTTTGTCTTTCACTAGAGCCAACCAGATGATGTTTGCGGACCACCACCGCTGCGCACCATCCGCCGCCGTCAACCCAACGCTACGCGCCGCTCTCTGAGTCAATTGGGGTGCATGTTGGTACGCTTGAAGACACTATTTTTGTCTTTCACTAGAGCCAACCAGATGATGTTTGCGGACCACCACCGCTGCGCACCATCCGCCGCCGTCAACCCAACGCTACGCGCCGCTCTCTGACTCAATTGGGGTGCTCACTCCAAAAAAATAAAAAAATTGGGGTGCATGTTGGTACGCTTGAAGACACTATTTTTGTCTTTCACTAGAGCCAACCAGATGATGTTTGCGGACCACCACCGCTGCGCACCATCCGCCGCCGTCAACCCAACGCTACGCGCCGCTCTCTGACTCAATTGGGGTGCATGTTGGTACGCTTGAAGACACTATTTTTGTCTTTCACTAGAGCCAACCAGATGATGTTTGCGGACCACCACCGCTGCGCACCATCCGCCGCCGTCAACCCAACGCTACGCGCCGCTCTCTGACTCAATTGGGGTGCATGTTGGTACGCTTGAAGACACTATTTTTGTCTTTCACTAGAGCCAACCAGATGATGTTTGCGGACCACCACCGCTGCGCACCATCCGCCGCCGTCAACCCAACGCTACGCGCCGCTCTCTGACTCAATTGGGGTGCATGTTGGTACGCTTGAAGACACTATTTTTGTCTTTCACTAGAGCCAACCAGATGATGTTTGCGGACCACCACCGCTGCGCACCATCCGCCGCCGTCAACCCAACGCTACGCGCCGCTCTCTGAGTCAATTGGGGTGCATGTTGGTACGCTTGAAGACACTATTTTTGTCTTTCACTAGAGCCAACCAGATGATGTTTGCGGACCACCACCGCTGCGCACCATCCGCCGCCGTCAACCCAACGCTACGCGCCGCTCTCTGACTCAATTGGGGTGCATGTTGGTATGCTTGAAGACACTATTTTTGTCTTTCACTAGAGCCAACCAGATGATGTTTGCGGACCACCACCGCTGCGCACCATCCGCCGCCGTCAACCCAACGCTACGCGCCGCTCTCTGACTCAATTGGGGTGCATGTTGGTACGCTTGAAGACACTATTTCAATCTCACTGCAGCAATACTTCGCTCTTGCTGCATGTACACCGCACAGATACAAGGCACAAGCTAGCACGGCCTTGCAGAGATACAGGACAAACATCTGAGAGCCAGTGCTGGGGCCAGCTGGGCCGAAAAAACGAGAATTCCGCTTGCCGCCAATCTGCGCAGCGGGGCATACGTTTATTCAAATTGCGGAAACACCAGAGCAAGGCTGCACTTTTTAAGCATATCACTTTGTTCCTTAGGACTTGCTCTACAGCTGATTGCAACACCCGCGAGATTCATTGTCCACCCCCCTGTGTCTGGGGCTGTGCACTGACTTGGCACCAACAGGGCTCCAAGGGCCCCGGCACAGTGCGCCATTGTGTCACACTCGGCAGCGCTAGTGCACCCACCCTAGCCTTACCAGTGTTCATGGCCTGTGCTAGCAGCCGTCGCCAATGACAGTTTCTGGGCCGCCACCCCCCTACCCCCCACCACCGGCAACATGACCCTCCCGGGGCACCGTCACCTACTGTGCCATCCTTGCCTTGGCCTTGGCATATGGCACTGTCACCATTGTCGCCTGGCTGCTTGGCATTTTTTGCATAGGGCAGCTAGGGCTGTTGTGTTGCTGATGTCCCCAGCCATCAACAACCGCAACACACTCAAACCCTACCCCAGGACCTCTTGAGCATACAACTGGTCCTTGAGCCTCATTTCAGCAAGGCTACTGTCACAACTGTTGGCATGTGTCAGTACTATAGTACTGTGCCCTTGGCCATTCACTTTGATTACCAAGCTGCATGCCGCGGCAACAATGACAGATGTTTGCGGACCACCACCGCTGCGCACCATCCGCCGCCGTCAACCCAACGCTACGCGCCGCTCTCTGACTCAATTGGGGTGCATGTTGGTACGCTTGAAGACACTATTTTTGTCTTTCACTAGAGCCAATCAGATGATTTTCGCGGACCACCACCGGTGCGCACCATCCGCCGCCGTCAACCCAACGCTATGCGCCGCTCTCTGACTCAATTGGGGTGCATGTTGGTACGCTTGAAGACACTGTTTTTGTCTTTCACTAGAGCCAACCAGATGATGTTTGCGGACCACCATCGCTGCGCACCATCCGCCGCCGTCAACCCAACGCTACGCGCCGCTCTCTGACTCAATTGGGGTGCATGTTGGTACGCTTGAAGACACTATTTTTGTCTTTCACTAGAGCCAACCACATGATGTGTGCGGACCACCACCGCTGCGCACCATCCGCCGCCGTCAACCCAACGCTACGCGCCGCTCTCTGACTCAATTGGGGTGCATGTTGGTACGCTTGAAGACACTATTTTTGTCTTTCACTAGAGCCAACCAGATGATGTGTGCGGACCACCACCGCTGCGCACCATCCGCCGCCGTCAACCCAACGCTACGCGCCGCTCTCTGACTCAATTGGGGTGCATGTTGGTACGCTTGAAGACACTATTTTTGTCTTTCACTAGAGCCAACCAGATGATTTTTGCGGACCACCACCGCTGCGCACCATCCGCCGCCGTCAACCCAACGCTACGCGCCGCTCTCTGACTCAATTGGGGTGCATGTTGGTACGCTTGAAGACACTATTTTTGTCTTTCACTAGAGCCAACCAGATGATGTGTGCGGACCACCACCGCTGCGCACCATCCGCCGCCGTCAACCCAACGCTACGCGCCGCTCTCTGACTCAATTGGGGTGCATGTTGGTACGCTTGAAGACACTATTTTTGTCTTTCACTAGAGCCAACCAGATGATGTTTGCGGACCACCACCGCTGCGCACCATCCGCCGCCGTCAACCCAACGCTACGCGCCGCTCTCTGACTCAATTGGGGTGCATGTTGGTACGCTTGAAGACACTATTTTTGTCTTTCACTAGAGCCAACCAGATGATGTGTGCGGACCACCACCGCTGCGCACCATCCGCCGCCGTCAACCCAACGCTACGCGCCGCTCTCTGACTCAATTGGGGTGCATGTTGGTACGCTTGAAGACACTATTTTTGTCTTTCACTAGAGCCAACCAGATGATGTGTGCGGACCACCACCGCTGCGCACCATCCGCCGCCGTCAACCCAACGCTACGCGCCGCTCTCTGACTCAATTGGGGTGCATGTTGGTACGCTTGAAGACACTATTTTTGTCTTTCACTAGAGCCAACCAGATGATTTTTGCGGACCACCACCGCTGCGCACCATCCGCCGCCGTCAACCCAACGCTACGCGCCGCTCTCTGACTCAATTGGGGTGCATGTTGGTACGCTTGAAGACACTATTTTTGTCTTTCACTAGAGCCAACCAGATGATTTTTGCGGACCACCACCGCTGCGCACCATCCGCCGCCGTCAACCCAACGCTACGCGCCGCTCTCTGACTCAATTGGGGTGCATGTTGGTACGCTTGAAGACACTATTTTTGTCTTTCACTAGAGCCAACCAGATGATTTTTGCGGACCACCACCGCTGCGCACCATCCGCCGCCGTCAACCCAACGCTACGCGCCGCTCTCTGACTCAATTGGGGTGCATGTTGGTACGCTTGAAGACACTATTTTTGTCTTTCACTAGAGCCAACCAGATGATTTTTGCGGACCACCACCGCTGCGCACCATCCGCCGCCGTCAACCCAACGCTACGCGCCGCTCTCTGACTCAATTGGGGTGCATGTTGGTACGCTTGAAGACACTATTTTTGTCTTTCACTGGAGCCAACCAGATGATGTGTGCGGACCACCACCGCTGCGCACCATCCGCCGCCGTCAACCCAACGCTACGCGCCGCTCTCTGACTCAATTGGGGTGCATGTTGGTACGCTTGAAGACACTATTTTTGTCTTTCACTGGAGCCAACCAGATGATGTTTGCGGACCACCACCGCTGCGCACCATCCGCCGCCGTCAACCCAACGCTACGCGCCGCTCTCTGACTCAATTGGGGTGCATGTTGGTACGCTTGAAGACACTATTTTTGTCTTTCACTAGAGCCAACCAGATGATGTTTGCGGACCACCACCGCTGCGCACCATCCGCCGCCGTCAACCCAACGCTACGCGCCGCTCTCTGACTCAATTGGGGTGCATGTTGGTACGCTTGAAGACACTATTTTTGTCTTTCACTAGAGCCAACCAGATAATTTTGGCGGACCACCACCGCTGCGCACCATCCGCCGCCGTCAACCCAACGCTACGCGCCGCTCTCTGACTCAATTGGGGTGCATGTTGGTACGCTTGAAGACACTATTTTTGTCTTTCACTAGAGCCAACCAGATGATTTTTGCGGACCACCACCGCTGCGCACCATCCGCCGCCGTCAACCCAACGCTACGCGCCGCTCTCTGACTCAATTGGGGTGCATGTTGGTACGCTTGAAGACACTATTTTTGTCTTTCACTAGAGCCAACCAGATGATTTTGGCGGACCACCACCGCTGCGCACCATCCGCCGCCGTCAACCCAACGCTACGCGCCGCTCTCTGACTCAATTGGGGTGCATGTTGGTACGCTTGAAGACACTATTTTTGTCTTTCACTAGAGCCAACCAGATAATTTTGGCGGACCACCACCGCTGCGCACCATCCGCCGCCGTCAACCCAACGCTACGCGCCGCTCTCTGACTCAATTGGGGTTGGATTTTTTTTGGTCTTTTGCTTCTTTTATGCAATGCACGGTGGACACCAGCAGCATCTGCTCGTGTTTGCTGCTGTTTGTGTCGAACTCTGCATGGGGCCTCGAAAACGTCGAAATCGTATTTAGCTTAGTATAATAATCATTTCGGTCTTCATACCGTGCTCTGTCGCGATCTGAGCAGGCAGAACGCCCTTTCTGCTGTTGCTCATCTATCGATGCCTCGTTCTGGCTGTCAGGCACCTAGGGTCCGCCTCGAATAGCCATGAAGTTGTGTTCAGCATGTTAGCAAACTATAGTGGAGATCCTGCAGCCGGCTGTACAATCCCCCACCCCACCCCCTTCTACAGCAGTAGGGACAGCCACACTGTGACAGGACCCTCCTTTGCAGCAACCCTGCAGCCGTGGGACGCAGCCACGGGATGCCACCCAGCACCAGCAGCACAGAGCAGCTAGGACTCGCTGCCCCCGGGCTGGCTTGAGTCCAGGCTGCTTCTCAGCAGCATTAGTGGCAGAGGTTAGATACTGCACAGCCAGTCAGCTATAGTCCAGCATGTCAGCTTGGGGGCCCAACATGCCACACACGTGGGGGCAGCCACGACCAGCCCGCAGCCGCTACCCACAGGGACAGAGGCTTGGGAGCCACGTATACGCAGCAGCTGCCGCGCATGCAACCGCAGGCCGCTCCCATATTCAGCAGGACTGGGGCCAGGACCCCCAGCAGCAGCCGCAGGGGGAACGGGAACTGCACCAGCAGCAGCACCAGCAGCGCCAGCACATGCAGCAGCGGCAGGACTGGGACTTCTGCTCGCCTAGGCACCCTCACCTGCAGCAGGATTGGGGCCAGGACCCACAACAGCAGCCACAGGGGGAGTGGGATATGCTGCAGCAGCAGCAGCAGCAGCAGCAGCAGCAGCAGCAGCAGCAACAGGAGCAACAGCACACCCAGCAGCGACAGGATTGGGATTCGCGCTCATGTAGCCGCGGGCAGGGCGATCACGGCCAGCCGCCGCCGCCACCGCGGTACAGCCCCAAGTGGACGTTGCCCCCCTGTCTGGTGCTGCCAATACTGGAGCAGCGGCAGCAACCCTATCTCCAGCCTGGCCCAACCACGGCTGGTGTCAGCAGCAGCCTAGTCGTCAAGCTGCACCTGCGGCAGGCACGCTACAGGGCGCAAAATAGGAAGCTACCCAGCTTCACCACCCTCCTCAGCTGCATGATCAGGAAGGGCTTGGTGCGCCCCAACAGCACGCAGGTATGGGCAGCTCTCCACCAGGTCAGGTTTAGCGAGGGAACAGTGCACATGACCGCATTGGACACCCCCGAAGCGCGGGCGGCAGCACAGGATGCAGTTGCAGCAGGGAATGTGACAGTTGGGGAGGGGGACGGCGCCATTACTGTACCGGTGTCATGGGCACCCACCACCCAGCCGGCTGGGTGTGCAACAGTGACGCTGTATCAGCTGCCACCACGGTGGGCACGGGAGAAGATCGGCGCAGCACTCCTTGGAGCAGCACAGCAGCAAGGGAAGGTAATCGCAGAGTTCCTGGGTGGCAGCGCACTGATGGGTGACGCCCAGCTGACCTGCCCTGCAGCCGACACGGTGGTGCTGTGGGTGCAGCCGCCCCCCCACGACCCACTGCTCACACGGCTGCCCGCCTCCTTCGACTCTGGGCTGTCTGGCTCCCCGCCAGTCAGGATTGAGGTGGCAGGCAGGTCCTCCTTGGACCCGCACACCTGGCCGCAGCAGACCCAGCAACTGCTGCGCTTGCTGCAGCCAACCTTAGACAGCATATTAGGGGAGGGGGACATAGCGACAGCACGTCCCCCCTCGCAGCAGCATCAGCAGCAGCAGCAGCATGGCCAGCAGCAACAGCAACAGCGTCACCAGCAACAGCAGCAAGGCCAGCAGCCCCAGCACCAACAACGATGGTGGCATCAGCAGCCCCGGCCACAGCCACAGCCTGCAGACCTACAGCAGTCACCCACGCAGCAGCAGCAGCAACAGCAGCAGCGGCAGCAGCAGCAGCAGCAGCAGCAGCGGCCAGATGAGGGGGCCGCCAGCGACATGCAGGTGGACTCCCAGTCCGAGTCGGGCGCAGACCTGCCGGAGAACCCCTTTGACATGCAGCCCAGCCAGCAGCAGGGGGTGCTGCTGCAGGTGGCTGACATGCTGGAGATAGCAGAACGGCTGGTAACAGATGATGCAGCCGGCGACGCCAGCGACCTGCCCAGCGAGCGCAAGCAGCAGCTGCAGCAGGCTTTCTGCAGGAAGTTCCGCAGCGCTCTGCAGCGGGAGGGCCCCTCAGAAGACGAGGTGTGTGACTGGCTTAGGGAGGAGCTGGGCATCAGGCGCCTTGAGTACGGCAGCGACAGCGGGGCAGAGGCGTCGGACGAGGACGCAGCAGCAGGCCCTAGTGGTGGCACACCAGCCCAGCAACAGCAGCAGCAGCAGCACACCAGCCAGCAGAGCCCACGGCGGACACGTCAGCGAGGGGGCAGGCGACAGCAGCAGCGACAGCAGCAGCAGCAGCAGCAGCAGCAGTCGCCGCCACTCAGGCGGACGCCGCGCACCACAGCAGGACAGATGACACCTGGATATGCCACGCTGTATGGCCCCGGCCAGCAGCCCAACAACACGCCGCGGGGCCAGCAGCAGCAGGGCCGGGAGGGAAATGGTAGGACACAGCATGCCAGCCAAGCTGGCACCCCGCCGCTCACACCGGCGGCTGCACACCCCCCTCAGCGTGCCGGGGCGCGCGCCCGGGGGCAGCAGTAGATGGTGCACCGCCGGGCCGCCCCCTCAGGGTGGCAGCAGTCAACGTCAACGGCCTCAACGCCAGCTTGAAGCGGCGCAAGGTCTTTACTTGGCTGCACAAACAGCGGGTTGACATCGCCCTGCTGTCGGAAACTCACTGCACCAGCGACACGCAGGCACAGCAGTGG
Source organism: Desmodesmus armatus (assembly GCA_007449985.2). Lineage (NCBI taxonomy): Eukaryota > Viridiplantae > Chlorophyta > Chlorophyceae > Sphaeropleales > Scenedesmaceae > Desmodesmus > Desmodesmus armatus. The sequence continues at coordinate 26,801 of VIIQ02000724.1, forward strand.
GTACAGCAGGGGGCAGGGCCAGGCAGACCTTGGCGGGGCCAGGGATTCTGGTGCCACCAGCAGCAGCAGGGAGGCAGGGCAGCGGGGGGAGTGGGTGTGCTGCTTTCACAGCGGGTTGTGGGAGAAGCAGCAGACCCAGTTATAGAGCACCAGGGGCCGTCGGGCAGGGTGCTGAAGGTGTCTTGGCAGACACCATGGGGTAACACGCTGGCAGCAACGGCAGTGTACGCCCCATGCACGCCCCAGGACAGGGCCGAATTCTTTCTGGGGGAGTATGTAGATGCAGTGACGTCGGGAACACAGCAGGGGCAGATAGTCGGGGGCGACTTCAACTGCGTCATGCGCCCAGCGGATGTGCTGCCAGCTGCACAGCAGCAGCCGGCAGCATCCAGTCGCATGGTAGGCGGGGCGGAGCTGCGGACAGCCAACTTCGTGGGGGGCCTCCAGGATGCATGGTTGCTGCAGCACCCTCACCAGTTGCAGCCAACCCACTACACGCAGCATGCCGGCAGCACTGACAGTGCAGGACAGGAGGTGTTGGGCCCTATCTCGGGGGGCCGCATCGATTATGTCTTCCTCTCCGACGACATGATCCATGGTGGATGGCTGCAGCGCACACAGCAGCACAGGCTGTTCCCCAGCGATCACCGCCCAGTGCTGGCTTACCTGCAGCCGCCTGGGACCCCCGAGCAGGGCAAGGGGCGGTGGCGCTTCCCCAACCACATGCTGGGGGTGGAGGCTTTCAGGGAACCGTACCGCCGCCAGCTGCAGGACGCAATAGCAGCACTGGAACAGCGCAGCCCGCGTCTTGACCCAGCAGCGGAATGGGAGCAGATCAAGCGGCTGGCTCAGAGTCTCTGCCAGCGGCTTGAGCAGCAGCTGAACAGGCAACAGAATCAGGAGCGCAAGCGTCTCCTGCTGCAGATCGCTGCAGCACGCAGCATCAGCCGCGAAATGGAGGATGCTCAGGGGGTGCGGGACCAGTTAGCCGCAGAGAAGGCCTTCACCGCCTTCGAGGCTGCTCAGCTGGAGCAGGAAGCAGCCGCCACAGAGCCGCTCTGGGAGGTTTACGGTGAGCAGTCCACCTTCTTGTTCCACCAGGGGGGCAGGGCTGCCCAGGAGCCTCAAGCAATAGCTGAGGTGCAGCGGCCTGACGGGGTGACAGTAGCAGCGCAGGGAAGGGATGGGATAGCAGCAGTGGGGGAGCTGCTGGCAGACTTCTACGATCCCGCCAAGGGTGGCCTGTTCTCATGCCACCCCACGGATCGGCAGCAGCAGGACCTCCTGCTGGCAGCCATTGATAGAAAACTAGACGAGCAGCAGCAGCAGCAGTGCAGTGGGGAAGGGGAGGAGGGCACCCTGACAGGGCAGGAGGCGCACGCAGCTCTAGCCAGCCTGCCACGGGGTAAGGCTCCCGGCAGTGACGGACTCACCTATGAGTTCTATACTGCCATGTGGGAGGTGGTAGGGGACCACCTGGTAGCAGCTTTCAACTTTAGCTTCCAGCAGCCGGAGCTTAGACTGTCAGAGACGCAGCGGCTGGGCCTGATCACCCTCATCTACAAGGGGGGTGGCAAGCCCAGGGCAGACCCAGCCAGCTACAGGCCCATCACCCTCCTCAACTGCGATCTCAAGATCGTGGCCAAGGTGCTGGTGCACAGGTTGGGACCAGCCTGCGCCAGCGTCATAGACCCCACACAGACCGCCTTCGTCCCAGGGCGGGACATTGCAGACAATGTGCTGCACCACCTGGAAGAAATCGACTTCCTCCAGGAGGTGCAGCGGCCGGGCTGCATTGTCTTTTTGGACTTCGAGAAAGCGTATGACCGCCTCAACAGGGGGTGGTTGCTGCGCTGCATGGAGGCCATGCTGTTCCCTGAGAGCAGCAGGCGCTGGGTGCGCTTGCTGCTGGAGGGCACCATGGGTCAGATCATCTTCAACGGCGGTCACAGCAGCTGGGCATTTGACATCCCCTCCGGCTGTGCACAGGGCAGCCCTCTCAGCCCGCTGCTGTATGTCATAGCAGCGCAGCCGTTAGCAGCCAGGTGCAGACAGCTACAGCGGGAGGGTGGGATCACCAGCATCGACATGCCGGGCGACCAGGGCCCCGCCCCTTGCTGCCACCAGCACGCAGACGACACCACTCTGCATGCGGCCTCACCGGCGGACGTGGGCACCTTGTTGCAGCAGGCCGTGGGGCCGTTCTGTGCAGCCAGCGCAGCAAAGCTCAACGTCGACAAGAGCCAGGGTATGGGGCTGGGACCTCACAGCAGCATGCAGGGTTTAGATGCAGCGACGGGTATAGTGTTTGTGAACACGAGGGATGCCCCCATCAGGCACCTGGGCATACTGTTGTCTGTCGAGGGTGCGACACGCTTTGCAGACCAGCTTTTTGAGCAGCGGCTGCGCAGCATTGGGCACAGGGCACGCACCTGGAGCAGGCATGACCTCTCACTGCTGGGCAGGTGTGAGGTAGCCAGGCAGGTGCTGGCCTCCTGTTTGGTGTACCATGCGCAGTTTGTGCCCATACCTGAGCGCATTATGCGCCTCATTCAGCGCCGCATATCAGCCTTTATCCTGGGGCTGGGGTGCATCCGCAACACAGACAACAGGCAGCTGCGTTGGCGCCCAGCTCAGCAGGTGGCCAGCCTGCAGGCCAAGCAGGGGGGCATAGCCAGCGTGGATGTGCAGGCACATGTGACAGCCATGCAGGGGAAGGTGATGGCGGCCCTGCTGCACCCCACAAGCAAGCATGGAAGCAGTTCATGCGGGCCAACCTGGAGCGTGCAGGGGTGGGGGTGCGGGTGCTGCTACAGCAGCACTCCTCGGGGCAGGGAGCAGCAGCAATGCGACGGCACCTCAACCCAAGGCACGCAGCGCACGTCGCCGCGTTCCAGTCGCTGGGGCTGCACAGGCGCGTCGCCCACGGCGACATGACGGTGGATCAGATCAAACTAGAGCCAGTAGTGGGGAATCACAGCGTGGCCAGCGCCGTCACATGTGTGCTGTTCAGCTCTGCCCGCGCACTGCCCAGCAGTGTGCAGCCTCGATCGGCAGACGCAACTCTTGGGCAGGTGGCAGAGCGAGGCTTGTCCTTTCAGCCAGCGGTGGATGGCCTCGTGCTGCCGACGGCATGGCAGCAGGCTCTCCAGCCGCCTGCAGATCAGCAGCAGCAGCAGCAGCGGCAGCCGTCGTTGCAGCAGCAGTCACAGTGGGAAGTGGATTCAGGGGCCAGGTGGGTGTGGCAGGGGATGGAGGACCGGGAGCAGTGGTATGAGGTGCAGCCAGATGGCAGCCTCCGCTGCCTCAACACAGCGCCTGACGTGCCGCAGGGTGAGGTGTTCGCTCCCTGTTGCGTGGTGTTCGCTCCACTGGGCGGCCCACGCGGGCAGCATAGGCAGCAGCAGCAGTCAGGGGCCACACAGCGGGAGCCCCTTGAGGCCTACTACCTGGTGGGGCGGTGGCCCGAGGTCCAGGTCGACCCCAATGTGTGGGGTTTTGGGCCGGACACGGGGGTTGTGCAGTATTCAGTTAGGGACATCACCCGCAGGCTGGTGCAGCTCCAGTGCAGGTCACAGCCTGGGTGGGTCCCGGACAGGGGGGTGCGACCTCGGCTGTGGCGGGACAGCGAAGGCAACCTGGCGCCCAGCACAGGTTTGCAACAGCTGGAAGCGAAGCACAAGCGCAGCTTTGCAGAGATGCTGCAGACCGGCTTCAGCACAGGTAACAGCAGCAGCAGCGACCGCCACCGCATCACTACTGCTGACCAGATGGCAGAATATGATACTACGTGGATGCACGACAGCCCAGCCCGGCAGCATGTCCTGCAGCGGGTTGCAGACAGGGCCGCTACAGCAGCAGGGTCCCAGCCAACAGCTTGGCGGCAGCAGCAGGACCTACAGCATGTCACCACCCCAGCCGTGGATGACACGGAGGACCCCTGGCCAGGGGCTTGCAGCCCGCTACAGAGGCCGAGCAAGCGTGGGGAAAAGCGTACCGTCGGGCCGCTGACAAGCGCCTGCCACGGCCGCTGCGGGTGTTTGGATGGCAGATGCTTCATGCCGCCGTCAGGGTTGGGGATAGTAGGGTATATGCTGCCACAAACATGCAGGAGCTGCTGCAATGCTGCTGTCCGCAGCAGCAGTGTCGGCTGGGGTCCCAGCAGCAGCAGCAGCAGCAGCAGCCAGGCCAGGCGGGAGCACTGCAGTCTCAGCAGCAACAACAACAGGGGCAGGGCGGGCCTGGGGATCACAGCTGCTGCTGCAGCAGCTGCAGCAGCAGGGGCAGGGTGGGGATGGGCAGCCGCAGCAGCAGCCACAGCCACGGCCGGGACAGGCTGCGAACGGAGGGGCACAGCAACACCAGCAGCAGTCACAGCAGCAGGTTGGGACCCAGCAGCAGCAGCTGCCGACTCCAGACAGCTATCAGCTTGAGTCTCTGTCTCACCTCTTTGTGCAGTGCCCTGTCGCGGTGGCCGTGTGGGCTTGGTTTGCAGGTGTGTGGCAGAGGGTGCAGCCGGGAGCAGTAGTGGACTTCAGCAGCGTTCGCATCCTTCTGTTGGATTCTGTTGGATGACAGCACAGTGTGGAAGCCTCCACCAGCGCTGCAGCAGCTTTGGACGTACCTTTGGACGTACCTTGCTCTTCTGGGGGCGGCTGGCCGCTCTGGTGCCTTGCTTGGTTGGCACTGGGGCAACAATGTCAGTGTTTTTGCTGGCTTAGGTGTGTGGCGGATTTAGCCTTGCATATTGGAGAGGTGTGCAGGTGTGGTGGTGCATCACGCCGGGGGTCTTTGGGCCCTTTGCGCGCTGGCTTTTGTCTAGTACAGCGGCCAGCCATGTGCTGTGTGGCCGCCGCTTGTTTGTTTTAGGGTGTTTCTTCAGCCCCTCTGTGGGGGGGCTGGCTCTGCACACCGGTGAGGTGTGTGAGTGTGGCGACGCATCGGTGGTGCTTTCTCTCGGCTCTGTGCTGACTCGCTTGCGTTAGTGTTGCTCGCATGCTTTGTCCCTTTGCCGTTGCTTTCCTCTAGTCATCTTGCGGGTGCATGGTCGGGTCCTGGTGTCTGCTTTTTGGCAGGCTGCACTGCGAAGTGCCGCCCGTGAGACCATGTGGTGGGGGTGTCGGCTTGCGCCCTCACAGGGTGGTGCCTGCCAGGTTGCGCCATCCTCTTGCCTGAGCTTTGAGGGGTGGCTTCTGTTGCTTGACTTCGCTCTTGTAACTTGCTCACTCAAAAAAAAAAAATTGGGGTGCATGTTGGTACGCTTGAAGACACTGTTTTTGTCTTTCACTAGAGCCACCCAAAGGATTTTTGCGGACCACCATCGCTGCGCACCATCCGCCGCCGTCAACCCAACGCTACGCGCCGCTCTCTGACTCAATTGGGGTGCATGTTGGTACGCTTGAAGACACTGTTTTTGTCTTTCACTAGAGCCAACCAGATGATTTTGGCGGACCACCACCGCTGCGCACCATCCGCCGCCGCCAACCCAACGCTACGCGCCGCTCTCTTACTCAATTGGGGTGCATGTTGGTACGCTTGAAGACACTGTTTTTGTCTTTCACTAGAGCCAACCAGATGTTTTTTGCGGACCACCACCGCTGCGCACCATCCGCCGCCGTCAACCCAACGCTACGCGCCGCTCTCTGACTCAATTGGGGTGCATGTTGGTACGCTTGAAGACACTATTTTTGTCTTTCACTAGAGCCACCCAGATGATGTTTGCGGACCACCACCGCTGCGCACCATCCGCCGCCGTCAACCCAACGCTACGCGCCGCTCTCTGACTCAATTAGGGTGCATGTTGGTACGCTTGAAGACACTATTTTTGTCTTTCACTAGAGCCACCCAGATGATGTTTGTGGACCACCACCGCTGCGCACCATCCGCCGCCGTCAACCCAACGCTACGCGCCGCTCTCTGACTCAATTGGGGTGCATGTTGGTACGCTTGAAGACACTGTTTTTGTCTCTCACTAGAGCCAACCAGATGATTTTTGCGGACCACCACCGCTGCGCACCATCCGCCGCCGTCAACCCAACGCTACGCGCCGCTCTCTGACTCAATTGGGGTGCATGTTGGTACGCTTGAAGACACTATTTTTGTCTGTCACTAGAGCCAACCAGATGTTTTTTGCGGACCACCACCGCTGCGCACCATCCGCCGCCGTCAACCCAGCGCTACGCGCCGCTCTCGGACTCAATTGGGGTGCAGGAAAAAAATTTGGGGTGCATGTTGGTACGCATGAAGACACTATTTTTGTCCGGAACGTGCATGTTGCTCACTCCCAAAAAAGGTGCATGTTGGCTTGTGTGAACAGCCTAAATAGGTCTATCATAAGATCCCTTCAAATGATTTTCGGAAGCCGCGACAAATGCGCACAAGCGTGGATGATCTGCCGCCAACCACCCAACGCTATGCGCTGGACTTTGAACGGAAGGTGCATGTTGGCGTGGGCAAAGAAACCCATTTGGTCTTTCATAAAATCATCGCAAATGTTTTTTGAAGCCATGACAAGTGCGCACAAGCGTGTAATGTTTTTTGGAAGCCGTAACCGGGATAAAGATAAAGATAAAGATACAGAGACACCCCCTTGGTCTCTTAACGCCATAGGACTTCTTCCCATTGGCCTCGCGTCCGTTGAGGACGGCTCTTCACACCAACACTCCTGGGGGTCTAGGGCAACGGCACTCGTGGCCACATCTCACTCCCCAGGGGCACACCTGGGGGCCGTGTAAACCCACCGAAATTCAGGCTGGAGATGTTGTTCGACATGGGAGATTGGATGCTGTAAGGTATCACCCTTGACCCGCTGGGAGAGTCCCCTCAGTCCCGACCTGAGAGAACCTTGAATCCCTAGGGTAGCACACCCAATAGCGGGCTCCATGCCTTTTCCGGCTGTATTCTGCACCCATTCCTTCCTTTGCCTCTGTGGCAGTAATCAGCATCAGGGGATCCCTCTCCCTTCACTGCACTTGCCCGGGTCAGCAGCCTGGCTCGGGGTATTATTACCCCCCCTAGGGGGCCGGTGGGTGGGCCGGGATTCGAACCCGGGTCTCCCCGACATAAGCCGGGTGCTTTTCCACTAAGCTACCCTACACCGGGATCCAGCAGGAGGATGGGCCAACATGTCACCCACCCCACGGCACCTTTTGTGCCGGGGCCACACCATTGCAGGGCCTAGCACGGCCTGATTGTGCGCCAAGAGTTGCTTGGGAGGTTGCCTTGTGAGCAGAAGGTTTGGGTTTCGATTCCCACCCGCAGCAAGGTCTCTCTTTGGGGCATTGGCAACAATGTCCGTCTTACTGAGTGGCCTGTGTCCCTTGTGGGGCCTCAGTGAGGGGTAGAGGATTTGGGCACTTTGCCTCTACCAAGTGTCACCCCGTGTGATAATAATGCTTGGAGTGTGTGTCAGGAGGGGTAGACCCCGCCGTCCTTACAGGGCGTGAAGCCAATGGGAGGTAATCCTATGGCGTTACTGGGTTAGGAGGGGGCCCTGAAGCATTATTATTATTATTATTATAAGAGTCATTTTATCAACAAAGCTGTCCGTAGCGAAATTGCGGCACCTGACAATCCATGTTGCCACAACATGGCAAGCGCATGGACCGGTCTAATGACTCACAATCCATGCCACATGCCAACAGTATTGTCGAGACACGACTCACAACTCACATGCCACAAATGCAACGAGCCAAGACACAACACACACCATTTTTAACACACCAGCATTGATCTTGCACTCCATAAGTCACACAGAAAGCAGATCTTTATGCACACACATGCACACAGCTAATCAGGCACAAACGGGGATGCTTGGACCCTCAATGCATCAACATGCTCAGCACGACAAAAGTACACTGAGTGGCTTGGGTGCTCTCACAAAAGAAAAAGATAGACTCTGGTGCCAGAGTGGTTGAACAAACCCAGCGAAACTGGGGAACAGCGTCTTTGAGAGGGGTGCCTGACGTGTCATAGCACAACAGTAGCAGCTGGTGCGCACCGATCGCGGTACAAAGGAACTGCTGTGGTCCTGCCTGTTCAATGTACAAAGACGCATCCGAATGCAATCAACACATTGGATGGTTTCCACAGCGCACATGCCAGGTGAATGCAGTCTATCACCGTTCTTGCTGTCGCAAAACAACCACAACAGACAAAGCACAATCTACATGACTCGCACATGCAAAGACAGAAGACGGGGAGGGTTTCAGTCCTTCTGTAGGACTGTTGGCACCACCTCCAACATGTCACTTTGGCCAAAGCCACCAACACATCATAGCCTGTGCATAGTACTAATCCCATATCCAGGTAAATCTGCAGACAAGAAGGCAGCAGTCGCCTGAAGATGTCAACACGGTACAATAACCTTTGACAAAGACTCCCCGAGCAATCACGGGGAGGGTAGTAAGCTCAATAAAGCTCTAGTAGCCTGGTAGCCTACTACCCTAGTAGAAGCAGGTCAAAACCGCTCTACAACCCTCTACTACCAGGGTAGTAGCCACGCCATTCAGTCAAAGGCAAGGCAAGGTCCGATGGTGCCAAGTGCATTTCCCCTCTATGTCTGCCTCAGCAGCACAGGGATCTCACCCAATGTCACACTCCCACCCGGGGGCACTGCTGTTCTCACGCCCGTGATCAAATTCTCCACAGCTGTCACGCCCCAAGCAGCGGGGACAGCCAACTGCAGCTGAGCCACCCGAGCATCACCATTCCATGCAATCCATGACAGTGAGGTCATAGTACTGCCAGGGACGGCGCGGGACAGGCCCACCAACCACGCACCCTGCGTACGCAAAGTACTGACCATAGTTGCATTCTGCAGCCAGTTGATGACGCGATTGTAGGCGGTGCCAGCCGTATTGAGTGTGAGAGCCTGCTGCTGTTGTTCGAACTTGGACGCTGTCAGGCCTTCCATCCTGGAAGCATCATAGGCATACCTGGGTTTGGCAGAGAAGTGTCAAACACATATGGTAAGGACTAATGTCAAGGTAAGGAAGAATGGAGATTAATGTCAATGACCATGTGTCTCGCAACCTCACTCAAGCACTTGCGTGTGTGAGGTATACAGCATTGGTGTCCATGCTTAAAAAAAGATAAAGATACAGAGACACCCCCCTGGTCTCTTAACGCCATAGGACTTCGTCCCATTGGCCTCGCGTCCGTTGAGGACGGCTCTTCATACCAACACGCCTGGGGGTCTAGGGCAATGGCACTCGTGGCCACATCTCACTCCCCAGGGGCACACCTGGGGGCCGTGTAAACCCACCGAAATTCGGGCTGGAGATGTTGTTCGACATGGGAGCTTGGATGCTGTAAGGTATCACCCTTGACCCACTGGGAGAGTCCCCTCAGTCCCGACCTGAGGGAACCTTGAATCCCTAGGGTAGCACACCCAATAGCGGGCTCCATGCCTTTTCCGGCTGTATTCTGCACCCATTCCTTCCTTTGCCTCTGTGGCAGTAATCAGCATCAGGGGATCCCTCTCCCTTCACTGCACTTGCCCGGGTCAGCAGCCTGGCTCGGGGTATTATCATTATTATGCTTGTTGAACCCTAGATCAAAAGCAGTTGCCACACTCACCAACACACACTGCTGACTCCCGCAGCCCAGTTCAGGGCATAGGTCTTTGCAAGGAAAGCCGCCCCAAGGGTATGGTTGTTGCCCAGGGCGGCAAACACACCACCCAAGATGCCAGCCTGCAGCACACGTGACGGTGGTGAAGTGTCTGTCAGTGGGGAGGGTGAAGTGTTGTCTTTCACAGTGTGCTTCATCCCTGTCACTACCACAGCCGCCGCTCGCAGGTCATCAATGGCTCAACTTCACTCTCTCAAACAGCAAACACAGACTCTCCCTTGTAAATCGTATACTTTCCCTTCATTCCTGCCTCTCCTCGTGTCCCACGCCCTCTCCTGCTTGCAAACCCTTTCTGCAACCCCCCTCCCCTTCCGCACATACACCAAGACAAGTAGCCTCAAGAGCCAGCAAGCGCACCTCTGTATTGAGCAGGGGCATGTCAGCAGGCAGGCCCTGGGCTGCCATCAGTGAGCGCAGGGTGTCTACAGACTCCTTGTCCAGCTCTGCAGGCATGTTGTAGGAGTGCCAGGCAAGGGCTTGGTGGGTGACACCAAGTCGCCGGCACTCTGTATAGTACCTGTTGGGGTGTTGCGTAATCAGAGTAAGTGTTGTTAGCGTTGTGCGTAGTATTCAACTGCATGCTTGAAATTTGAAAGCTAAACAGAGGTGGAATGCATACAAATGGCGGCCCAGTACAACTCCCAGCAACATCTGCACATTTTGTGTACATCGACAAGCAAGTGGGGTAGTGACCTGTACGCTGGGCCAAACACAATCCAGTGTGTGTTTTAAAGGAGGGGAAAGGGAGGATGGCTGCAGGTGCAAGGATACCCTGCCTGCGAGTGCTGCCATACCTGCTCAGGAAGTCTATGGCGTCTGCAGCAGTGCCGGCCATGGGGGGATTGATGAGCCAGGCTGTTGACCCCTCAGCCCGCAGCACCTCCTGGGTGGCAAGGGCCAGGGCAGACAGGCGCTCAGGGCTGCCGTTGTAGAAGCCGTAGGGGCCCTGCAGGTTAGGCTCGTTCCATACCTCGTAACCCATGATGAGGCCCTGCAGTGGTGGTGGGGGGGGGGGTGCCGGGGAAAGGGGTGGGGGCGGGGAAAAGTTAAAGGTAGATACCTCAGGTGATGGCTATGTGCATCATGGGAGTGGTATACGTTGCTGTTGGAACAGGTTGGAATCCAGCAGTCCTGACTGTGTCGTGCTGAAACAGCCACCTCAATTCAGCATCACCTTGTAACGTCGCTCCAGGGTCCTCACAAATGTCTTCCAATGTTCGACGTTGCCTGGGGGTGAGCCACGACCAGGGCCTGTCCAAGTGGTCGGGAGAGTTGCACCAGAGCAGCGCTTCAACTGAGTGCTGACGCACATGCAACACAGGTGGTGCAGACTATGGTGTCATAAGTTCCCTGATGTGATTTTATAAACAGTACAGTTTGGCTGCCGCAATATACATGGCACCACCTGCAGCAAGGCAGCGTCACCATTGTGGCAGCTAGCGCGGCTGCTTGTTACAGCTGCAACGCTCACGGCATGCACACCTAGTAGTAGTGCTGCTCAAAGACTGTACGGCTTGCCCAAATTCACAATGTGCGCTGCACCTGAAGGCCCGTAACACCCACACTCGTGATAAAGCCAAAACTTGGTACTCCGCTGCCTCGAACAGTACTTCTCTGTACATGGGCAGTGACAGACACTTCGTATACAAACACATGTTTACACTACGCCCCCAGGGCAGGGACGCAGTGACACCTGCTGCTGGCACTCACCATACACCGCAGGTTCTGTTGGGTTGCTTGATGCCCAAGGGGGTGACTGCCCCAGCGTGAACATGATCTTTTGGCCCCTTGCCTGAGCCTGGCCTGCTGCTCTGTCCATCCTGGTCCAGTCAAAGGTGGTTGTGCTCGTGGGCTGTACTGTCTGCCAAGTTATGCTGCTGTCCCAGGTTCGCCAGATGCCAAAGTCCACTGCTGGCCAGAGGTAGCCGTCGCCCCAGACCGCAACGCCGCTGTTGGGGTCAGTGGGCCACATGTGGTTGGCGTTCATGCACCAGTAGCTGCGGTCAATGGGCTTGCTGCTGGGCGGGTTGAGCACCTGAGGATTAGCGTTTAGGGTTGAGGGTTGAAACAAACAGGCAGAACAGGTGGCTGGGCGAAAGTGCTGAGCAGCCTACAAGGCCAGAGGCTCATGGAGGATTCACACAGAAGCAAGGCACCTCTAAACAGAGGGGTATGTGGTGGGAGGAGGGGGGGGGGTCGCAGGGGCCGAGGGTGAGGGCAGGTGCATAGGCAAGTGCTGTGGGGATGGGAAGGACGAGGGGTTGGGTGGTGGGGTCATGCACCACATATGGGATGATGAGTGCAGTTAGGCATGGGTATGTGTGCAACCCAATCGCCCTTCAGTCTGCATGTGTTACTGGGTTGTCTTGGATGTGCTTGCTGTTTCCCAGCTGTGAGCCTCTGGCTCTCTGGTGGGCTGCTCCCATTGTTCTGAGCCACTGTTCCTGAAATTGATGGTGCAGCCCCTGGCACCTAGGCATGGAATCAAAGCCACCATGCACATGGGTCTTGCTTAGGCTAGTGTACGCCAACCACCCTAAGAAACATCCATGCACTCTGGCTTCTGTCAGCAACAAAGTCAACATTCAAGGCTATCCCGTCCGTGCCGCCCCCCCCCCTCCCCCTCCCACACACACCCCTCACGCACCTGGTCAGGCAGGGGTGTTGCTGCTGGTATAGCCGTCAAGCTGGCATCATCCAGCCACACCACACCAGGCCCACCCGTATTGATGAAGAACCCAACCCCCACAGGGGCACCACCTGCTGGGACCACCGCTGCAGGGATGATCAGCTGCGTCCAGCTCTCACCCACCGTAGCAGTGGTGGCAGCAAGTGCATTGTACGGCTCATCAGCCTCACGCAGCATAAGTGAGATAGTCACACCTGCTAGGCCTGGGGGCGGGGTGGCTTTGGTCCAGATGCTGAGGCGGTAGGCTGTACCAGGCTGGAGTGTGGTGAACTGGACGAATTGGCTAAAGCCTTTTGTAATTGTCAGCTGCAGGGCTTTGTTGGTGCGAGCGGAGGGGGCCGACTCGACGTCTGCTGTGATAGTGGGAACGGGGTTCACCCAGTCATGTGTGGCAGCAACACAGCAACGTAGCATGGCAGAATCAAGCTGCAGAACCAGGGCTGTTGTAGGTCGCACAGCGTGATCAGGTCTGTCAACTTCAGCAACATGCTGTTTGAAAACCTGTGGGTGTGTTGCAACACAAGCCAACAAAGGCATGAAAGCATCTGCCCCAGGCCAGGATCACTGCAGAACGTGAGATGGCGCTGACTGTGATGATTGCACTGCTTAGCAAGTCCACACAAGTCTTATGGCAGTCGCTACACCTACAGGTTGCCATAGACCTGCCAGTCCCCTGTCCACCCTATGCTGTGCCCCTGTCCGTCATGCTCACCGTGTTATCATACCAAGCAGTGGGCCAGGTGCCTGAGATGAGCCCGCCTGCTGCTGTCCTGGGCTCAGTGTCGCCATCAAAACCAGGGTTCAGCAGGAGCTCTGGAGAAGCAGGGGCTGCGTGGGTACGCAGCACACACACCATGCGCAGGATAGCACACCAGGGACGTGAACATGCATTCAGACTTGAGGAAACTAGTGATTCCGAATGTGTTCACAGTACGTCTGCACCATCACCCCATCATGAACCCCTCACACTGCCACCAGCAAACATCACAATTACAGCCCGCCCAACCCTGAGCGGCAGCATGGTCCTCACCAGCTTCCTGCAGCACTGCATCGTCCATGCAGACAGTCACTCCTGGGGTGTTGATCCGCAAGATGAACAGCGCCAACACAGTACTGCTGACAGTTCCACTCGGTGGCTGTGGTAGTTGCTCCAAGTTGTTCACAGTCACGAGTGACCACCCTGAAGATACAGTAAGCGTTGCATCCGCACTGCCCCACCAGTTGTAGGGGTCGGAGTTTGCTTGCAGCGCGAGCGACACAGATACCAGCGTGGCAGCAGACGTCACGCGGAACCACGCGGACATGCTGTAGTCTGTCCCCGCTTTGATTGTGACGGATTGCACCAGCTGTGCGAAGCCGCTTCTGACCTGCACGCATGCGCTGTTGCCGGTGCGTGGGACACTCGTCGACAGGCTGTACAAAAGGGAAGGGGTCGGGACGGCCCAGTCCGTGTTGTCTGTCCAGCTGTTTGGCATGGTGCCGGATATGAGCCCGCCTGCAGAACTGAACGTGGCTGAGCCCAAGTCAAACCCAGGGTTGATCAGCAATTGAGAAGCAACTGCAGGGTGCACAGTCAACAAGCACAGACAGGATGTGGTGGATTGTTGTACAAGAGTTGTTCACACCTGGTACTGGTAAAATCTGCAATGCAGCAAGGGAGAAGTTGGATGGCTGCAACAAGCACGTGAGAGTGCTTGGAGCATGGCACTACATGATGCACTGATGGGCTAAACCCACAAGTGGCTACAGCTGTGATGCAGGCGCTTGCTGTCAGTTGGTTGGCGAGGCCGCAGAGCAAGTTTGGCCCAATAACCAAAGGGCCCATGGCAACATGATGTGCTATCAGCCCCTTCAACGCACTTATTGCATCGACCTCCCCTGGAGGGAGATGGGGATGCAGCGGTCCTTCACCCCCAGGAGAAGCAGTAAGTCACAACACGGGTGAAAAATCGCCGTTGCCAGACCGGGGTGCGCAAAATCCGTTTCAACACATGTATAATAATCATATCAAACCTTGCTGAAAGAGTGCCGATGCCAATGTACGCAGACCTGAAATGGTTAGACACAGCGTGACATCCATTCCAAAATCCTACATGACAAAAGTCTTAAATTGCAACGCTGATGATTATGCACTGACCAAAACGTGCAATAAAGGCCTCCCTGGGGACTACTCAGCCCTAGCAGTACAGAATCCAGGATGCGATCCTGACTACCCATGGGCTGCCGCAAATGTCATGTTGTTGCCTCATTAATGTTGGAAAAAGGCCAGCACTGTCGTAAGGCATGCTGGCCGGGGATGACGTGATGATGGTAGTACCATCATGGTACATCGACAACGGATGTTCTGGAAGTAGGCTATAGAAATGTGAAAGTTTTGGCAACGGAGTGCAACCACTAGATCAGCAGGGAACAAGCATCACGCACTGTCAGATGTGTGTACAAATACCGATCTGCTGCTGACGCAAGATACGTGGCGTTGATCATCAGCATAACTGTCTGCACGGTCAGTGCAGGAGCGGTCATGTTCCAACCTGCACAAACTGTGGTGCTATTGCTGATGGGGTACTGCTGATGGGGGTCTGTGCTGTTGCTGTGTGCAGTTTGTGCCAACCATCATCAACTTTGCCTTCCACACAACTATATTGGAACAACACAACCAACACCTGCAAAATCACATAGCACGAGCTGTGTGCACCAGCCAGGCTAATATGGAGGTCGATGCAGTACTGTCGCCTCTGGCGCCAGCCGTTCTATGTATACTCATTATTGCATCGACCTCCCCTGGAAGGAGATGGGGATGCAGCGGTCCTTCACCCCCAGGAGAAGCAGTAAGTCACAACAAGGGTGAAAAATCGCCGTTGCCAGACCGGTGGGCGCAAAATCCGTTTCAACACATGTATAATAATCATTTCAAACCTTGCTGAAAGAGTGCCGATGCTAATGTACGCGGACCTGAAATGGTTTTGACACAGCGTGACATCCATTCCAAAATCCTACACGACAAAAGTCTTAAATTTCAACGCTGATAATTATGCACTGACCAAAACGTGCAATTAAGGCCTCCCTGGGGACTACTCAGCCCTAGCAGTACAGAATCCAGGATGCGATCCTGACTACCCATGGGCTGCCGCAAATGTCATGTTGTTGCCTCATTAATGTTGGAAAAAGGCCAGCACTGTCGTAAGGCATGCTGGCCGGGGATGACGTGATGATGGTACATCGACAACGGATGTTCTGGAAGTAGGCTATGGAGATGTGAACGTTTTGGCAACGGAGTGCAACCACTAGATCAGCAGGGAACAAGCATCACGCACTGTCAGATGTGTGTACAAATACGGATCTGCTGCTGATCAACTCGTGGCAACAGGGTGTCCCGCACGCACGCTGCTGACGCAAGATACGTGGCGTTAATCATCAAAATAACTGTCTGCACGGTCAGTGCAGGAGCGGTCATGTTCCAACCTGCACAAACTGTGGTGCTACTGCTGATGGGGTATGTGGTGCTACTGCTGATGGGGATCTGTGCTGTTGCTGTGTGCAGTTTGTGCCAAACATCATCAACTTTGCCTTCCACACAATTATATTGGAACAACACAACCAACACTTGCAAAATCACATAGCATGTGCTGTGTGCACCAGCCAGGCTAATATGGAGGTCGATGCAGTACTGTCGCCTCTGGCGCCAGCCGTTCTACGTATACTACATGCGTATAGTCTTCACTAGCCTTCTGCGTCCTCTCAGATCTGAGAGTGTCTCTAGTGGAACACAACAATCATTCACTTACACAGACATGCGGACACAGTCATGATGCCCACGTGCCTCCAGCAAACGCCAACTCACCTGCAGTGCATGTGCCAGTGATGACCCAGGCACCACCAGCACTACATGTGGCCGACGGGGTTGGGGAGCCAGTGAACCCTGTGGCACAGCCGCCACTACAAGTGCCTCCAAAAGCAGTGGATGGGCAGCTCCACACAGCATTGGGAGGGGTGGTGGGGGCAATGGTGCACTGGACTGCAGAAGCAGGAAAGGAAAGCATGCAACACACTGGTGAGCCAGGCTTGTCCAATGGCTACAGCTGTGCAGCAGCCTCTCCTTGTCAGTGGACCGGCAGTTCAGTTGGAGGCGTATCAACAATTGGCATCATTTCCTGCCCCAAAGCCTTTGACAGTGTGTGTGCAGTATAACCCTTTCATCCTGTATCCCTACTCTGCAGGCCTTGTGCACATGCGCATGATTCAGTACATGTTTGTTTCAGGGCCTTTTCGTGCATGCATGACGATCCAAGCTTTTCTTGCGATTACAGGAAACTATATCCACTCACACAAGATATATTCAAACAACCAAAAAAAATTTATTCAAACATAGACCAACGCTTTTTGGTCCGGGCACTGGGCTCCTCCTGGTATAGGGGTGTTGGGCGATCTCATTGGTGAGGCTTTGCCTCGGGCCCCCGGCAGTTTGGTTGGCCTGATTGTGCTGTATGTGGCCAGCCGGTGGGGTCACGCCCCCCCTGGTAAGACCAAACAATAAAACATCCAAACAAAGACACTGCCACCAACTCACCTGCAAGGCATGTGCCAGTGACAACCCAGGCACCACCAGCACCACATGTGGCCGACGGGGTTGGCGAGCCAGTGAATCCTGTGGCACAGCCGCCAGTACAGGTGCCTCCAACAGCAGTGGATGGGCAGCTCCACACAGCATTGGGAGGGGTGGTGGGGGCAGTGGTGCACCGGACTGCAGCAGGCAGCAAAGGCAAGCAATTGACAACACTGACGGGCCAAGCTGGTCCAAGGGCTACAGCTATCAGCAAGCTGTTGTTGTCAGTTGATTGGCATTTTAGCTGGAGGCGTATCAACAGTCAGCATCATGTCCTGCCCCAAAGCCTTTAACAGTGTGGGATGCAGTATAGCCCTTTCATCCTGTATCCCTACTCTGCAGGCCTTGTGCACATGCGCACGATTAATACATGTTTGTTTCAAGGCCTTTTTGTGCATGCATGTCGTTCCATGCTTTTTTTGCGACTGCAGGAAACTACATCCACTCACACAAGACACATCCAAACAAAGACCCACGCTTTTTGGTCCGGGCACTGGGCACCTCTTGGTGTAGGGGTGTTAGGCGATCTCATTGGTGAGGCTTTGCCTCGGGCCCCCGGCAGTTCGTTTCGCCTGATTGCGCTGTGTGTGGCCAGCCGGTGGGGTCACGCCCCCCCTGGTAAAACCAAAAACAAATCCAAACAAAGACACTGCCACCAACTCACCTGGAGTGCATGCGCCAGTGACAACCCAGCCACCACCAGCGCCACATGTGGCGGACGGGGTTGGAGAGCCATTGAATCCCGTGGCACAGCCGCCGGTACAACTGCCTCCAACAGCAGTGGATGGGCAGCTCCACACAGCATTGGGAGGAGTGGTGGGGGCAGTGGTGCACCGGACTGCAGCAGGCAGCAAAGGCAAGCAATTGACAACACTGATGAGCCAGGCTTGTCCAAGGGCTACTGCTATCAGCAAGCTTTTACTACTCAGTTGATTGGCAGTTTAGTTGAGTGCGCAACCACAATCAGCAGCATGTATGCCCCAAAGCCTTTGACAGACTGAGATGCAGTGTCACCCTTTCAAGCCACAACCCTTCTAGCTCACGCCATATCCCTGCTCTGCAGGCCTTCTGCACATGCGCATGCTTTGATACATGTTTGTTTCAAGGCATTTTTGTGCATGCATGTCTTTCCATGCTTTGGTTGCAGCTCCAGGACTCCTGTAGGCTACATACATCCACTCACATGAGATACCTCCAAACAAAGACAATGCCATCACCTCACCTGCAGTGCATGTGCCAGTGGTAGTCCAACCACCGAGAGCACCACATGTGGCCGACGGGGTTGGGGAGCCACTGAACCCTGTGGCACAGCTGCCGGTACAGGTGCCTCCAAAAGCAGTGGACGGCGGGCAGCTCCACACAGCATTGGGAGGGGTGGCCGGGGCAGTGGTGCACGGGACTGCAGAGGCAGGGAAAGAACACAATTATTACAGAGCCACACTTTTCCAAGGGATACAGCTGTCGAACAGTACTAGATTCAGCACTGCGTGGCGGCATCAACACTCAGCATCATTTCCTGCCCTGAAGCCATCACAACATCAGGTGCACTTTATGCCTTCCAGCTCTCTCCCCACGTCTATTTTGCAGGCTTACCAAGCATCAGCACGCTTTCATTCATGTATGTTTCAAAACTTCTTTGTGCATGCATGCCATTGCATGTCCTGAAACAATTCAGGCAACAACAACCACACAGTGACACTCCATCACCTCACCTGCAGTGCATGTGCCAGTGGTAGTCCAACCACCAAGAGCACCACATGTGGCCACAGGGGTGCCACTGAACCCTGTGGCACAGCCGCCGCGACAGGTGCCTCCAAAAACGGTGGATGGGCAGCTCCACACAGCATTGGGAGGGGTGGCGGGGGCAGTGGTGCACGGGACTGCAGAGGCAGACGAAGGAACTTTATACAACAAACCAACGAGCCAAGCTTGTCTAGGGGCTACCATAGCTGGCAGCTATCAGGAGGGCTCTTGTTGTCTGTTGACTGGCAGTGAGAGGTGCAATGATGCCTCAACAATCAGCGTCATATCTTGCAACATATGTTGCCCATTACAGTGTCAGGTGCATCATGCCCGTTCAAAACACCCCGGCCCCCATCCCGTAGTCCGCAAGCCGTCTACACCAGCCCATGCTTGGGTACATGTATGTTTCGAAGCTGCCTTGTGCATGAATGTCTTTGCATGTCCTTGAAGATCTAGGCAACAACACTGCATCACCTCACCTGCAGTGCATGTCCCAGTGGTGGTCCAAGCACCACCAGCACCACATGTGGCCACAGGGGTGCCAGTGAACCCTGTGGCACAGCCGCCGCGACAGGTGCCTTCAAAAGCAGTGGATGGGCAGCTCCACACAGCATTGGCAGGGGTGGTGGGGGCAGTGGTGCACGGGACTGCAGTGGCAGGAAATGAAATTCACACAGCCCCACACTGAGAAGTCAAGCTTTGGTGCTCTGTACCTCACTGCCACAAGACTGCGGGGCAGTCTCAGAGCGTGGCATGTCCCCTTTAACCTTTGTGCTAAAATATATGGGTGTTAGTGACTGACAGCAATTGACGACGTGCTTGTGAAGTTGTGGGTTGAAGCGCATTGTGTGCTTGTAGTGCAGCGCTTCATGATATGAGAGCTGATCTGCTCCGGGATGCATCAAACCATTGCCTAGCGTAAGGACTGTTGGAAGTACGTGAACAGAGTGATCTCCGGCACACCGGCTTCTCCCAGAAGCTCCAGAGCCTAGGGCTTGATAGGTTTGTTGGGTTGTCGGGTCAACTGCAAATTGTAAACCCTAAACCCTGAGCCCCCAGCACACTCACGTCGCATGCAAGATCCGGAGGGCGGTCCCCACACCCCTCTGGGCAAGCATGTTGAGGAGGGCGTGGGGCTGCCTGTGAAGCCGCTTGCGCAGGTTGCACGGCAGATAGTGCCCACACTGACACTGGAGGTGCAGCTGAACACGCCATTGGCAGGAGCTGGGGAGGGTTGTCCCGTGCACACTGCAAGCAAACAGGCAGGCAGGCAAGCAGGCAAGCCAACGGGCGGGCAGGCAAGGTGGCAAGACGGGACGCACAGGCGATGTCTGGCCAGCAACGATGACTGTGCACGGCAAAGGCAAAACGATAAGAACATGCACTTTTTGACATACTGGCACTGCCATCCTTGCTGATATGGTGTGCAAGCAAACTGCTGTACGTCTCTGACTTGACTCATATTTGAAAACCCTAAACCCCAACCCCACTGCAAACCTGATCCCAAGCTGGAACTGAGTCCAGGATCAAGCATGCAGCCCTCTCTCACCTATCTCAGCTAGAAACGCATCATCCACGCAGACAGTAGTGCCGGGCGTATCCACGTACAGCAGCAGCAAGGCATTGCCTTCCAGCCCAGAGTTCGTTGCTGAAACGCTTGCAAGTTGACTCAGGCCTGCACAGCGTGCAATCAGTGACCTATCTTTGGGTACTATGTATGTAGTAGCATTTTTTGGGGTGTATATGGTATTTAGTGGGCAAGTGTGTAGGTGTGTGCTTGGTAGCATTGGCAAACTAGGGACCAGCACTGAACTGGCCACCGGGTTGTTGTGTGGATGTCAAACGCGTTGCTGCAGCGGCATGATTGGTGAGTTCCCCTACTCTGTATGAGGGACTGTTGGCCCCTTCGCTGCTCACATTCTTCGGCGGACCCTTGTCTTCTGTCAAACAGTCAAGCCCCTTTCCAGCAGTGTGACCCTCACCTCCAATCGTCAGTTGTTGCCAGTTGTTGACGCCAGACCTGAGGTTGGTCCTTCTCACAGTGCCCCACACAGGCCATGGAGAGTAGGCACCCTGCAGGCCTAGCCTGACGGCCACATTGGTACTGCTGGTCGCAGCAGCACTGACCCTAAACCATGCAGACGCAGTATAGTTTGACCCAGTCTTCACATTGACAAACTGCCCAAACTGGGCAAACCCCCCTGCAGAGACCTGCAGCAGCAGCAGCAGCAGCAGCAGCAGCATCCGTCCAGCAGAGAAGGAGGAGGAGGAAGGGTTGGGGCGGCACGTCTGAAACGGTAACACTTGACCCTCGCTGGCCCAGCTAGCCTTCCTTTGAGCAGTCCCACCACTGGCCTGGTGTGCAGATGCCTTGTTGTGGGGTTGGGGTAAAGGCCTGCAATGGGCTAGGCCTCAGGCAAAGTGTACAAACCGTTGAAAGCTAGTGCAGCAAGCCAGGTTCTCTCCGGTAAGGAGAGCAGCTCTGAGCGGTTGAGATAAATCCACAACTAGCCACACACTCACCCCTTCAACAAGGCTGCAGTTGTCACGACCCCTCCCTACCCCTGCATCCCATAGCACCTACCCTAACACACCAGTTACGTGAACCTGTGGTAGTGCGAGGGTTGGTGGTAACTAGACTGTAAAACAAAGTTGGTCTTGGACTGGCCCAATCAGTGTTGTCACTCCAGTTGCCGGGTTGCACGCCAGTGATAGTGCCCTTTGCGATTGTGTTGGTCCCAGACTGAAAGCCTGGGTTGGACAAGAAGTTTGAGCCTGCAAGCAGCGGGGTATATACACCATAGTCAGTGGAGGCCGCGCAAGAGGCTGTTTGAAGTTTGGCACTCATGCCACTCGGTGAGTCTATCAGGTTCTCAACTGTCCCCGAGTGATTGGAAGGCATGCTTGCAAGGAAAAAAAGCAGCCTGGGTGAGCAGGTTAGAGGGCGACACACAAGCGCACAGAGAGTGAAGGCAAAACTTGGTGCACAACCCCACCCAGGGGTTTTCACGCAAGGCTGTTGGCAAATGCAAGGGGGTGGTCAAATGGGTTGCACCCCAAAATAGGGGTGACAAGGCTGGAGAGGCAGTTGCTTCAGCAGGGCCCTTGGCTTGCAGTACAGACAGGAGCCAGAAGCATCTCATCTGCCAGAGACAGCTTATGTCATGTGGGCAGTAGCTGTGTGGTGTAAGTATCACAGTATGCCACTGGTAAACCACCCCTTGAGCAGTTCCCTATTATGCAGCGGCGCCATGCAGCAGATGCACCCAATGGAAGCACAGAGGCCTTTGCTGAACATCCTGTACCAACGGAAAGGAAGGGTTGCATCTCTGGGCAGGACGGATGGTGGACCCTACAGACTCACCTACAGCAGCTTGGGCAGTGACCACCACCGCCGCAGCACTGCAGACCACCAGCAGTACTTTGATGTGAGTGCCCATAGGTGCTTCTTTAGAGGTTGTAGTTGCACAACAGGGCGTCAGCTGCTGCACTGCGCTGCGTAACCTTGCAGCATGGATCAAGTTGCCGGTTGCACGAAATGTCAGATCGTCGACGGTGTTCCTGTTTGACAGAATGTGGGACTTGAGGTAGGACCAGGCACCTGGAGTGTGCGCGACAATAGAGATGACGTAATCGTGAAAAGTCAGAACTCTTCCTGCTGTCTGCCGATGACTGACTGGGATACATTTGTAAAAGAAGTATTGGGGTGCATGTTGTGTAAAAGCCTCCAGATATGCGGAAGCATCTCATCATGGGGAGCAGCCACTTCGTCCTGAAGTTCGGTCCGTCGGCCACCATAGGCACACTTCATGCTGAGTTTTGAGAAGCGCAAGACTCATTGTCACACACACTGCCTGCAAGACTTCCAAACGACATATCGCTCTGAGAGGCTCAAATAAGGTCACAGCCAATTGTCCAGGGCCAGCCGACCAACAAGAAACAAGACCAGCAGCTCGATGCAAATGCACATAAGCACTCGCAATATAGCTACCCTCACTGATGAGAGTGATCATTGCAGTACTCCACCATCCCCTGAGCCCTTGCCACACAAAGGTGTTGCTGTGGCAACTGTGACATGAGCCTCTGCTTCTGCCATAGCCATGCTGATTGATGCTCATGAGCGACTGCATTGACCCCAGGTCATACCCCACCCAATGCCAATAAAAGCCAAAGCTGCCTATTTTCACAACCCTAGCGAACCTGTGGGTCAAGAGTGACAAGAACCAATAGACTGTGACAGGATTGATTTGGACATCATGTGTGCATGCCTTCAGGCAGCACGACCATGTACGGCACTGGCACCAAAAGCCTCTTGCAGCATCATCCGGCACACGTGTGGCATCTTACCAGTATTTTGTTGCACATGAAATGTATCTGACGCTGGTCAAACACCCAACCTCGGATCCCCAAAATGTCCAGCGACAGCACTTCTTGTTGCTCAGGAAGTCTTGTGTTCACCACTTGTATGAAAATACAGAACCAAACTCGAGGTCGACAAGGCCAAAATGAATCTGAGATCACTACCTTCTGCTGGCAAACAACATCCACGAGCACTCAGGCACCTACCACTGCCAAGCAACATCGTCAAGAGTTGCAGTCCCAGCAAACCACGCGTGCTGACCCAGGCTGTAGCTGAGGCACATGCTGCAGCAGGAGGTGTTGCTGTTGTGTTGGGCAGCGGGATGTCTGGGCTGTCTACTGCAAAGGTGCTGTCAAAACACTTCAGCACCGTGAAGGTCTTAGAGCGGGACAGCATCTTCCCCGAATGGACTGGAGAGACTGCAGTTGATGCGTCCAAGGTATGGGTAGGGCATTCAGGGCATTGGTCGCTGCTAACTTGTGATTGCAACAGCTGCTGCACAGCCAAGGCGCGCTGCTGTGCCTCGGGCTACATGCAGCGTATCCCCTGACATATCACACACACAAGGCATCTGCACATTTCACCACGTGTTGCACTGCCCTGGGG
This sequence comes from Desmodesmus armatus, assembly GCA_007449985.2. Taxonomy (NCBI): domain Eukaryota; kingdom Viridiplantae; phylum Chlorophyta; class Chlorophyceae; order Sphaeropleales; family Scenedesmaceae; genus Desmodesmus; species Desmodesmus armatus. Next base: position 50,435 of record VIIQ02000724.1, read on the forward strand.
CTGTGTGTATCTCGCTGTATTTGCTGCAGAGCAAGGGGGGACGGCGTGGTGTTGGACAGGTGAGGGCTGCTGAGGCTGTGCACAATGGTGAACATGGGTGCTGCATATCCACATGCCTTGTCACTAGGTGTGCTCAGTGGTGAACAAGGGTGCTGCATATCCATATGCTTAGTTACTAGGTGCAACACATGCAGCCGCACTCCACAAGCAATTGTTGCTTCACTTTCAAGGCATGGGCAGCGGCGTTTACTCTCACACAACGTGTTCCACATACATGCCTGGCTGATGGTCTGTGTTGCCCACCCACCCACCCACACAAGTAGGCATGCCTCTGATGTTGCCTGCTGTCGCCTGCTGCTGCTGCTGCTGCTGCTGCTGCTGCTGCTGCTGCTGCTGGCTGCGACGGCGTGCAGTACAACCACCTGCACGTCCTTGCTGCTGCTGGCGTGTTGACCCTGGACCGCCTGTTTGAGGGCCGATTCATACCTGCCCTACAGCAGAAGGGAGCAGTGCTGAATGACGTGATAACCTCCTTCCTCAACTACCACCCCCTCACTGAAGGGCGCTGGAAAACACCTGAGGTGGCAGCCAGGGGTCCTGTGCTGATTGGCCAGGCCACTAGGCACCTGGTGGAGAGTGCCACACGTGAACTGCTGCAGGATGCCCCCAGTGTGGAGGTCACCTATGGGGCAGCAGTGACGGGACTGATGCTGCAGGAGGTGAAGGAAAAGGAGGGTGCTGGTGGCAGCAGTGGCGGCCCAAGGCACAAGGTCACGGGTGAGTGCTGGTTGGTGCTGCAGTGGGTTGGGGCTGTTCTGGAAGGATGTTTGGATGACGCCTTGATTTTGTGATCAGGCATGGGCTTCTCAAATTTCATTGTATGCAAGGCGGCCTACTAGCCTAGTAGCCTTGTGGCTTTGAAAGCTTGGGGCTTGCAAGTTCCACCTTGGTCGTCCGCTGTAAGTCTCCCGTTTAGCTCAACCGTCCCATGCTGGCTGCCTGCCTCCCCACAACCCCCTGCCACCACCCCTGCAGGTGTGTCTCTGGCTGATGGCAACCAGCTGGCTGCTGACCTGGTGGTCGACTGTTCAGGGCGGCAGAGCCAGATGCCCCAGTGGCTGGCTGCAGCAGGGCTCAACACACCCCGTGAAGCAGAGGTCAATGCAAACCTGGGCTATGCATCATGGTGGGTCCTGTAAACGAACACAGACTGGCAGGGTTTGATGATCGCATTCCTGCCTGCGAGGCAAGCTCAGGATGTTGTACCACCCATGGTGAAGTCACAGGTCCTGAGCAGCATATGGTGATATAGTCCCGTTGTCGCAGGTAGCATACTGTAGCATGTCTTCAGTCAAGAAGGGTGCTCTTCCTTGCTGCAACCACTGACATGCTCATCGTGACGCCTATTGGGCCGCTTCTGTTGCTGTTTCTGTCTCTCCCAGGCTTGTCAAGCTCGACCCTGACGTGGCTGCACGTACGTTGGGGCGCAGCAAGGGTATCTACGCCATTGCAACGTTCCCACATACTGTTGGGGCAGCAGTCACTGAAGTAGAGGGCGGCCTGCACATGGCTCTCATCATCACATATGCTGGCAATGTCCCGCCCTACAAGGACGACCAGCTAATGGACTTCATGGCTCAGGTGAGCTGCAGGGTTTTGTCCCTGGTGTTCAGGGTTGAGTTCAGGCTGGAGGGTGTGGGTCCCTTGTGTTCAGGGTTTGAGGTCAGGGTTGAGGGTCTGGGTAACAGTGGGTAACAATTTCGACCCCATCAGGCAGTGCTGCTGCGAAGCTTACAGCAGTGTAAGCAACAGCAACAACCCATTGCATGCCTTCTGTTGTCCCAGTGGCCCTTGGTGGAATGGTGTTGTTTAGCCCCAGTGCAGGATGCATCCAGGACGTGAGCACTAATGCATTTATTTGCACAGCCGCAATGCTGTCAGTCTGTCATCTGCAAGATGGCATGCATGCCCACACTTTGCGGAAGCTCCCCCAGTACACGTGTTTTGTACAGCTGTGCTAGGGGCACAGGGCGGGATGTCACATAAACATATACCTGCCGTACGCTGTTTGTTTGTGACATCATATACATGCAGCATGAAGGCATGTGTGTACCTCTGCCCTGCCGTGCTGCCCTCAGGAACTGTGGCACCCCGACGTGGCAGCTGTGCTGGAGGGTGCTGTGCCCATGACACGCCCCTCCCGCTTCCACCGTGTCAGCAGCACATGGCGGCGGTACGAGGAGGTGTCCCTGCCTGAAGGCCTGCTGGTCACTGCAGACAGCGTGTGCAACTTCAACCCAGTGTACGGCCATGGCATGACTGTGGCGGCACTAGAGGCTGAGAAGTTGGGCGAGCTGCTGGCAGCAAGGCAGGCAGCAGCAGTGAGTGGTCAGGCAGCAGCAGTGGGCGGTCAGGCAGCTGCAGTAGGAGGTCAGGGAGCCGTTGGCAGTGCTGTTGGGGAGTCGTGGCTGTCGGGTCTGTCGCAGGAGTATCAGCAGGCCATCATCCCTATCATACAGAGAGCGTGGGTCCTGAGTGTAGGTGAGCACCCTTGCTACAAGTCTGGAGATTGGTTGGTGTGGTCAGTACACCTTGCAGATTGGTAGCACAACAGCTGGCGAGTTTGCGTGCTCCCCTCCCGTGCTGCGAGCACAGCTGAAAGCATGCATCTGGTCCTCGTTGCCCAAATCGCAAACACCAGCTGAGTTGTGGTTGCACACAGTGATGTCGAAGTTACATGCCATACTCATTTTTGCCCTGAAGTGCCCTGAAGCCTCACCCCAACCTGTTTGTATCTTGTTGTGTTGTCCTGTGGTTTCTACCTTCAGGCGGCGACTTGAGGTTCACCAGCACCACCAGCACGGAGCCCCCCAACCCTGCGGCTGGCTTCATGAATGGTTACTTTGACATACTGATGGTGCTGGCCGCCAAGGACCCAGAGGTGGGTGGACGGCGCCTGGGCTGGCAGTGAGTGCTTATTGGTAGTCAGCATTAGTGGAGGCGGCCCTTTCCGATTGAAGCAGCCCATGCAGCCATGCTGGCGGTGTCAAGGGGTGCTCAGGTTATCCTGCAGTTGCAGTCATCAGGGCTTGACATTGCAGGTTGTGTTCATTGTGGGCTCTGCTGATGAAAGCCACAGACAGGCCTGAGCCTCTAGTTTCTTCTTTGTATCAGACTGCGCGCCCTGTGTCACTTCCCATTGTTGGCGGCTCATGCAACCAAAACATGTAAAGATCGATTACAGCTATTCAATGCAGATACTAGGATACTACCCTGGCCGCCTGCGCTCTCAACCCAGCTTTCATGTGTACGTACACACCACAATGAGCCTGTTTGGGTTGCTGCCTCTGCTGTTGGTGTTGCGCAGGTGTCAGAGCAGCTCCTACGCACCATGCACCTGATTGATGATACGGCTGAGCTCACATCTCCGCGCATGCTGGGCAAGGTTGTGCGGCACTTGCTGTCAGCACCGTTTGTGAAGCTATGGAGCAACCTGCAGCCCGGCACAGGCAGCACCAACACCCAGGCCCCCTCCAAGGCAGCAGGGCAGAATGCTTGAGGGGGGCGCGCTGTCATACGCACGCCTGTGTGTCAAGCGCATATAGTCCTGGTATACATGTATCGTAAGCAATAATGTCCTTGGCATCCTGGTATGTAGTACAAGCCTGCTTCTCCGGCGATTGATAAGGTCGGTTGCACCTTTGCTTGCACATTGTGTGCAGTGAGGGTTGCCAGTTTTTGCCACTGTACATCCTGCCCTCATGTGGTCACCGCATGGTGCTTGCATGCGCCTCGTCACACATTCTTCAGCACAGGGCTGGGTCCCTGAGCAGTTTATTGCTGGCGCATGGGTTGTACGAGTACCGATTGCAGTCACAGCACCCGCTGGCTTGTGGCCAGCAGTGCAGGTTCCTCTTGCAAACTCACAGCATCTGTGTTACAATTCCCTCACCAAGTTTGTTTTGTTTGCATGGTCCCTGTGAAGGTGCTTGTCCTGCTGGCAACTGGGACAACAGGTCCTCAGTGTGTGAGAGTCAGCTAGGAGTGCCCTGCGCCTTTATTTGTAGCATGTGGCCATCTGCACGTGTTGGGGCCCAACTGGCACATGCACTGCAGCGGCCTACGGTCGAATACATCATGACGGGGTGTGCGTTCTTTGGCCCATTGTTTATGGGCCATAATCATGGGCTGACGCGCTGTATTGGGGTTGGAGTCCTGGTCTGTTTGGTTGGGTGGCTGTTGTGCAAGAACTGCAGGTCTCCTGTCAGTTGCAGTTACTTGCAGGCCTTTTCAGGTCTTTGCTGTGCTGGCTGACAAAGCAGGGTCACACTTCTGCAGTTGGTCGTTCATGCATTGTCATGCTCGTGCAGGGCTTGTGTGCTTCCTTGGGGCAAGGTGCTTTGCTGTTGTGCAATAGCACGCGGATGATTTTGTCAGCGCAGATCGTGCATGCATGTGCATGATCTTGCCAAGGACCTGCAGTACCTCAACTTCTGGTTGCCCTATGTGGCTGGGGTGGCTCAGTCAAGTGCTCCCAAAACACATTCGCATTTGCAGTGGGTCATCAGGCAGGCAGGGTCCCCACCCCCACCTCCTGGCACACTCAGCAGTGAGATTTCAATAGTTGTGAGCCTCGCGGTCACTTTGTACATCAACTGCCCTCTACCCCCTTCAAGCCTCTTCTTGAGTCTCACAAGACGGAGTAACATGAAGCAGGCACATAGCTTGATATAGTTGCTGCAAGCAGGATGTGCTCAGGGTTCACCAGGACCCTCTAATGCGCAAAGGGAGTTGCATGTGTGGTGCCGACATAAAACTCAACAATCAAATAGTTCACCATCAACAGTCTAAAATACCACAACGAGAAGAAGCGTACAGGCTGCATGCATTACGTGACCCGGCCCAAGGCTTCAGTGTTGTCCACAGGAGCTGGGATACTTGAGAGAGTACGGTTTTCTCAAGCGTTTTAGCTCACTTTTGCTGGCATCGCGAGGTTCTGTGTAAGACGTGTGCGCGGGTTCTACAAAAAGGCGGGAGCAGTTAGCTGGCAAGAAACAACCCAAAACGTGAGCTTAGAACACAATTTTGGCGGAACAAGGCTACAACAGCAGCAAGTTGCATGTTGCCAGTTGATTTTGCAGCAGTAAGCCGGCAGGGCATAGGCAGCTTGACCCCCCCCCCCTCCAAGTGTCAAACCTGAGTGTGGCTTGTAACCTTCTTGGCACGTGCACCTGCTCATCAACGTCAGGGCCGCAGGATGGGAACAGAAGCACCCCGCTGGTGGAGGCAGCTGATTGACCAGCTGCAGACAGCAGCTGCAGAAGCATCTGCAGCAGCAGCAAACGGCAGCGTAGCAGGCAAATGCTGGCAGCCGGGCAACCTGCAAGCCATCTGTGACACAATTGCCAACCTGGACAGCTTGCCAGACAAAGTACCAAAGGCGATCTTGAAGAAAGTCCTGGTGTTGGAGGTGCGTGCTCTTGCAGCAAATCAGTCACGGGGTTTCTCTCGCACCTGCGTGGCTCTGCTGCAGCTGGAAGCAGCTTCAAGCTTGCCATACAGCTGACTCAGGACATGTGCCAGAAATGTGAACATCATCACAAAGAATGCCTAGCATATATGCTGCTGCTGCTGCTGCCCTGCAGGTGCCTCACAAGCTTGTCTCAGTGTGCTGTCAGCAGCCCAACACTGTGCAGCTCATGGCCCAGCCCTTTGCCATAGCACTACGCGCCCTCTTGTTCCAAATTGCCAACGTGTGTTTAGATACCACCAGCAGCATCAGCCTGGCTGAGTGCTTTCTGGATCAGCTGGAGCAGTCCAACCTGCTGCAGCACCTGGCAGCAGCAATGTCACACACCACACATCGCCTCTGGGAGCTGCAGAGCCAGGCTGGCTCTGACATGCTGTCAGCAGACCTTGCAGACTCAACGTACGACCACAAGCAGGACTGGGGCCCCAGCAGCAGCAGCCTGCAGCAGCTGCACCTTCATGCAGGCCAGCTCTGCGGCTGTGTCAAGCACCTGCAGTGTCAGCTTGCAGCTTTCAACAGCCGGAGCGACAGCGAGGACTGGCACGAGCTGCTGCTGCCAGTGGCAGTCCCCGCCCTGGAGCTGTCTGTGCTGACTGTACAGCACGTGAGCACCTGCCTGGACCTGCTGCCAGCACGGTTGGCTTCGCCACCGTGTTCGCTGTGGAAGGCGCTGTGGCTTGCACGTGACGCCGTGAAGCAGTACGCGGTGTGGTGCTCTGCTGAGTGCGACTGCTGTGAGGGCCTGCGGCAGCAGATGCTGCAGTCACCATACCACCTGCCTGCAACCTGCATTGCGCTGCTGGCAGCGGTCTATGGGACCTTGATATGTAATGAAGCCAATGCCTGGTGGGAAGCAGCGACCACCAGCAGCAGCAGCGGCAACAGCCAGCAGCGTTATGATGAAGCACAGAAGCGGCAGGCACGCTAGGACAAGGCTGCTTGGGAGCTTGCCTGCAGCCGCCATGACGCCCTGCCAGCCTCCCACTACCTGCTGCTGCAGCTGGCAGGCTGCAGCGGCAAGGCGCTGCTGTGGGCAGCTACTGATGACTACGGCTGTGCAGATGAAAACCTCAGCACAGCTGCCAAGTACTACCTTTCCCAGGCCAGCAACCACCTCATTGAACGCATTCAGGAGGACTTTGACAGCCCCGACCTGGTGCCTGAAACTTCAGAAGCATTCCTAAGGCATGCCGTGCTGCTGCACTGGGCCTGCCACTACTGGCAGGATAAGCAGGAGCCTTTGGAACGGTCACGCGTGCTGTTCTCTGTGGTAGGCAGCGTCATTGGCCTGAGTGCTGTTGTACAAACAAGGGAAAGCCAGGCCAAGAAGAGGCAGCAACAGCACCTACAGCAGCAGCAGCAGCAGCAGCAGCAGGCGTTGCAGCAGCAGGAGCAGGAGCAGCAGCCTTCAAAGGAGGTTTTTGAGCGGGAGTCATCAAGCTTGTTCTTCCCAGCCCCTGTCTACCTCCGAATCTTGGATGATGTGCTGCTGCTGCTGCATAGGCTGTTGACACTGCTGCTACCTGTGGCAGCAGCACAACAGCAGCCAGCAGAGGCGGTCAGCAGCAGCAGCAGCAGTAGCAGCAGCAGCTGTTCTGAGCAGGATATGAGCTTACACTTCAACACGATGATGTCAGGCGGCTTGCGTGCCCTGTTTGACTCTTACACCGTGATCTCTTCGAGCTACATGACCGAGTATGCCGGCATGGCTCCACCACAGCAGACCCCCACACCTCCTGCCAGCCGCATCTGCTGCTCTGAGGCGCCTGCCTTGCGTGAAGATGCGGCAGTGTGGTTCCAGCATGCAGCACAGAAGTGTCAATTGCTGGAGGCATACGTGAGGGCAGCTGCACGCAGCCAGGCTAATGGGCCAGCAGGGTCCCACTGCCCCGTGCTCGCAGCAGCAAACCAGCTAGGTGCTGCTGTGGTGGCACTGATTAACCCCACAGAGCCAGGGCTGCAGGGCCCTCTGCTACAAGCTGCCGCTGCTGCTGGCCCTGGCAGCAAGGAGCAGCAGAAGCTGCATGGGCTGCTGCGCAGTACAGTGAAGTGGGCGGGGATGATGGGACCTGAACAGCAGGCGTTGGCAGAGCAGCTGCGTGCGGCTGTGGCTGTGGCAGCAGCAAACATGCTGCTGGCAGCAAGTAGGAGCCAGGATGCTGGCAGTCCTGCTGCTTTGTTAGGGGCAGCAGCGCAGCGCACGGCAGAAGGGGACGGGGTAAGCTCTAGTGCAGCTGCGGGTGGCAGCAGTCACCACCAAACAGGCAGCCACGAGGAGCCAACACAGCGCAGCATTGGCGATGAGGCATCAACTGCTGCTGCTACCGTGCTGCCGCACCTGCCCTGGCTGGGTGTGCTGGGGTGCTGCTGCCTGCAGTGGAGCCAGCAGCTAGGCCGCCTGCCAACTGACAAACCGGCAGCAGCAGCCGCTGCAGCTCGGTCAAAGCAGCCGCACAGTGCCAAGGGTGTGATCACAATGCTTCCAGAAAGGGTTCGCAGTGTGTGGGGCACAGCTGTGGAGCGGGTCTGGGGTGGCCAGCCCCTGGTGCTACTGTGCATAAAAGCCATCGTGGACTGGATGGCTTTCATGGTCAACTTGCCTGAGCAAGTGGAGCACTCATTGGGCGATGTAGAGGCACTGGCGATCGCCAGTGCGATGGCAGGGTGCGGCAGGGCATGGCAGGCTGTGCGGGACGCTGCACAGCAGAACCCCAAGCCTCCCGTACCCCTTGCCGGGTATGTGCAGCAGCTATCTGCTCTTGGAGCGGCTCTGTGCTCTGTTGCGCACAAGCAGTCGTGCAACAACCCAGCCTGCAGCAATATCCTGGGTCCGTCAGAGCTGCAGCTGGTCAAGGGCAAGAGCAACACCTGCTCAGGCTGCCGCACTGCCCGCTACTGCAGCCCCGCGTGCATGAGGCAGCACTGGAAGCAGCACAGGCCAAGTTGCAAGGACCTAGCAAGGCATCAGCCGCAGCAGAGGAAGCAGCAAGAGTAGTGACAGGAGCCGCAGGTTCCTCAGGCCCTGAGCAGGGCCGTCCAGCGAGCTGGACACTGGGTATCTCCATGTAGTGTAAAGTTGTTGTTTGTTGGTCTCATGGTTGAACAGTGCTGGCTCCCAGCACCCAAGGAAGCTGGCACGTCGCGTGTGTGACGGACAGCAGGATGACAGGATGTACATGTATGTGTTCATGTAAATGCCATGCTGTTCTGTGTCAGCCTGCGGTGTACCCTTAGGAAGGTGAATCATAGGCATGGGATTGCAAGTACAGGCAGTGTGTGTGCACTATCACATGCTGCTGAGCGCTCTTGTCTGGAGAGGCTGTGTTGCTCATGCTGGAAAGACGTGTTCAGGCTACTGCTAACCTTGCAGCCATATGCAACCCACTTTGCTTTTTTTGTGGCGCATGCACTGAAATGTAGCAGTTCTAGCAAGTCAGAGCCATGTATGGGACTCTTATTCATGTGCATGCATGTACGCTGCTCCAGACAGCCTTGCGTGTCCTCGAAACATCCAGCACTCACTCATAGTCAGAGACCTTGAAAATGTCAGCATCTGCGGGCGTTTGCAGCCAATTTCTTCCTCAACGTTTTCAGTTCCGTCCACTGCACTGCAGCTGGATTTACACAGCCACAAAACTTCTTCTACACTCAAAGTGTCTGTGCAGTGCTCCGTGAAGTGTGCCACGTCGTTCCAGGCTCGAGCAGTTTTGAAATGACCTGTCATCAGCAGCAGCAAGCGGTGATCTCATCAAGGCTAGCCCACTCGTTGCTGCACATGTGAGGAATCGTTGAGAAGGTCACCTTACAGTCTTTGAAGTACCTCCTGGCCCTAGCAGCAGCACTGTGCGGGTGCTGCTGATGCTGGTCAATGGGGACAGTAGCCACCCGCAACAACACAAAGCAAGCCTGGATGCTTTGCTGAAGTCTCTGGACGAAAGCTTAGCGGTGAGGTGCTTGAATTATATATATCCGAACCTGAGCACAGCACCTGCTCTGCCGCCAGCAGCGTAGCACAATGGTGGTCGGTTGGCGAAGCATCCCTGCTCAACACGTATGCTGCAGGCGGCCACATTGCTGGATCAAGCATGCAACCATGATGACACCAGCATGTCAGCAGCCAAGGCCAGCATGGCAGGAGCAGGTGGCGATGCAGCCAAGCAGCAGCAGCTTGTGCGCCGTGCCAGCAAGGCCCTGCTCAAGCAGGTGGAGGAGTCCCGCCGCAAGTACACCGCGGAGGTTGACGGCCTCAAGGCTGAGCTGCAGCTGCTCAACAGACAGGCACTGAAGGACCGCAGGGATGCTGACCTGGCATCCGTCACAGCCGCAGCAGCGAAGAAAGCAGCACTGGAGGCCACAGAGGATCTGGAGCGCATCAATGACGACGTGTTGCGGGCCAAAAGAGCAGTGCAGCAGTTGCACAGGTTGGTGCCTGAACAGCTGTGGTACTTGCCAGCTGGGCCCAGCACATGGGCATGACAGCAGCCCTCACCAGATGTCTGCTGGTGTCGCATTACCTATGTTGGAGCTCAGATAGGTGCATGTGGAGGGTGGCAGACGTATCATCGGTTGCTTTTCTGTGCAGTGTCACAGTAGTCAGCACTCAGCCCCAACCTGACAGCAAGCAGCATGGGCGGCCGCCGCAGCCACAGCAGCAGCAGCAGCAGCAGCAGCAACATCCAACAGTGGTTTGTGTTGTCCTGCCAGCAATGTACGCAATGTATGCCAAGTTCAGCATGGCAAGCCTCCTTGTGAGTAAGTAGCCTTCATCGACTCCCACCGTCTGAGAGCTGGCGGACTATGTGCTGCTCTGCCACTGTGTGTTGCCGCTGTTTCTGTCTGTCTCTGTTGTCGTGCTGGGTGCAGCGAGCGGCAGGTGCTTGCATCCCAGCAGCAGACGCAGCAGGCTGAGATGCAGGCGCGGCTGCAGGAGGAGCTACTGGCACAGAAGGCAGCCCTGGAGGCACAGCAGGCAGCACAGCAGGCGCAGCTGGACAAGGAGCGGGCAGTGGTGAGTGCGGCTGGGCACAATCATGAGCAGCCGAACCACCGGGATGCACGGATCTGAGTACAGCAGCAGCCACAGCACAACGACTGACTTGGACTGTCGCTGCATCTGCTGTCACTGGGCGCGGTCAGCTGAAGCCCAGAGGATGTTGCTGCGCCCTGTCATACTGTACCTCCATCAGCACTTGGCCTCAGAGCTGCAGTTGCAGTGAACTTACAACAAGGCTCGCCTCCATTCAGAATGTGTTGTAGGCCCGTTGTCAATCACCCCACTCCTTTCACGGGACATCCATCATGCCATGTTGACAGGTTGAGTCCATAAAGGCCTCAACGCTGCACCGGCAGCAGCAGCTGGACAGCGAGGCAGCACAGCTGCAGCAGCAGCAGGCCGAGCTAACACAGCAGATGCTGGAGTTCCAGACCCGTGTGGCGCGCGCAGAAGCATCTGTGCAGGAGCGGGAGGCAGCCTTGGGTGACCTGCAGGTGATGCATAGTGTTGGCAGCAACCAGCTGTGACGGCAAGGAGCATTGGCAGCGCCACCAGCAGAAGCAGGACGGTGGTGGCGTATTTGCTGGCTGCCTTGTGCAAGAACGGCTGCTAGGAAGTGCAGCAGCAGAGCATTGGTGCACAAATGCCTGCGGTCATGGGCATGTGCCAGACCAGATCAGCGACGTTTCCCATGATCAATTTGGCGGTACTGCCGTGTTCACAGTTACAGCAGACTGAAACGTCCTGTATGTGCTGGCTGTTGTGTGGTGTCTTGCAGGCTGCTGCTCGCTCCCACAATGCCCGAGAGGCCGAGCTGTTATCACGAGAGGCCGCAATTGATGCAGCACAGCAGCAGGTGGAGCAGCAGTCTCGACAGCTGCAGGTAAGAGGGGCAGGACAGGCATGGCTGCACCTGCAACTGGCCTATCATGAGCATGTCAACAGCTCAGCACGCCTCAGCATGCCAGCCACATGGAGTGCTTGTCGGCGCACCTGGCATGTCGCACCATGACTCTCATGCCTGGCAAGCTTATGCCACGGCGACAGGCGAGCTTTCCAGTCAATACCACGACTATTGTCCAGCAACAACAGTTTTTTGAACGTCCATCGCGGCCAGACTGTACAGACTGCATGTCTGCCTGCCTGCCTGCCTGCCTGCCGCCCTTGCTTACTCACATGTCTGCCTGTTTATGCTTTTGCGCTGCTGGCCGGCGCCACTGCAGGCCAAGCAGGGTGAGCTTGAGCAGCTGCAGTCCAGCCTGACGGCCGATGCTGCTGCACTGTCACAGCAGCTGAACACCTTTGAGGAACGCAGACAGGGGGCCATACGGGAGCTGCAGGTATGTCACACACCTGTAATACTGTGGTTGGAAACTTGGTGTGGCTGGTGTATGCAGATGCACTGACTTAGCTGCAGCAGGTCTGACTGATTCTCATCATCCCATCGGCAAATGCAGCGCGATTGCCAATCAGGTGCCTGCAGCAACAGGCACGCCACGTTGCATGCGCAGGCCCGTTGTTGCTGCCAAGGGTAGGATCGGCATCTTAGATCCCCTGTACTTATATAACATGCTTGAGTTTGGCTGTATTTCGCCAGGAGCGCGAGGACAAGATTTCAGCTCGTGAGGGCGCTCTGACGGCTTCTCAGGAGGCAGTGGCGGCACAGCAGGGCGCAGCACAAGTAAGCTACAGGCCTGGGAGCTAGATTGCTTTTTATGCGCAGCATCAACCGCAGTTGAGCGCAATTATAGACAAGGTGTGGCGGGTGCCAACATGACGCCATCCCCTCCTATGCCTCAGGGTGACATGCTGGCATTATGCCAGTGCGGTTCAGACGCAGAGGCAGATGCTGCAGCCCATACACTTGTCCATGTCCATGCTGCTGCACCACATCCACCAGACACAACTTCAAGAAGCGACCATATGTATTGCAACACCCTCAGGTTGAGGTTGCCCGCCTTGAGTCCTCCCTGCGGTCCTTGCACAAGCAGCTGGGTGAGGCGGAGGCTGACTACCTCACAGGCACTGACAGGCTGTCAACCCTGCGCAGGGAGGTGGGTGACACACGCATCAGCTTGTGAGCTGGCTAGGTTGGCATGTCATGCGCACAGGTGTTGAGCAACTTCGCAAGTACAGGCAGGTTGATGTGCATGTCCCACTGTGTCACCAAACCGCGAGCAATCACCATGACACGTGCAGCGCCAGTGCGGATCATCTTGAACAGCAAAGCTCGCAGCTGCCCTTGCTGCGCTGCCGTGTTGTGTGATATGTGGGGCCGTATGACTGAGACTCCACAACCACGCTGACTGTTTTGATGTGCAGATTGCGTCTGCTGAGGAGGAGGTTGACCGCCTCACAGCCAGCAAGGCATCCGCCCAGGCAGAAGCAGACGAGGCTGATGCAGCAGCACAGCAGGCCCTGGAGACAGGGCATGCAGAGGTAGGGGGCACAGGCACCTGCGCCAGGCACAAGCATCGCCTGCACTGGTTGACCGACACACTCTGTTGTTTTTGCATGCAGCATGGGACGTTGAGCAATTTCTTGTGTTGTGCTGTGCCGGCCTTTCAGTTATGTGCTTGATCAAGCACATTCATGAGTGATGCTGCAGGGCCTTATACATGTGAAGAGTGCTGCAGATTCTGCACCAACCGCGGCACACCAAGCCAGGGTCGCATGCCACATTCCTGCCGTACCACATTACTGAACTCCCACCTGCAGGTGATGAAGCTGCGGCGGCGCTTTGACGAGCTGTCAGGGGAGGTGTCCCGCCTCAACCAGCAGCGGGAGCTGCTGCTCACACAGATGGCCGATGAACAGGCAGAGTGGGAGAAGAGGCAGCAGGTGGGTGGGTTGCACACGCCATAAGCAAAACATGTGCAACAACTGCACACCACTGCACACCACTGCACACCACTGCACCCCCCACACCCTTCACTGCCCTCTCTCCTTGCACACCCTCTGTCTTACCCCCTTCGCCCTCCGCCCACCTGCCTGCCCTTCATCAGGCTGCGTCGAATGAGCTGGCAGCGCGTGAGTCCTCCGTGGCCTCCCAGCAGTCCTCCCTGCAGGCTGAGCTGGACGCACTGCTGTCCAAGCAGGAGGAGCGGCTGAGGGCCTGGGAGGGCGGCTGTGCTGACCTGGAGGCACAGCTGGAGACACGCAGGGCAGCAGTGCAGGCAGAGGAGCAGCGGTGAGTGGGAGCTCAGGACTGGGGCGGAGCCAGGCAGGGGAGAGGAAAAGTGTTCGCAGATGGACACCCCTTTTGTGTCTGTGTGCTGATACATGTGTTCGCAGCAGTATCCTGGGCACTCTCCGGGTGAAAAGATAATGATGACAAGCATCTGTCATGTAAGTCTGGGGTGGGGGCTGCTAGGTGTATTGGGTGGCACGCCCCTTGCAACAATGCATTGCCAAAGCAGCGTGAAACACCAGTATCGTGGGTTTGTGAGGAACCGATCTACAGCAGCAACTCAAGCTGTAAGCTGTGCCGGCTTGGACGGCTGTGACGTGCTGTTGCCAACATCAGGGGTTGCTTTTGCCCTGTCGTGGCTGCAGGTTGCAGCAGCTGGCAGCCCAGCTGGGTGAGCGGGAGGCAGAGCTGGACAAGCTTCACGAGCAGCTTCAGGCAGAGGTGGCAGCCGCAAACGCCAAGGCTGCTGCCCAGCAGTCTGAGATGGCTGGCGAGCGCGGGCTGCTCACCAAGCAGGCTGCAGCCATAGATGTTGAGAGGGAGGACTTCAAGGCCTGGTGTGCTGAGAGGAAGGAGGAGATGACGCGACAGCATAAGGTGGGGGTTGCAGGGGTTTGTGTGTGTGTGTGGGGGGGGGGGGGGGCAGGTTGTTAGGGGGGGGGGGGGGGCAGGTGGGTGTCTGGGGGTCCGACACACATGTTGGTGAGCCCGGTACGCGTGCATGAGCTTGAAACTCACATCAGCAGCCAACGCAGGTCAGCCCAGTGCTCTACAAGCAAGAAGAAAAATATGGACCCCCTAGGCGTCTACACTCCATCAAGCATATGCTAGGAGAGAGTCAGCTGTTGACTGTAACTGTCAGGTCGGCACTGCGAGACTCAGCTGCATGGGCGAATGCTCCCTGACTAGTGCTTGTTGGCAACTCTGCCACTGCTTGCCTGCTGCTGCTACCGCTGCTGCTGCTGCTGCTGCAGGAGCGTGAGGCAGCCTTGAGTGAGCTGCAGCACCGGCTGGACCGCCGTGCTGCTGAACTGGATGAGCTCAAGGCATCAACCAACGCAGCACTCACACGCAGGTGTGTGCACCCAGTGGTACAGCATCTGGGAGGCGGGGTGCGTCTGCTTTGTCTTCTGGGGGAGGGTTACAGTGGGTGCATGGGCAAGGCACAGCTTGCTGCCAGCATGCATGCAGCTCAAGGCAAGTGCCCACAACATCTTGTTGAGGAAGCCCCAGGGGAGCTACTAGCATCCATGTAGCACATGGACGCTGGAAGCAGTGACACCAGTGACATTGCAGGAGTGAGGGTGTGCGAATTGGGGTCGTGCAGCGAGAGAGTGTGTGTATCTTGGCTGCCTGTCAAGCACGTTGTATGATGCTGGGTCAGCTGAGGTACACATCGTAGACTTGACTCCTGCAAACGCTGGCACTGTGTTGGCTCCAGGGAGTCTGAGATTGCGACGCGGGAGTCAGCTGCTGCGGGCGTGGCAGCAGCAGCTGAGGAGCGGCGACGGGAGGCAGAGGCATGGGAGTCACGCATGCGCAAGGTGGGCTGGCTGGCATCACAGACCTCATTTTCCTCATTATTCTCAAGGCAGCAGTCAGCACTCACCTTGGGCTATGGATGTCCACCTCGCCAGACACAACGTGTGGCTAAGCTTGGCGTCAGGCACACCAATCAGTGCACCGTGGTGCGGCGGCGGCTGGGCAGTCACGTGCAGCAGCCGTGTGTGCTGTGCTGGTCATCATGACAAGTCATGTGACGCGTGCAATCCTATGTCATGCAGGCTAATGCTGTGTGTCCTGCTGCTCGGTTTGCAGGAGTTGAATGACAAGGAGGCCCAGCTGATGCGACTGGAGGGTGACCTGCGGGCTACAGAGTCAGAGCTCAACAATAGGTGAGCCAACACACTGTCGCTGTCACATAGTGACACATCTCAACATGGGTGTTGCAGCGCGGATGCATGGGGAGCCTGCAGCCTTGACTAGTCAGTGTGCAGCAGTAATAATGTTGAAGAGATGCTACCTGCAATGTGTTGTACAATCCTAGCTGGCTGCTCATTTGTGCCTACTAGCTGCAGCACTGCCGGTCTGTGCATCGCCCTGTGCAGGAGCCGAGAGCTTGGTGAGCTGCGTGCCCACCTTGCTGAGGACAAGGGGGCCCTGGAGGGCCTGAGGAAGGAGGTGACCAACACAGACGAGCGCGCCAACAAACAGGTGCGGACTCACGCGACTGCCCTTTTGCATGCTGCCGCTTGCCCCGCCTGAGCTGCATCCCACCACTGTCTGGAGCGGGGCACATCGCTAGTAGCTCAATGCCACCTTCCCAGACAGTGACAAGCCAGGGTTGCAGGCTTGCTGCGTGTGTACGTCAAGGTGTCCCAATTCAAAGTGCACGGCTGCTGCTTGCAGTATCACATGGACTTGATTGTGTTGGGCTGGGTTGCGTCCCCAGTTTACAATGCTGCTCAGGGTTGGCTGGTCTGCAGATTGGAGCATGGCCAGCTGCATGCCACCGTCCCGGATAGGTACAACCTAGGGTTGCAGGCTTGCTGCATGTGTGTTTTGAGCATGTGTTGCTGCATGTGTTGTTGTTCATAATCAAGATGCACGGTTGCTGCTTGCAGTTGCGGGCTGCTGAGTCGCTGCGGGACGAGGTGCGTGCTGAGCGTGATCGCCTGGTGGCGCGTGAGGCTGTGGTGTCTGCTGCTGAGTCCCACCTGGAGGCACAGAAGAGGGACAGCGAGCGGCAGACGGCTGAGATACAACACGCTCTGCAGGTGTGTGCAGACTGTCTGGGGAGAGGACGCAGCTGTGTGTGCGTGTGTGCGTTGTCTCCAAACACAGTCAGCCTCGAATGCCTGTCAGTTGAGTTGCTGCGTCACCAAGATGTTCCTGCAGCGCTCTGGCACGTCAAAGATGCCTGCATTTTGTACTGGCTGATAAGCTGTGCTGTTTGTGTGTGGTATTTGCCAGGTTCTGGAGAAGCAGGAGCAATCCCTCGTTGAGCGCAAGCAGGCTATCGATGCGGCCACAGCAGCTGTCGAGCGCAAGCAGCAGGAGCTCGGTAACAAAGACGCTGCTCTGGCGGATGCTGCTGCCAAGCTTGAGCACCAGCAGGCGGCAGCAGCCGCTGCTGCTGAGGAGCTCGAGCGGCAGCGCAAGGCACTGGAAGCGGCACGCAGGGGGCTTGCTGGCGTGGAGGCTGCTCTGGATGCACGGGAGGCGCAGATGGCTGAGAGCTGGGGCCAACTGGCTGCCAACACTGCCGCACTGAAGGCTGGGGACCTTGACGGCCTGTCCACCCGTGCTACTGTGAGTCAGTTGCTAGGGGTGCAAGTGCAGGCTTTGTGTGTCCTATGTTGATGGTTGCCACAGACGTCGCGTCGAGACCCTTGAATCCACACAACTGGCCAGGTTGTGACCCAGGCCTGTTGCATATTGCTCGGTGGTACGTCGCTCGTCACAAGCGTCATGTTAGTACCGCCGAGACTGTCTCGCTGCTGTTGCTGATGAAGGCTGCAGCAAGAAATGATGACACATTGGCCTTCTGGATTGGGCCACTGCAACAGCATCTCAGCACCTCAACCCCTCAAACCCACCTCTGCTGCCTGCTGCCTACAGGACTTTGCCGCACCCCATGGCATCCCGGGTGTCGGCTCCGCCAACAGCAGCAGCTTGGTCCACTACAGCAGCCAGCACAGCAGCACCTCAGGCTTGCTGTTGGACCCCAGCATGCCCCCTGACGTCCTGGCCGTCACCCTGGCGGCCAAAAGGGCGGCACTCATGGAGCGGGAAAGCGCACTGCAGGTGGGGCAGCTGCCTTGATCGCTGTATTCATGCATCATGCAAGGCCGTGCGGTTGAATGCTGTTTCGCTGTTTACTTGCAGGCTATCAGGCCCTCTGTGACCCTTTACTTGAACTGCTTCGCAGTGTGTGCATGTTCCGTACTGCTACTTGCTAATGGGCAGTATAGTGCCAGCACCACATGGTCTCATGCCTGTGCAGTGGCATCACGCTCACATAGCTCACTGGCCCTACTGCTGTCGCTGCCACTGTGCTTCCTTCTGGTCCCTCTGTGCCCTCATGCCCCCACCATCCACAGCGCTGGGCTGTGTCGCTGGACATGGCAGCTGCACGGCTGCAAAGCAGCAGCGGTGCCGTCAAGCGTCAGCAGAATGAGGCGGCTGGCAGGTCTGCTGCGCTGGAGGCGCAGGCGGCCTCACTGTCTGCCCGCCAGGCTGAGCTGGACGGGCTCAGCAGGGAGCTCACCAAGGACAGGAGCCTGCTGGAACAACTGGCAGGACAGCTGGAGGTGGGTGGGGGGTGTAAGTCAAGGGGAATTACATCATTTCATGTAGAAACAGATTCTGGCTTCGTGCAAAGAAGCACGGCACTGGTTGTCTTGAGCACGCACGCACTGCAGTAGGTAGGGTTCAGATTCTACGTGTTGCAAACTTGGACTTGATATTGACCTGCCCCCCTCAAAACAAACCATGTGGCCACATGTACAGGACAAGCGGCGGACCTTGGAGGCCCTCGAATCGCGCATGTCTGGCAGCAGGAATGAGGTAGCAGCAGCCGAGGCGAGTGTGTCTGCAGCTGAGGCTGCAGTGTCCAAGCGTGAGACGCAGGTGGCTGCCGAGGCTGCTGCAGCGGCTGACAAAGCTGCAGAAGCTGAGAGGTGTGTTGAGCTAGCAGCTGACGGCACTGTGGTACATGTCCGCTCTGTAGCCTCCTCGTCCCTGCCGCCAGTCCCATTGCATGTTGCTGGTGCTTCCTGCGGCAAGCGCTGCTGTGACTTCTTTTGACCGGCTCGGCAATGTTGCAGTGTGCTGTGCGCGATGGTGGCGGTATAGCGCAGTGTAGTACAGGCATGGCGGACAGAGTACTATCACAGCAACAGCCAGCGAGGCGCGCAAACACTGCTGGGTAGTGCTTTCAACCAACCGTCAACTACACCTCCTGCGCTTCCCTTGCAGGCGTCTCAGGGAGGCAGCTGAGCGTGAGGATGAGGTGCGGGCCGCCCAAGCAGAGGTCAACGAAGCACGGGCACAGCTGACTGCACGTGCAGCAGAGGTGGGTGGGTGGTGCTGTCATCATCATGTTACACGTTTTCCAGCAGGGTCATTGCGCCAAAGCATTGCTTAGCAACAAATCTACCTAGGTGCCTCAAACAGCACCACCAGACAAAAACTGGGAAAGCTTTGCAGCTCCCCAGTGTCTGGGCCAGTTGTGGCCGCTCAACAGCAAATGCATCAACAACAGCATGGGACTGACTGTCATGCAGGTGGTGCTGTGCTGTAGATAAACAGGGTGCAGGCCACAGCCGGCACATTTTATGGTCATGTCGTATCCGCAACAAGTGCGACGTGATTGCATGACCGCGCAAACAGGGGCCTCTTGTGCTGCTAGCAGGCGTTTGGCGTTGTGCAGCTTGCAGTTGTGCAACATACATGTGCCAGTAACAGTAGGCAAGTTTGGACCCTGCTTTCCAATAGCCGGCAGCAATATGCTGCATGGAAGCAATGTGGGCCGTGTTGTTGCAGCATCATCACTCTTCACAACTCTGTCCAGCCAGCCGCTCCCACACTGCCTCTGAACTGTTGTTATCCTGTCAGGTGGAGGCCCATGCAGGGCTGATTGCTCGTGCTGAGCAGGAGGCAGCCCGGCTAGCTGAGGAGCGGCAGGCCGTCTCCCTACGGGCAGCACAGTTGGCGGCACAGGTCAGTGAGGCGCACCCAATGGCTTTCCGGGCCACTTAGTACCTGTATTGCACAGTGGGGTCAGCAGGTTGGTTCTGCCATCATGCACCTTGTTTGTTCATAAACAGCAGCCTCATCCATACGGCTAAGATGCGGCTAAGATGCGGCTAAGTTAGCTACAGGTGCAACGTTAATGTGTACGGTGTATGTGTGTATCTTGCAGGAGGAGGCTCTGCGGGTGCAGACCTCAGCCACCGACAAGAAGGAGGCTGAGCTGACGGCTGAGGCAGCACGGTGAGGACTGCTGCATGCTGGCAGTCATGTCATCATCATGACGTAATGTAACAGTAACAGTAACAGTAATCATCATTCGCCCATGATTCACCCCCGGCAACAGGCTTGGCCAGTATTATCGGGGCTTCAGGAGCCTTGAAGCATCAATGCTTGCAGCAGTCATCATCATGACGTGATGTAACAGTAACAGTAACAGTAATCTACATTCGCCCATGATTCAGCCCCGGCAACAGGGCTGGGCAGTATTATCGGGGCTTCAGGAGCCTTGAAGCATCAATGCTTGCAGCAGCTTCACCTGCCGCCCAAAGACAATTGCATGTTTTACCAGCCATCATGCACAGGGCAACATGCAACATCAGACCACCATGCACGCCCCAGCTGATTTGTAACTCACACAAACACACACGCATGTCCACTTGCTGCTTGTAGCGTATCATCTGAGCTGGCGGCGCTGCAGTCCCGCCTCTCCCAGGCTGAGCGCCTGGCTCGCCTGGAGGTGGAGCTCGCGTCACGGGAGGCTGAGGCGCGACTCAAGGTGCGGTGTATCAATGTCATTAGATCCTGCCCCGTGCCCGTTTGCTGTGTCTTTTTGACACTGCACTGATTATGCAGCATAGGTACCTCTGTGCTGCAAGCATTTCACGCTTGCTGACAGGTGGCAGTCTGCAGGTCGTGTGAAATGGACCACACACCCACATGGTGCTGCCCTCAAAACCCATGCCAACAAATTGCGGTGATTAGAGCGGCGGCTGTGGGTTCACAACGCAACCATCTGGAAGCAACCCACCGCAACCCTTGTTGCCCGGCCCTGCGCATGCCCCCTGCTTCTGCAGGAAGAAGCGATGAACAAGTCCACTGCTGTGCTGGAGTCCAGCCAGGCCAAGCTTGAGGCTGAGCAAAAGCAGCTCAAGGCAGAACGAGAGTGGCTGACCGAGCAGCAGCGCACACTCACCAACGACCAGGCAACACTGGCCGCTTGGCGCAGTGACCAGGTGCGATGAACCCACTGCCTCAGCACCAAGCGCTCAATTCGTGACCACACAACAGGCACACACCTGTGTGCATCAGTGCATCGCTACGTCGGAAAGTTGGCTGAGGTTTTGAAAGAGCCGTACGAGAATAACCCCTCTTCCGGAGGCCTCTTCCGGCCTGTTGGAAGAGCCGTGTCGGAAGGGGGGGTGTGCGGGAAGAGGGATGTCGGAAGGCGATGTCGTTCTGAAAGAGGGGGGACCGTATTCTGAAATAGCGTGGTCTTCCGAAATAGCCTGCCAGACGTGTGCCAGAAGAACCCCCTCTCTCAAAAGCGCGGTTTCAACACAACGGCGATAACGACGGCAATTAAACTGCTTGGATTGCTTTGTTCAATGTTTACGTTTGCTGCAATTAGCTGCTACGCTGTACTCGTCGGACAGTGGCCCTCAAATTGACCAGTTTGCTGACACATTGACTGGGTGAAGCTGTGCAAGTACAGCAGCTCAACCCTTCTGAAACGACAGTTACCAACTCGTTTGGCTGCTTTGTGTGGCAAGCTGCAAGCTCTGGCCTGCGTTTGGGCTGGTGCTGCAGCTTGCTGCCTTGCTGAGGCAACATCAGCAGCGGACAGCTGCTGACAACTTGCTTCTCTGTACCTGTAGGCAGGTATGGCCAAGAAGTGGTCCTATTGATGTGATGCTGAAGTGATCAGCATCTGCAGCTGCCCTGAACAGCACCACACTAACACGTCTACTGCATTTGACCGAAGCACTATGAGGGCACCACCACATGGTGTTGACTGTGTGACTTGTAGCATAGTACACCAACAGGTCTGCAAGTGCTGTTGCCCTTATCAGCACAAGCTGCTGCAGTGATGGGCTACTGTCTGCAGCTGCTGAGGCTCAGGGGACCTTCCAGTTGGCAGCACACCAGGTTGCAGCTGCATTGGCTGCAGCTGCTGCTCTCTGTGCCTGGCACTTGTTGCTGCTGCCCTGGCTGCACTTGTGCTGCTGCCCCGACTGTACTTGCTGCTGTCTGTGCCTGGCAAGCACTCAAGTGGCTTGCAAGCGCCACTGCAGCAGCAGCATCGGGGGTCCACCTAGGTCCACCTACCCAGCATGCTTCATCGCAAGCTGCCATGCACCTGCTGCTGCTGTCCCCTGGCTGCCTGACACAGCACTAAGCACTATTCTGAAACAGCTCTACAGGCTCATCTGAAACAGCCCTGCGGGAAGAACCCCTTCTTTCGACATTGCCATTCCCGGCCTGCGAGAAGAACTGTCTTAGAAGAACCCCCCACCCCTATTGAGCCTGAAACGGCCTATTCCAGGCCTTCCACACGCCCTCTTCCAGCAGACCCGCCCTCTCCCGGAAGACCCCCCCCCCGAATTGCCGTTCCGGAAGAGGGGGTCTTCCGGCCTCTTCCAGCACGCGAGTCCTGAAAGAGGGGGCTCTATGGTCTTCAATTCCGGAATAGCCTCTTTCGACAGACCGAAAACGCTCTTTCAAAAGAGCGGTCAAAATTCCGACGTAGGCTAATGGCTGCAGGTGTTGTGCGGCAGACCACCACCTGCATGATGCGCGGCACCCCGTCTTGCAAAAGGGGAAGCTGCGTGGTGGGTGCCAGCACAGGCTGCACCAATATTTCCATGGACTTGCGTATAGAAAGCACTTTCCATTGCCGTGGTTCAGCAAGTTAGCGTTAGGGTTTAGGGTTCAAACCCTAGGAAAACCCTTATTACTGTACCAGTGCCCATGAGTTGCGTTGTAAAGAAATTATCTGTTGCTGGCCATCCAGGCTGCTGCGCTTGAGGAGCTGGGCTCACGCGATGCTGAGCTGTCGGCACAGAAGGCGGCCTTGGAGGAGCGGGGCGCTGAGCTGGAGGCTTGGGCAGCACAGGTGAGCAGGGATTAGGGTTCAGGGTTAGGGGTGCAAGGACCGTGGGCAGGCACCTGGGAAAGAGGTTCAAACGGCGTGAGCGTGCCTAGAAAAGTGACCGCAATCAGTGCAGTGATGTTGTGACTTTGGCGAGTGACCTGCAGTTGCATTCCCAACACATCCTGCGGGGTTTGGTGTCTGACACTGCCCTTGGCAATCAGTCAAAGCACACAGGCGCTGCCGTGTTGAAAGACGGGGAGCTGCAGTATTGGTGCCAGCACAGGCTGCGCCAGTTGGACCTTCGTATAGAAAGCACTTTCCACCGCTGTGTTTCAGCAAGTCAAGGTTAGCGTTTAGGGGTTAACCCTAGGAAAACTCTAAAGCCTGTACCAGTGCCCATGAATCGCTCTCATTCCCAACACTTCCTGCGGGGGTTGGTGTACTGCCCTTGGCAGTCAGTTGAAGCACACAGGCGCGACCAATGCCTTGTCTTGCAGGCCGCAAATCGGTTGTCCCCCCTTTCAGTCCTGTTCTCCCAATCCCCGGCCCCGCTTCCTCATGGCTCGTGAATGTTCTGCTGCTGCCTGTCCTGTGACTGCCTGCAGCTGACCGCTCGTGAGGCCAGCGTGTCTCAGGCCGAGACATCCGTCAAGCAGCAGAGTGAGCACATGGAGGCAGCAGCTCAGCTCACACAGCGTGAGGCAGAGGTAAGCCAGCAGCGGAGGTGCCGGCCCTGTACACTGCCAGCCAGCTACCATGCAATTGCAATTCGCCCGTCTTTGGCTTGATTTTTTTGGTGGCATTGGGGGACGTCTCCTGCGCTACTTTTTTGCTCAAACAAGACGGTATCGTGAAGCTCTGCGTCTGTGATTGGGGAATGGCATGGGCTGCTGCTGCAGGAGCTGCTGAGTGAGCGCGCCCGCCTTGCGGCTGAGGTTGAGAGCCTGAAGGCATCAACGGCCGCAGAGTTTGTCAGCAGCAAGGCAGAGCTGGGGGCTCAGCGGGAGAGGCTGGAGCAGCAGGCGGCAGACCTGGCGGCCAGGACTGAGGCGCTGGCAGCTGGTGAGAAATTGCCTAAGTTTGCTGGTTTGCTGTCCAGCAATGTGATTCCCACAGGGCACTGTGTGTGGAAGGCCTTGTGCGTGGACGGCGATTGGCTGCTTGAGGGCTTCAAAGCGCATTGTCAGGGCAATAACAACCACAGCGGCCACATAACAAAACAAGCAAACCCTAAGCATGACTGCAAGCAAGGAGCGAGCGGTGTGTAGTGTGGGCCACCATGCAGTCGGTGGTGAATGTGTGCTGTCTGTGTGTCTGTGTGCAGGCGAGGGCGCCCTGAAGTCTGCTCAGCTGGAGCTGCAGCTGCAGAGCCGCAAGCAGGAGGCTGAGGTGGAGATGGTGCAGGCAAAGCTGCAGCAGCAGGCAGCCGCACTGGTAAGCAGCAGACCAATCACACAGGAGTGCCCGGCACTCTGGAGGCTGTAGTTTGACTGCAATCAGTCTTTGTGGGTCTGTCTGGGGCTCTCAAATGCTGTCAAGTATGTAAAGATCATCAACCCGTGGTGGCTGGGCCATTGGTACCATCATGTGCTACTGCATATGTGATGCGCTCTGCAGGAGTCACAGCGAGCCGAGCTCGACCAGTTGAGCCAGACCCTGGCCTCCGAGCGGGACTCCTTGGAAGCTGCAGCCGCCGCCCTGCAGGAGCAGCAGCAGCAGCAGGCTGCGGCAGCCGCGGATCTGTCTGCGCGCGAGGCCGGCTTGGAGAGCCGTGCGGCATCTCTGCAGAGCCAGGCTGCTGCTGTGCAGGCGGCACAGGCGGCTGCACTGAAGCAGCTGGACAGCTTTGAGGCTAGCCTCAAGAGCAAGCTGGAGGGGCAACAGAAGCAGGTGTGCAGGGAGCGGGACAGCAGGACGAGGGGGGGGGGGGGGCAGTTGCTGAGTCTTCATGTTGATGCACCCCTGCAACAGGAACAGTTGTCATAGCATTTTGATGCATGTCGCTTGCAGTTGCATTGTACCTCCTAGCAGTGGGTTTGAAAATTACATATTTCCGAAGCCTAGCGCTAGGCTACGACATACAGCCTCATGTTTGCCTTGCCGCTGACCCACCCTTATTCTGTCTGTTGTCCTGCTGTACATGTTTGTTGTGTGACTGACAGGTGTCTGAGCTTCTGTCCCATGGCATGTCTGATGTTGTGGAGCGCGCGTCTGAGCTGTCGCAGCGGCAGGAGCGGCTGCTGCAAGAAGTCACTCACAGCAGCAACAGCATGACGGCAGCAATGAAGCAGCAGCAGTGAGTGTGATAGTGACGTCATTGCGAAGGAGCCATGTGTGTGCGCTGCACTCCTTCATGAAAATCTGGGTGCCGGAGATTGGCAGTCAGGCATGCAGACCTGCATTGCAACATGTTGAACAGCAGGAATTGGCATGTCCACGCGCAGAGCTGCAAGCCATCATGACCAGCAGTGTTGGCTTGCTCTGCTTGCCTCCTTCACCAAGTGCACACACTATTTGCACCCCCACCCCCCCCAAACACACACATCATGGTACAATCTACTTGAATAACCTTCACATCCACTACCAATGTTGCAAGTCCCAACTCCACCTTCAACCCTGCGTCACGCCCCCCCCCCCCTCCTCCCTCTCCTCCCTCCCACAGGAGCAAGCTCGCCAGTGAGTTGGAGCTTGCTGAGGTGAAGGCGGGTGCTGAGCTGCAGCTGAGGGCCAAACTCATGGAGGCACAGCAGGCGGAGCTGGCCAGGCGGGAGGTGAGCAGCCCGGGGTGGTCATGCAGTCTTGGTTAGTTGAGAGTCGCTGGAGTGGGTGTGCGCGCCGCAATGCACCTCAAAGACGCACCCAGGAGTGCCACAGATGCGCACATCCGGCCAGCAGCAGGCGTTTCAGCAACACGCTGGTTGCGCCTGATGTGTGTGACAAATTCATTGACTGGCCTGACCCAGGCCCTGACGGTGTGCATAAACATGACGTCATCAAATCACAGCGGCGTATGCTGGCAGCACAGCAGGGCCACAGCGGAAACAAACATGTCCAATTCAGCATTTCAGGCCAAGCTGCAACGTGTGTTGCGTCCCTCACGCACCCGCCCATGCATGCCTGTGCCGCCCTGCAGGCTGTCCTGGCTGAACGTGAGACCAAGCTGACTGCTGCTGAAGAGGCGGCGCGGGCGGCAACCGTCGCAGCACGTGACAGGGCTGCTGCCGCGCAGTCAGCTCAGCAGGAGGTGGAGCGAGCAATGACTGCACAGCGGCAGCAGCTTGAACAGGTGAGTTTTCCCCCTTGAACATGTGAGTATCATCAGCAGTATCATCAGCAGTCCTCCGCTGTCCTGCGTCACCTGCGGCTCCCACACAGGCGCACACTTGTTGTTGGCGTAAATGAGGGCCCTCATCATTTGTGTGATGACGAGGACGCTCACCTACGTCAGCAACACATGTGCCCGTGTGTAGGACCACCGTTGACACGGAGTGGTGGGAACTTGCTTCAAGGCCAAAAGTGCAGCTTGAACTGGAAGACATACACGTGCACATGCACACAGAGTCCTTGGACCAACGCACCTCACCACACCCTTATACGTATATACCACCGGCTGTCGCTGCCTGTGCTGCTGTTCAGTTGCGTGAGGCTGTTGCGTCAGATCAGGCCCGTGTGTCCAGCCAGGCTGGCCAGCTAGAGGCCTGGCAGTCGCAGCTGGCTGAGCAGCAGGCCAGGCTGGAGGAGCTGGAGGCGACAGCGGCAGAGGCACTGGCAGAGGCACGGGACGCAGCAGCAGCGGCACTGCAGGAGCGAGACCAGGTAGGTTGTGGGTGGCTGGAGGTTGATTGAGGCTGTGTGTTGAGGAACCAGGCGCATGTTGGGGTGTCCTTATGCAGCCTGTGCTCTGTTAGGCATAGCGATACCAGCCCCCGGCACCTGCCTGTTGCCTCACCCGCTGCTGTTACAATACCTGTGCCTGCATCAAATCATTATCCAGCCTCAAGGTCCGCTTGCCACGTGCTGAACTGTGCTGTGCTGTGCTGTGCTATGCTATGCTGTGTGCTGTGTCAGGCTCGTGCCCAGGTTGAGGCTGCCAAGCAGCAGCTGGTGCTGCTGGAGGCAGAGGCGGATGGCGCCCGCATACGGGGCCAGGCAGAGGCACAGGCAGCAGAGGTGGGGGGGGGGCTGCAGGCATAGAGAGTGCGCTTGGTGGCTGGCTGCTGGTGCAGAGGGCCAGGTGGCTGGAAGTCAGGCAGACAAGTGAAAGCATGGGCTGCTGCTTTGCTTGATTTCAAACAGCAGCAGCACTCAACAGCATCCCGCTGCAAGCTGCCAGGGTGCTGGCCGCCAATCGAACCTGGCGACTGCGTGTTGGCTGC
This sequence comes from Desmodesmus armatus, assembly GCA_007449985.2. Classification (NCBI taxonomy): domain Eukaryota; kingdom Viridiplantae; phylum Chlorophyta; class Chlorophyceae; order Sphaeropleales; family Scenedesmaceae; genus Desmodesmus; species Desmodesmus armatus. The sequence continues at coordinate 77,372 of VIIQ02000724.1, forward strand.
ATGATGCAGCGCACCGCTGTGATGATGGTGCGTGTTGTATACCCGGTAGCAGCTGCAGTGCAGCTGTGCATCATTCAACTGTGGTCACGTGCGTGTGTTGTTGCTGTAGGCTGCTCGTGGCAGTGTTGTGCGTGAGGCTGCTGCCCTGGAGGAGCAGCGAGCAGCATTGGCCTCACTGCTGGCTCAGCTGGAGCAGAGGGAGGAGGGCCTGGGCCAGGTGGGAACACAGTCAGGCAGGGGTGTTAGGCGTCTCTCATTGGTGTTAGACTCTGACTCGGCCTTACAAGAGAAAGACAGGCAGGCCAGTCAGCAGAGAGGCACCCAGGGAGCAAAGTAGCGTTCACCTCAACTTGAGGAGAGACTGCTGCATTACAGAAGTGACAGCGAAAACACACTTGTTGTAGCCAGTGCAACGTATGGGACGCTGGGTTGTGCCGTACTGTACTGTATGGCATTGGCTGTACTGTTGTTGGTGTTGCTGCTGCACCCCTCAGGCTGAGGCTGAGCTTGAGGCACTGCGCTCAGAGCTTCAGCAGCAGCAGCTGGAGCTGTCAAAGCGAGCAGAGGCACTGGCGTCAGCAGCAAAGGAGGGTGCAGCACAGGTATGTGTCGGGTTTGTAAGCCTATATTGGCTTGGTACACTACATGCTGCGTGTTGTGTGGGGGCAGTCTGCAGAGGGGGGGCCTTGAAGAGGCTAAGCAGGAGGCTGCCACTGCTTCCTGTGACCTCAAGTTCACCTGCGCCACCTACCACTATCCTGCTGCATGCGGCCTGGATAGGCTGCCACTGTTTCTGTTTATGTGGCAACTGCCTCCTGTGACCTCATCTGCACCTGCGCCCACAAGCACTACCCTCCTGGCAGGCGGCCTCGATAGAGGCTGACTAGGAGGCAGCCGATGCTTCTGCTGATGCAGCTTTGTCCCGCTGTCATCCTTCGCTTCCGCCTGCTCCCATCATCGCTATCTCCTTCCTTCCTTCCTTCACTCACTGTCACCCTCACCTCCGCCTGTCAGGCGGCCTGGATCGAGGCTGAGAAGGAGGCAGCCAAACGAGCTGAGGCCCGGGCTGCTGACCTGGCAGCCAGGGAGGCCAGGCTGGCGGCTAAGGAGGAGGCACTGGCGGCACAGCAACAGGTGGGGGAAACAGGCATGGTAGCAGGCAGTTAGCACTGGGGCGCGGATGGTCAAAACGCCAAGGCACATTGTGCCATGTTGGGGGTTGTGTGTATGGTGTGTGTGCGGGGGGGGGGGGGGTGCAGACAGAGATGGAGGGAGAGGCTGCGTCGGAGGCAAAGGAGGGTTTTGACTTCCTCCTAGTGGGGCTGTCATCATTGCACTGGCGTCTGTGTGCAGGCAACGTTAGCTGCTTCGCAGCAATTGTGTGGCCTGCCAATCATCATCTGCACACGGGGCTCTGCTGACGCCAACACACGCAGGCCCTGGGTTTGTGTTGTTTGTCACTCCCCATTGGGTTCAACCCAACTGATGCTCCTGTTTGCGTGCTGAGAGCTCGGCCACCCCACACCTGTTTGTGTATGTATGTGGTACCCAATGTGGCTGCTTTGCCCCTGCAGGCCCTGTCTGAGGATTCAGCCCGGCTGTCAGTGGCTCAGGAGCAGCTGTCAGCCCAGCAGCAGCAGGTCACAGCCGTAGCGCTGCGAGCCAGCAGCGGAGGTGGCAGCCCGTCAGCAGCGGCAGCGGTTGCTGCACGTGCCGCGTCGCTGGCAGCGCGTGAGGCGCAGCTGCTGCAGGTGCAGCAGGAGCTTACTGACAGGGAGAGGCACCTCACACAGGTGAAGGCAGGGATGTTGGTGGGTGATTTTGATTGCCTCCATCCTTGAACTGAGAGACTGGGGTACGACAAGTTATAGGCCATGTGGGCACCCTCATGAGCCCTTGGCTCGCTGGCTAGTGCCGAGGTTGGGATTATGTCCCCAACACCTGTACTGTACTGTTGTTGTTGGGTGGAATAGCTGCCTTCTTTTACTTGTGCGTGGCCTGAGCTGGGGCTGGTGCAGCTGGGGATCAGCAGCAACTGCGTTTGAAGCCAATGCAGGGCTTTGTAAAGTCGCTGGGGCGCCTGGGCCCTGTGACTAGGTGTGCGAGCCATGGAGGCTGGCTGCCTGCTTCAGTCTGTATAATAAGAACCATGATAAGAACCAATCAGGCCACTGTGGTGCAGGGAACACTGTCAGGTACGGGCAGCAGTATGGCAGAGCACCAGGGGCTGCAGTAAAGGAGCATCTGCATGTGGATGGGGTCCGGCTCCGGTGTATGAAACCGCTTGAGACGTTGACAGGCGGTGCACTCAAGCTGACTAGTGTTTGTTGCTCCCCTTGCCTGCCTGCCGCTGCAGCGTGCTGCTGAGCTGCAGTCAGCTCGCAGCAATGTGGCAGCCAGTGCTGATGCTGAGCAGTCCCGCCTGCTGGGCCTGGTCAGTGCACAAGCGGCTGCACTGGCAGACAAGGAGAGGCAGCTGGAGGTGAGGGCCAGCGTGTGCTTCCTCACACCCTATGGCATAATAGTGTTGTTGAATTGGGTTGCGTTGTACATGAAGCATCAAGAGCATCTTCACAATGCCGGTGATGACACCATCCGGGGCAAAATGTGTGCTAAAGCAAGATGAGGCAGCTGGAGGTGAGGGCATGTGTGTCCTTCACAACTGGACACATCACAAATGTTTGTAGCGGGTTGTGCTGCGTGAAAAGTATCAACGCCAACCTCACAGTGTGGCTGACTGCACCACTGGCAACAAATGTGCGTGGCCAGACCCGCAACACAATTCTGCTGTGGCTTTTGCGCACGGCGCCGTCAGAAACCTAATTTTGGCAGCTGTGTTTGGTTTGGAGTCTGAGCCAGACCCCTGGCAGGTGTTGCTCCTCTGCAGCTCCCTGTGTTTTCCCTGAAGAGAGACCCCTGTGTGTGCTGTGTGCCATCCTCATGTACTGTCAGGGTCTGCGTGTGGAGATGGGTGCGGCACTGGCTGCTGGCCATGCTGACCTGGAGGGGCGGGAGGCAGCAGTCAAGGAGGCTGAGCGGCGACTGGCTACACAGCAGGTGGGGCAGGGAGGGAGGGGGAGGGACGGCTAGTTGCTTTAGGGTGAGCCTGGATGGGCTGGGGGGGGGGTGCAATTGTGATCATGGTGGTTGTTCCATAACTGCCGCAACTGCTGGTCGTGATGATAGTCAGGCAGAATGGCAACTGCTGGAATACGAAAACAGCAAGCAGGCCTCAGTGACAGCTCCATGTGTTGCTGGCTGTCTGTCGTTGTGTGTGTTTGTGGCTGCAGTCTGAGCTGGCTGCGCTGCGTGCATCTGCCCTGGACCTGCAGCAGCGGGAGGCAGCACTGGCAAACCAGCAGCATGCAGTGGCAGCAGCGGAGTCAGCCGTCACGCGCGAACGCCAGATGTTGGCAAGGGAGCGGCAGCAACTGCAGGTACGGAACTGTTGACAAACAGTTTCAACCAAGGGGGAAATCAAAAGCGTACATGCATTTCAAAGCGGCCTGTTGTGATCCCCAGATTTACAGCAGCGTGCCGCCACTTGAGGCTGAATGGTAGCTAAGCGCGTGTCTTGCACCAGCAGCAGCCTACTCACACTGCTGCAATTTTGACTGTGATTTCATTCGTGGGCCGTTGGGTGTATCACTTTTCCTTGTGGCTTACCAGTGCCTGCCTCAACCCCACCATGCCTCACCTGACGTTGAGCATGATTGTGCTACTGATCCCCACTGCCTTCCAACCCTCCTCCATATGGGTAATACCCGCAATACCTCTGCACGTATCACCCTGGGACTTGCAGGAGCAGGACATGCGGCTGACAGAGGCGCGGCGGTACTTGGAGCAGCAGCAAGCCGAAGCAGCAGCAGCCCTGCGCGGCCCAAGCATAGCGCGGCCCCAGCCATCCCAGCAGGCCCCTGCGCCCCCTCCCCCAGCCAGCGAGCCCTCTGACGGGGCCCTCTCCATGTCAGCACCAGTCACGCTGAATGACAAGCAGCACAGGACGGCAGCAGCACTGCTGGCGAGTCTGGGCCAGACAGCGGGCAGGGGCCGGGAGAGGCTGGCACGGCTAGAGCGTGTTCTGAACACCATAGCGGCAGATGCTGCCGAGCCACAGAAGGTGAGCACTGCCGGCCGGCCGGGCTGCTGCCTGAGCTGAGCCAATCGCTGTGGCTCCTCGCTCCATCTGCCAACGCGGATATTGCCTCAAAGGAGTGCTGCAGTAAGGCCTGAACAGCTTTATTGGCAGTGTCACACCCTGTGGTACTGGTGGTTTTGATTACCCTTTTCAATCACGACACATGCTGGGCATCAAACAGCAGCAGCTTGTGCAGGTGCAAAAAGTGTACACACATGCTTTGGTGTCTTTGTATCCTTGCGCTGTGTGTGCACAGGTTCAGACCACGTATGCAGCCATCTCTCAGCTGAACCGTGAGCTGGTTGACCTGCAGCAGAGCCAGGCTGAGTTTGGTGCAGCCCTGGAGGCTGTGGGCACAAGGGGGAGCTGCTGCAGGTCAAGCGGCGCCTGGAGGGACACCAGGTGACACAACATTATTGATAGTGTTCATGCAGCACCCCAGATACAGCACCAGTGCTGCCTGCATGCACAGTGTGCGCTTGGTACACCCGTGGCATCCAAGTCGGACATTGCTCATGTGCCCTGACAGCGATGGTGACTCTGGGAGGGGGGGGGGCTGCTGGCGTTCATGCAGCATGACGGCAAGCAGATGTTTGTGGTGCAGGGCTTGACAGCTGAAGTGTGGATGATTCAAGGGCTGGTGGTGCACATGCAAAGGACTCAGATGGAGTTGACACCTCCAGATGCCTGTAACGCTGGCCGGCACCTACCGACAAGTTGTGGCTGTGCTGCCGCTGTGCTCTGTGCTCTTGCGTGCATCATTATCTGCAGGCGCTGTTGAGTCAGTGGGAGGAGAAGGTTGCTCGCCAGCTGGAGCTTATCAGCGAGCTGCAGAGCCCCACGCAGCGCAACAGCATGATGGCGGTCTCAGCAGCGTCAGCGCGCGACTCAGCAGCAGCAGGCCTGCGCTCCTCACGGCTTGCCTCCTTCACTGGGCCCTTGCAGCCCCCTCAAGCCTCAATGGGGGCGTTGCGGGCAAGCCTCAGTGGGGAGCAGGTGGGAGGGCAGCAGGCTGTGGGAGCAGGAGCAGCCGCTCTCAGCAGGAGCAGCACGATAAACTCTGCTGCAGGAGGGGGGCTGCCTCCTGTGGGTGCATACAGCAGAGATGCGGCAGCATCCTCCATGCTGCTGCAGTCCACAGGTTTTGGCAGCAGCTTCAGCAGTGCGTCGTTTGCTGGGGGGCTGGGTGGGGGTATGTCTGCCTCTGCGCCCAACTCGCCGCAGCTGTTGGATAAGGCAGGTGGGCGCAACATGCTTGGGGGGGAGGGTGGTGTGCCGCGTAGGTCTGCTTTCACCCCAGGGCCTGCACTGACTGGCATGGGGGATGCCTCACCAGGGGCCGGTAACACCCCTCGGTGATGTTGTGGCACGGTGATGATGGTGATGCCTTGTAACTTTTGATTGGTACCATCAACCAATGCAGGAGGTGGACGTGGCAGCATTCGGTGACAACCAGTGTGCTTTGCTGGCACCGAGCTAACCGCAGAGTGATGTGCTTTGCACACTTTGGGTGCTGCTTGCTGACTTTGACTGGCCACACCACCGCTGTGTGTGTTGTGTTTATGGCAGCCACATCACTGCTGGACAGACTGACTACTTGCTTTGACTGATTGACATTGACAGTGGTTTTGCATGTGCTTGTGGTGGGGTTGCGTGGTTTGCTGTGGGGACTGCCGCTGCTCTTTGACTTGCCGCGGTTTATGTCACTTCCTGCCCAGCTGCCAGGCTGGCACTGCCAGGCATTGGTACTGATGTGCAGCATCTGCCTGTGTACCATCATGGTATGATACTGGGGCCTGCTGTGTGCCTTGCTGTAGGATGTTTCATGTGGCTGCATCTTGCATCATGACCTTCGCATGGTGCATCTGCATTACACTCTCGTGTCATGCATCGCCATTTGCATGGTGCGCAAGCCGTTGCCGAGGAAGCCACAGAATAGTACGTTGTAACAAGCAGAGGTTTTTGCCCATTGCAGCAATGTGTGACGTTGTTTCAGTGGGCAGCACTGGGTGTTGCTGCGGAGGCCTCCAGCTGTGCCAGTCTGGCCAGTAGGGCTGCTTGCTGGGCCTGGAACTGCTGCTCCATCTTCTGCTTCAGGTAGGCCTGCGGGTCAGGCACGTTGTTGCAGGGCACATCAGTACAGCAAACTTGTTGAACACACCGCACAATCATTGCAACCAAGCTATAGACAGGCAGGCGTGCCACACTCCATGTTACTACAGGTCACTGTGCAGGACACCTCAACAGTGGACTCCATCCTTGCAGGTTGCTATGCCTGGAAACGGACAGCACTGCACAGCGCATGTGCTCACCCACAAACCCTTGACCAACCCTTGCCAGTGTCAGCTCAGCAAACTGTGTGCACGCAGCACTCTGCCAACAATATCTAGCCTGGGTTCTGTTGGCAAGTACTTGTAGTGCCATTCGCACTGCAGCAACTTTGCATACATGCACTTGCACACATCAACATGCATGTGCAGGTCAACAGCTCTGAAGTAGAAAACTGACCTCGTGCCTACCAGGGTACTATAGTAAAACCCATCACTCACCGCTTCCCGCTCCAGTGCTGCTGTGACCTTGGCCTTCACATCATCAGGCAGGCTGGCCTCATACTCCAGCTGCACTGCAAGCGCTGCAGCCTCAGCAGCAGCTATGGCAGCTGCTTCCGCATCCCGCTTCTGCTGCTCCTCAGCCTGGTGAGATAAATGAGATTGCAAGCAAGCAGCACACTGCTTGAGTTTGCAACTATGTAGAGGTGTGCATGTCGGGCCAGATTTTGAGATACTGCTCAGATGAAACACCTAGATTGCAAGACAGCAGTTGCACACAAGCAGGCATGTGGAGCGTAGGCACACTGGAAGCCAGCTGTGGTTGACCCCAGCAGCCAACACAAGACTGCAGCAGTCACTGATGACGACTGCATGGCACTCCTGTATCACCATCCTCCTTCCCACTTCTTCTTTCCACCCTCCCTCTCTTTCTCTATCACACACCTGCCGTTGCTGCTCATCCAGCTCCTGCTGGTGCTGCTGCTCCGTCAGCGCCTCACACAGTGGTGGCAGTGAAGCTCGCGGCACTTCCACCAGGCTGGAGGGGTGGTAGGTGGTGATGGACAGCGTCACCCTGCAGGCAGCACAAGGAAGGGATAATGATGCTGGGTGGCTGGTCGTATTCACTGCCAGCGGCTGTATATGCGTGTACGTGCTGCCCCACAGTGTCATCAGTGGGGTCGAACCTGCCTGTGGGGGCCCAAGCGGGTACAATGAATTCAACAGGGCGCAGGCGGGCTGGCAAGCACAGTGCATGAGTGCTCACCGTTTTGTCAGGGCATACTGGTACAGCTTGAAGTGCCTGTAGTAGGTGTTGAGCATCCAGTCCAGGATGGCTTGCATCTCAGCTTGAGAGAACACACCACAGCTGAAGGGCGGCCTGTCGCAGCGGCAGCACGACTTGTGACTGTTCTGACTGGGTGTTGTGGCTGCTAGTGCAGAGTGCTTAGCTGCGGCATGCCCCTGCGAATACTATTGAGTGCCTGGGGCACAGTATTGGCCCTGGACAGTTCAAACAGTTGCTGATTTGCAACCCACATAGCTTTGTTCAGAGTCTCAGCTGGGCTCTGGCTGGGCTGAATGTTGTTGATTGCAAGCGCGACTGTGATGGCCAACACGACTGCTACTTGTTGTGAGCTTGTGGTGCCTTAACCTGCTGGCAGTCAGCTAGTGCTAGCCTGTCAACAGGCTGGCAACAGCCCACGCCTGCTCACCTGTGCACGCTGTGATTCAGTAACGTGTCCTTGAAAAAGCTGAAGCTGCGCTCGATGGTCAGCCGCTGCCCCACAGATGCGTCATGCACCTCCTTGACCAGACCAAACAGTACTGACAGCCGCTCATCATCAAAGCCCCATGCCTGCAGGAGGGGGTGGGGTCACAGATGATGCAGTCCTAGTGCCACATCGGGAGCCAGCACGGGGGCTGCTGCGCAAACTAGACTTCTCTTGCTGCTACTGCCACCCTGGCGTGTGCTAGCATGCGCACCTGACCCTGCTTCAAGGTGTATGAGAACAGGTCCAAGATAACCTCTTGTCTCTGATGGTCCAGCAGACTGTGCTGTGCGTTGGCATCTGCATCACCATCTGCTGTTTGCTGGTGCTCTGCAAACATGGGGTCTGTTGCTGATAAGATTTCCTGCAACACCTCCCTTGCTGATGGGCTGCTCTGCCTACATGAGGCTGCTCGAAGCTCAGTCAGCTGCTCCTTAGTCAGATGGTGCCAGCTCAGAAACTTTGCCTGCAGCAGCACCAGCACGCGTGTTCAGACCGGTTGGCTGCTGGGACATGTGTGTGCCCAGGTTGCTGGCTTATGCAGCATGGGAAACCAAATCAAGGCAGCAATCTGGTCAGCCTACCATATTGCTCCACTACTTGACTGATGCACAAGCACAGCTGTCTGCACAAGTCAAACTCCTTGTGGCAGTATACGTGAACGTCTTGTCGATCTTGATATGAGAACGGTTTCTTGGTGCCTACAGGCTCAATTGCAGCCATCAGCACACCAAAGTGGTGAACGTAACCCGGTTGACAACAGATGACTAAAGTGACAGTTTGCATTGTGCTTCCTGTTGCCCCAGCACTGCACCGAAATCAATGTCTCGTCCCACGTGTGTTTGTTCCAATCCGTGACGCTATGCGGGGTGTGTCATGACAGCGACAGGCTCACAAAAGCAGCAGCACAAGCCTGGTGAAGGTTTGCAGCGGCACCACATAGAGATATCCATCATATGCGTCTCAGGATACCGTCTTTGTGCAGCCTTGTGCTCTAGCAAAGGTGAACATGCCTGGGTTTGGAGGCACACAGCGCCGTGCACCACCCTGCAACCCCAACTGACAGCTGCACCTGTCTTGGCTATGTGCAGATGGTGCTGTGGCTGCTGCAGCTGTTAGCTCAGTGTACATTGCAGCCTTGCTGCTGGAGTTTGGGCCGACTAAGCTAGGTAAGGGGGCCTGCCTGTGTGCACCAGCCTGTCATGTCTCCACACACCAGCACCTCCCGACCTGTGCTGGCACCAGACCCTTTACCCTTGATTTTGTGTGTATCTATGGGTCGTCTGACGTGATGCTTGTTCTGATTTGCCGCGACAGGTGTACCGTACCGGCTCAGGCGCTCAGCCTCCCATGGACTGGCTCAGGGTGTGCTGGCAGTGCCATCTGTACTGGCAGCCCTCGTTGCAGCAGCACCCAAAGGTGAGCCAGCGGCAACCCAGCACCAGCAGCACCCCAGTCAGTGCAGCTGCTGCAGAATCCCTCCAGCCGTTACTTGTATGCCAGGAGCCTAGCAGCATAATCGCCTCCTTGCAGCCTTGCCCAGCAGCAGTAGCATCGTCGCAGGGCCTCTGCTGAAGATGTGTCAATGCGCTGTGCTGTGTTTGTTTGATGCTGCAGGTGGATGGCAGCCATGGCTGCATGGCTCCTGCTCAGCAGCTTTTGCTGTCCTGGGTGTGGTGTGGCTGCACTCACCAGCACCCTGTCTAACAGCAGCCAGCCGTGCCGATGGCAAACCAGCTGACAGCCGGCTGCACCACTCAAATGGTGTGCAGGGAGATGCTGGCGAGACAGCAGCGGCCAAGACCATACATAGCCCCATCCCTGTGGCAGTCAAGTCAGCCCGTGCTTCAGCTGCAGCTGCCTTGCCCAGCATTCTCGCTGTAGCAGTCCTTCTGTGCTCCCTGGCACTAGCCACGAGCCAGCACCACCAGCAGCAGCAGATGCCGTGGTTCAGCATCCCCCAACAGTGGCAGCAGCTGCTGTTGGCAATGGGAACGGTGGTGGGCCACATGTCTGCTGCCTTGCCGCTGCTTGTGTGGGCCTGCCTAGCAGCAGCCAGCTTCTGCCTCAGCCTGCAGCTACTGCCTGGCTGCTTCAGCATCGGGGAGGCAGCACTGATGGCACAAGGAGTCACCTGCTTGATCATGACGGCAGCTGCAGCGCTCCCCCACGCAGCACTGTTCGTGCCGCAAGTGGTGTGTTCACAGCTGCAGCACAGGGCCCTGCTTGCGGTTCAGGGTTTAGGTGGCTGCACAAGGGAGGCCCACAGGGCTGCGGTCAGCCTGCAGGGCCTGCCAGCTGTGATCAGCCTTGTGCTGGCTGCTGCAGTGGCTGCATGCCTGCTGCTGAGGGTGCTGTATCAGTCAGCGCGGCAGCTGCGGCAGTTCCTGACCCCCAGCAACAGCAGCCTCATTCCAGTTGACCAGGAAGACCTGACCCAGCCCAGAAACGGGACAACCACAGCGCAGCAGTTACAGCAGCCACCCCAGCGGGTGGCCTTGAGCAGCACCGGCATCCAAGAAGCTGCTCTCAGCACGAACAGCAGAAGTGGTATAGCATGTGCGGCTGCAGGGGCCAGTGCAGTAGTCGTCCTTGCTGCTGCAGCGGGCATCTGCGCAGTGCTGCTGTGGCTGTGCTGTGCCGCTGCCTGGACGCTGCTGGAGTTCCTTCCTGCTGAGGCTGGGCGGCTGGGTGTGCTGCTGTACTGGGTGGGCCTGCTGGCAGCCACACTGCCTGCACTCAAGTGGCTGGCGAGGGCAGGCAACATGCCTCAGGTGGGTGAAGGCCTGTGTGCTCCGAGCACAAGAGTCTTTGACAGTACTTGCTGCACAGGCGCTGCGGGTGGTGCAGGTGGTGGCACTTCGTGGGGTGAATTGTGGCAGCATGAGGGCATGGGCAAACAACAGCACCCAACGGCTGCTTTTCATGCCAGCTGCATGGTCAGGTGTTGAAGTTGATTAGGGGTGCCGCACTACAAGTTTTCCAACAACTCCTGTGCTGGCCAACGCGCCAAGCATGGGTGTTTTGTACTGTGTTGCCTTTCATGCAGATCATTGTGCGCAAGGTGTATCACCTGCTGGCTATGGGGCTGTTTGTGCCCGTCTTCTTCTGGGACCTTCAGCTGCTGGCGCTGTCCCTGGCCATCGCGTTTGCTGTGCTGGTGCTGTTGGAGGTGCTGCGGTGCACACGGCTGCCCCTGCTGGGTCAGGTTGTGCAGGACTTCATGCAGGTGAGCTGCTGCTGACTCCTTGCTGGATGGAGATGGTGGAAACACTGTTGGTATGACAGATGTTCGACAATCACAAAAACAGGAAGCCCTCAAGGGAGGCACAGGCTATTGGTACAGCACCATATCTGCTTTTGTCATGATGCTGCTGCATCAACGGCCTAACCTTGAAAGTGGCGGTGTGCAGCAGCTGGGTGGTGTGCAGCAGCTGCAGGCTTCTGGGGGTGTTTGGCCCCCATGGCTTGAGCCGTGTGGCTGCCAGTGTCAACCTTGACTGGCGTGCGATGGGTGAGGACCGCCATGGTTGCACAGGACCCGCCTGCAATAGTGTTCCTGCTTACATCCACTCCGCTCTGCCGTGCTGCGCTGCGCTGCAGGCATTTGTTGACGAGCGGGACACAGGCGTGATCTACATCACCCACTTCACCCTGCTGCTAGGCCTAGCAGTGCCCATGTGGGTGTGCCTGGTCATGCCTGGGGCACAAGTGCTGCTGGACCCTCACCCACTGCTGCTGCAAGGCAGCGACGACAGCTTTCCTTCATATTTTGATGCACAGCAGCGGGGTGGGAGCGCCCTTGGCAGCAATGGCACTGTTGCCCCTAGCAGTGCTGCTGCCAGGCTGGCTGCTGCAGCATATGTTTTCATGGGGCGCAGCAGGGTTGGGTGGACAGACACTGCTGCTGCTCTGTTTCAGGTCACGGCAGGGCTCAGTGGGTTAGTCATTATAGGCGTGGGCGACACGGCAGCGTCTTTTGTTGGCAAGCTGTTTGGGAAGGTGCCGGTGCATGCAGGCAGCAGCAAGACTGTGGAGGGGACGCTAGCGGGTATATCAGCGTCCTTGTGTGCCTGGGTGCTGCTGCTGTGGGTGGTGCAGCTGCTGCCAGGGGTGGTGACAGCACAGGGGGTGGTTTGGTGGCTGCAGCTGCTGGGGGCGACAGCAGGGTCGGGGTTGATGGAGGCAGCTACCAGCCAGCTTGACAACATCCTGCTGCCGCTGTGGTACCTGCCGCATTTACTGCTGGCCTGCTGAAATACGCAGGCTACCGCATTGCAAGCATGAAGATTCATGCCCATGCTCTTGCACTTGAGTAATGCACTGGGTATCTTGTGATGGAGTTCTGGTGTGTCTAGTCAGGGAGACAGGCTGGGCTGAGAAGCAGGGTGGAGAGGGGCTGGGGTGGTGCGTCACAGTCAGGGGTGGGAGGGAGGGGGTTGACATGGCTGCAGCAGCAGTTGCTGCCAGCTGTCGCGGGCCTGATCGCAGCAAGGATATCGTGTAAAACGAACGAACGAATGCCACAGTTCTCAACGGGGAGAAATTGGCTCGCTCCAGGGTCTGGGGTTGGGACGATTGTGGGTAGGTGGGTCAAAGAAATTAGGTCTGCAACCTTCATGAGGCTTTGCGGTCAGCAGGATTAATTTGTACATGTTATTCGACGACCCAACACGCTCTCTATACACACAGAAGTCTTGCGACCGTTGTGCTACAGCGAGCGTGAACGGAGGACCTACAAGCAAGTGACAACGAAGCGGGGTGCGCTGCATCTGATCTTGTCGTTATTGGTGTTGAATGCATGCTTTGATAGCTGGGCTTGCAAGCGCACTGGAGGGCCTCAAACAGTTAACTGCCTGCAGTGACCAGCAGTGACCCAGAGTGACTGGACGCTGCCTTGGCCCTCTGATCTCATGTTGACCTGCTTTGTCTCATATTGCATTGCAGGAGTAAGATGAGGTGGTGTGCAGCTGCCTGCTTCGTGCTGCTGGTTGCTGCCCCAGGGGTGCTGGCTGGGCTGGTCATCTCCAATGACAACAGCGATCTGTGCAACAGCAATTTGAAGGAGTGCAACCAGCGGTGTCCACCCCCACAGAGCTTCCTGTTTATGTGCGACAGTGGTGGCACGTTCAGCAAGCCACAGAGCGACTGCAAGTGTGTCACACAAGCTCCGGCGGGAGTCATCACGGACGGGAGTGAGTGGCGTCCAGTGCAGTGAGGTGGTCGCTGCCCTGTAGCTATACCGCTTGACAGCTATTTACCAAACGTGCAAATTGGCATTACAGGCTGCAGCAGTGAGCGCCTGCTGGCTGGTGTGAGGCTTGGTGCAGCATGATCCCCCCCCCCCCCCCCATCAAACGCAGCAGTGCAGGGGCTGGTGATCGCTGTCATGTATGAATGAGTGCGATGACAGGAACCATTTCTCTCACCTGCCCACCCGCTTGCTGCAGGCTCTACGTGGCAGATGGTGCAGTGGCCAGGTGCCGAGGTCTGTCAGGGCAACAGCTGGCTGTATGACTGTGCACAGTACCTCAACCTCAATGCCATGGCCAACAACCTCAACGGCCAAGCAACAGACCAGGCCTCTGCTATGGCAGCTGTTGCTGCAGCCAAGGTCGCGGCAGAAGCCCAGGCAGCCCAGGAGGCACAGATGGCAGCCATGGCAGCCCAGCAGCAGCAACAGCAGCAGCAGCAGGGCGGCCAGGCGGCCAGCACAGGCACGGGTCCTGCTCCCTTGGCTGTGCCTGGCATGGCACCACCAGCAGGTGGGGCACCCGGCATGGCAGCCTCACCAGATGCAGCCAACAGCATGGCTGGGGGCCAGGGCATGCAAGGGGCCAGCATGGGGGGCATGGGCATGGGTGCGCAGAACCCTGGCATGATGGGTGCGCAGGACCCTGGCATGATGGGTGCGCAGAACCCTGGCATGGGGGCTGGTGCAGGCATGATGGGTGCTCCCAGCGCTACACCAGGGGCGAGCCTTATGGGTGCAGGCACTACCCTGGGACACAGGCACCTGATGCAGTTTGCTGGGGCACCCTTAGGAGCAGCGCCGTCAGCTGGCCTAGGAGCAGCGCCATCAGTCGGCAGTGGCATGGGTGGAGCACTGCCCACAACCCAGCTGAATGCTGCATGTCAGAAGCCGATCCAGGGAATTGCCACGGGGGCCAACTCAGGGATCCTGGTGATCCCCAACTTCAAGGGTGTTGCAACCCTGATGACTCGTGGCAATGATACCATGATGGTTCAGCTAGGTGGTGCGAACAGCCAGTGTGTTGCTGGGTACAAGCTGATGGGTGGCAAGATTATGGATGTGGGGCGCACTAAGGAGGAGGTGCAGAAGCAGCAGGACGCGACGAAGAAGAGCGGTGCAGCTGTGGCTGCTACCCCACTAGCTTTTGCTTTGCTAGTGGGCTTCCTGGTGTTGCTGCTGTGATGTTAGTGATGATCCAAGTTGTAGCATGACTCATGTCGTGGTTGTAGATGCATGTGTTGGTGAGGTGTTAGGCACCACAGCTGGCGCCTGATTGCAGTCATAAACGCTGAGGCTGAGTTCTCGCTGCCCATAAGTCATGTTGTCTTGTGCGCCTGTGCCAGCTGTGCACATACTGCTGCCAGCTGTGCTACAGCAATCGTGTTGCCAGTCGGTCAACATGTAAACGTCAGCAATAATGCTGAGCATAGGCTGAGGCTGCATACATACCTCTTAGGGCTGCTCTCTTTAGGGCTTGCGGGTTCTGGAACATCAGTGTACGCATATGGCGGCAATCTGATCAGGTCACTGCTCTTCTTTGCGTCAATGAGCCCCCCCCCCCCCCCCCAAAGCAAGCCATCCATCATCAGCATGTCTTCTTCAAGTGTACGGCACATACATTTACAAGCACTGTCTAAAGTCAACTCAAGGATCAGTCATCTTGAAATGCACTGGTACCATTCAGCCCAACTTGTTGTGTCCCAGCTGCAGCAGTTGTGACAGGCTGTCATCGTCTCAAAATCTCAACTGCTCGGGTTTTCACGACCGATCAGCGCGTTTATCGCATTTATCAGTACAGCAGACAACGCTGGTCCAGATCAGCCACGCATATTCCGTGGCTTGCTGCGTCAGATCGCCATCGTCACCTGCCAACATGGCATCACGATTGCTATGCTGGGTTGGGTTACTCGCTCTCTGCATGTGCATAACAGTCGTGCATGCGAAGAACCGTCTGGTAGAGAAGCCACTGGTCCTGCCTGGGCAGGTGAGTTGGAAGCAGATCATGTTGGGACCCCACACCATCAGGGGCCCTCCCCCGAGCTCACACACGTTGTCAACTCCATCTGGGAGCATCCATAAAGTTTCCATGGTGTTATCTAGTCCATGCAGCTCGGTAAACACTCACATGGCACCCCTCTGCATCTGCTGCCTGTGTGCAGCCACGGCCAGCCAATGATGTTCCCATCGTGGACCCTCCTGAGCGAGTTGCCGGCTTCTTCAAGCTCAACCGCACACACAACGCCCATATGTTCTACTTCTACTACGAAAGCCGCAGCAAGGGAGCCAACGACCCTGTCATCCTGTGGATGACTGGTGGGTGTTGGTGTGGGGTCAAGGGGTCCTTCCGTCTGTCACCTGCTTTGTCATACGCGTGAATACAGCGGCACTAGTGAACAGCGTCCCAGCAGTGTGCAGCCAAAGGGAAACCGTTGAGGCGGGCCAGCCAGCAGGGGCACAGGGGGTTGAGAGGGCCCCAGCTGAGGTGAAGCAGATGCCCCTCATGGCGCTGCTGGGTGTGTCGTGCCTCTGGCAGGTTTGCTTGAGGGTCTTGTGCTGACCTGCACATAGGTACATCCGTAGGACTGTGCAGCAACTGCACATGCGTCACTGCCTCCCCCCCCCCCCCCCTGCTTGTCCGTCATATCAAAAGTCCATGATCCTCAGTGACTGACGGACGCCCAGCTTGATCATGGTGCAACACGTCTTCCTCTTTCGTCCTTCTTGCAGGCCATAGCTCCCAGCACAGTTTGTTTCCCACGTAGTTGCATGAGCACTGGTGCTTGCACCACTGCACGGTGTGCACAAGTGTCCCTCAGGCTGGGGCTGGCTCATGTGTTGCGTGCATGCTGCTGCCCTGTTGCCTCCACAGGTGGTCCTGGATGCTCCTCTGAGATTGCCATCTTCTATGGTGAGTGCAGTAAAGCAGATCATAGTGCAGTAAAGCAGAGTGCAATAAAGCAGAGTGCAGTAAAGCAGAGTGCAGTAAAGCAGATCAGAACATGTTGATTTCAAACCCTCGGCTGCACCGTCTCACTGGCAGGGGGCTTGCAGCCTATGTCACTTTTCCCAGGCAGTCAGCAGTCAGCTGTCCACACTAGTTATCCGTGCAGTCGTCCTGTGCAGTTGATGATAGGTGCTGACATTGAGCGCAGTACTGTGCTGGTGCCTTGCTGCTGGTTGGCTGGATGTGTGGCTGCCAAAATCGGTCCCTACACCCTGCTGCTCACTAGACGGGCAACCCCCCTTCACCACTAAGCCCCCACCCTTCACACTGTGGCCACACAGCCTTGAAGGGGGTGGTGAAGGGGGGTGTGAAGGGGTCAGCCCCCTTCACACCCCACACCCTTCACCTGTGAAGGGGGTCACCCTTGGTGTGAAGCCTCCCCCTTCACCCTCAAAGTTGAGCCCTAGGAGCCCCTGTGATGGCTGTGGATTGCTCCAGAGCCTATTATCGGCCGATATTATCCAAAGCTGTTCCTAGATAGGTGTCACATGGCATATATGTCCATTCACAGGGGTGTTTTGGTCAAGCATTTTTCAACAATGGCGTTGAAGACTTTCCTGGCTTATCTGCCCCCCCGAGGAAGCTGACAAAGTCATCTCAAAAGCTGCTTGAGCGACGTCGACCGGTTGCCCGCCTAGTGGCTGCTGGTCGCTCGGTATCATTGCTGCTTGCTGTCTGTCTGGCTGTGTGTGGCTGCAGAGAATGGTCCCTACACCCTGACCAAGAACCTGACGCTGAAGGACAACCCATACGGCTGGGACACCAACGCCAATGTCATCTATGTTGACCAACCCATCAACACTGGATTCAGCTGGAGTGATGTGAGCAACATGCAGCAGCACAGCAGCAGTACAGCAGCACATGAATGCATGCAAGGAAGGAATGCAGTTGCATGTGTGACTCAGGCGATGCAGACCCACTAGCGGCTGTATGGTGTATGCAGCATGTGTATGGTGGAGTTGTGTCCTGCATGTGACGCCAGCCAGGAGACTGCCTGCTCTGCCATTGGTGATGGGTCTAGACGATGTATATGTACGTGCTAACAATCACCAACCTTGACTTGAGGCATGCAGTCACCATGCAGGCGTCTGCGCTTGCGGTTTAGATTGGGGCTGTGCGTCTTTTGGGAGTGCTCATGCTTGTGTGTATGTGTGTTGGCGGCTGTGCTGTGCTGTGCTGCAGGACCCTCGTGACGATGTGTCAGGGGAGAAGTTGGTTGCTGATGACATGCTGCAGTTCCTGCAGGAGTTCTTTGAGGGTGAGTGGGGCGGGGAAGGGTGGGGCATGTGTGTGCTGGCAGGGGGGATATGGGCGAGGGTGAAAGGGGTGAGCAGGGGGCGGGAGGGGCGATTGAGCAGATTCATGCTGAAGTGCTTCGACAGGCTTCGGTTGGGCCTGTGCAGCGTATGCTGTAGCTGCTGGTGAGGCTGACAGGGTGGGAGGAGAACAACGTACCAGGCGTGTTTCGTCTTGCTATCATTTCTCTCCTGCTCATGTGAGCATAGGTTTGCTCGCACCGGATGGATTGGACTTGGGTTGTGGAGAGTTCTGCCATGTAGACACAATGGGGTGGGGGTCTCCGGCAGGCTAGCCAAACTGTGCAGCCCTGATGCGTGCTTGTGTGTGCACCTGTGATGTTGCTTGCTGCAGCCCGCCCCCACCTGCAACCACTGCATGGATTGTGCTTTGGTTGTGGAGGGTTGTGCTATCTTAGCATGATGGGGGGGGGGTGTTCTACAGCAAGTCAGCCATACTGTGCAGCCCTGACACGCGCTTTTTTGTGCGCTTGTCATGTTTGCGCTGCAGCCCGCCCCCACCTTGCCAACAGGGACTTCTTCATCTCTGGAGAGTCATACGCTGTGAGTGTCTTCGCAGTTGCAGATCTCATGGCGGCAGTTTGCATGAATATGGCGGCGAAAAACGCAAACCCTAGCCTGGACCTGGGACTGTGCAGAGATTTCATACCGTTAACCTTCTACCAAGGGGTGTACATTTGTACAGAATCTCAAATAAACTCACAAAAGCAGGGGCTGCAGAGGCGCAGCAGCTGGTAATAAAGTCTTCTTGTATGGCAGCATGGCTCAGCTGCATCACTTGCACCGCCCACGCACTCAGGCCTGCATCCGAGGCCTTGAAAGTTTGAATCCTAACCAAGTGCTGTCACCAGCGTGCACGTAGCTACTTGCAAACGCGCGATCAAACATGTTATACAGGTTGAAAAGGCGGTACATGCTCAGCGAGCCCTCTTTGCTCGCCAGCGTTTTGACCCCTGACTGAACATCATCAGCAATGTCGTTGGGGCGGGCTGCAGGGCTTTAGCAAGGCATGTTGCTGTTGTCCAAGTGTTGTGCTACCACTGTAAGCTGTTGCGTGGGGCTGCTGCGTGCTGTTGAGCTCTCGCTGGTGCACTTTCTTGGACAGCAGCAGCAGCAGTGACAGCACCTGCATGACAGGCTGCTCAAAACGAACCCAAAGCTTCCTAGGCACACACATAAGGCGCATACCAACACAATATGGTGATGTATATAATGATGTTTGTGTGGTGCTTTCCGCTCTAGCAGCCAGTTTTTGAGCTTGGTCAACAGTCCATCCATCGCCCAGGCTGTCGCTCGAGGAGGCACCCACAAGCCCGTAGCAGCATGCCAACACGTACTTTGGATGTACTTGATTCTTTTTGAAGCGTTCAAGGCCTCAATTCAAGCGTATCTGGTAGAACAAAGCGATTTTCATCTGCCCCTCGGTAGAAGGTAAATGTGTGCCAGGGACGCAACATGGCGGTTGGCGCCCTCACCAGGCATGTGTGCACTCAACCCAGCACCACAGCAGCAGCTGCTGGCTCCCTTGTTGGCACACCATTTACCCATGTTTGTGAGCATTGTTTTGTCCCTACATTCCCTTCCTCCAGGGTCACTACTGCCCCGCGGTTGCCAACCGTGTGTACAAGGCATCAGAGCTGGGTGAGGGGCCCCCAATCAACCTCAAGGGTGTGGCCATCGGCAATGGCATGACACACCCCGCAGTGCAGTTCCCAGCATACGCAGACTTTGCCCTACAGAACAACCTCATCGACCAAGGGGTGAGTAAGCCGTGGTGAACTCAAGTGTGTGGTGTGGTGTGGTGGCTGGTGCTGCCTATGCAGAGAGGGGATTCAATCTGGGTTTGGGTTACTGCAGCTGCAAACGGCATGACACAAAGTACAGTGCAGTTCCCGGCCTATGCAGTCTTTGCCCTGCAGAACAACCTTATTGACCAAGGGGTGAGTAAGCCGTGGTGACGTACCTTGATCGTACATATCGTAACATACCTCGATTGTGTGTTGTGGTGTGGTGGCTGGTGCCGCATGTGCTGAAAAGGGGGGTTATTGCAGCTGCAAACATGGCACCTTGATTGTGCCGTGTTGGTAAATAGGCAAGGACTGGGTTCAGTGCCCCTCAGCGGTTCAGGTTGTGTTGAACTGACAGGACCCAAGACACCTGCACCGCTGGTGGCGCTAACTTCATGCCCCAACACGGCCGAGGTTTAGGCTTTAGAAGCTGCAGTGCAGCCTGTGGCACTCTCTTTGTGTGCATAGCTCTACAGGCATATGGGAAGCACAAGGAGGGGGGTGTGATACCGCGTTGCTGTATCATTGTTAGTGTTACTGGGACTCTATGCACCTCATTGGCCAAGGATTAGCCCTGTTGTGGTGGGCATGGGAATGAAGCTGCAGGGGGCCATTTTCTGTGACAGGGCACCACAGCTACCTTTGTACTTGAATTGCGGGGGGGGGGGGGGGGAGGGACATGTTGAGATCAGGAGGGGACCAGGCGGGGGCACAAACAGGGAAACCAGGTGGTGTAGGATGGCAGTTGGTGACACTCAGCGGTGTAGGGTCTTTTGGAGCTGCAAAAACCCAAGACACCTGCACCGCTGGAAGTGCCGACGTCCTGTCCCAGTACGGGCGAGGTTACACCCTGGCACCTGCATTGCAGCCTGCAGCACTGTTGAGTAAGACAGCGTGCAAGCCTGTGCAGAAGAACCTTCTGGTGGGATGTGTTACTGTGTTAGTGTATTGGAATTGCGCAAGAAGCAACGGCAGCAATCACAATGCACACTGCTCAGTGGAACTGCACTCTGCAGCTGAGTTGCTGCCGTGGTGTCTTGCACAGAGGACAGCAGATGAATGCCAGTAGAGTCTCAACTGCCAGTGTTGCACCTTCGAGTAGCCAAGAATGTGCTTGCATATCAATTGCTGTGAAGCACGGGGGGAGGTGGGGAGGCTTGCAGGGAGGACGAGGTGGGTTAGGGGAGGGGTCTCTGGGGGCGCGGGGGTTCTCTGGGGGCGCGGGGGGGGGGGGGGGGGTGATGAGAGACGTGGGGCCCTGGGGAGAGGGGGAGAGAGGGCGGGGGGGACCACTGCTGTGAGGTGGCGGAGAGTCAGAGAGCTCTGCAAGGTTACATTGGTGGTGTGGGTCGAAGACAGCAGCACCAGCAGTGTATTGTAGCAAGCGCCGATAGTGCTAGCAACCATACACTTCTGATAATGCTGCCTTCAAACCCACACCACCAATGTAACCTTGCAGAGAGTTCAAGCAGATGTACATATCTGGCGGCACTGCTTTCTCCTCAGACGCCGTAATGGCTATCTATCAGCGCAGCAGGCATCCCGTAGCAGTGTTGTGTATGTGCTCCTGGGCTGGCAAGCTGTCAGTAGCATAGGGGATGAGGTATCGGGACAGTAATACTCCCAACAGGTGTGTTCTGCTTCGTATGAGGCCATCAGTTATGGGAGGTTCAACCCCACACATGTTGGTGCGATAGGCACTAGTGTGTAGCCGGGAGGCGCGCACCAGAGGGTGCCAAGAGGTGCTCGCTTGCTAGTTTGGTCGGGCGCTGGGCACCTCCTGGAACAAGACTTGTTAGGCGTCTCTCATTGGCGAGGCTTATTCCGGCTCCCGGCAGTCCACTGAACTGACTGAGTTGTGTGTAGCCGGCTGGTGGGGGTGCCCCCCCCCCCCCCCCCCCCCCCCGTGGGGCACTTCCAAACAAAAGAGGTGCCCTTGGCGGTGTACAATGGGATGTCAGCATCTGCAGCGGTGGTCATGGTGAGGGTGGGAACACCATCATCAAGTACCACCACTGGTGACACTGACTTCTTGTCCTGCACATCCAAGCTTACTTGTCATCACAAACAGCACAGCCTGCTGCACTTTTGAGTTTCTTTGTTCGAGTTTCTTGGCTTTGCCCTTGTGAAGCACTGATGGGGTGCTCGCTAGACGAGCAGTGGGGTGTGCAGCATGTACCGGGTAGTCCCAGACGGTGTGGAATGGAAAGCAGCACCCTCAGCTGTGTAGTGGCGTTGTTTTGGTCTCCAATCCAACGTCACTGTACAGCTGAAGGTCCTGGCTTCCCCTCCAACACCACAAAGGTGGCCTAAGGGCATTCACTGTGCGGCCTGCTGCACTTTTGATCCAAATGCATGGTGTGTTAGAAGTGTGCTACCAGGAGCACAGATGGCAAGTGTGTGGCACTTGAAATCACATAGTGTAACCATATGGAGTGTGGCTGTGATAGTCTTGGTTTGGTGAGGCTGTCACAGCACACCGCTGTCGCTGTCCTTTGCTGTTCCCTGGCCAGCGGGGTGTTTCTGTACCTTGACGGTGAAGAGTGGGATGTCAGCACCTGCAGCGGTGATGCCGGCATTGATGGACCATCATGACCAGCTGTCACCGCTGACGGCGCTGACTTCCTGCCCCCCCCCCCACCACCACCACCCACCCACACAGCCAAGGTTACGCATTAGCACAAACAGCACAGCTTGCTGCACTTTTGAGTTTCTTTGTGTGAGCTTCTCAGCTTTGCCCTTGTGAAGTAGTGATGGAGTGCTGGTGATTGCAGTGGGCACGCGAGCAGTGGGGTGTGCAGCACGTAGAGTGTGGTCCTGGATGGTGTGGAATGGACAGCAGCACCCTCAGCTGCGTATCCTTGTTGTTAGGCAAAAACAACATAAGTGCACAGCTGAGGGACCTGGGTTTCCCTCCACACCGCAATGGTTGCCTGTAGGCACTTACGATGCAGCCTGCTGCACCTTTGTCAGATGCGGTGCTTGTTGACCTGTGCTGCAAGGAGCACAGTGGCAAGTGTGTGGCACTGGTAACTTCACTGTGCATTCATGTTGAGTGTGCACGTGGCTGTGATAGGCTTGATTTCGTCTGTCAGAGCCCACCGATGTTGCTGTCCTTTGCTGTTCCCTAGACAGCGGGGGATTTCTGCACCTGCAGCTGCTGTTGAGCAAGACGCAAGTGCACCAGCTGCCGGACCGGCCAGCCTGCCAGCAGCCCCCATCCCCTTCTGACACAAACCTACAGCCCCCCTGTGCTGACATCCGTTGCTGCTGTGGTGCCCCCCTTCCTCTTGCAGACCCGCGACTCGATCCAGTGGTGGGGTGGTCTGTGCCGCTGGGGTGCCAACTTCTGCTCCAAGCACAAGTGGGCCTGGTTCTGTGGACTCACACTGCAGTACTGCCAGGTACAGTACAGTACTGTGCAGTAGTGCATATGTAGATAGCTGTGGGTTCTTAGCAGCAGTGTTGTTCAGTATTGTTTGTATACAACAGTTGCCAGGCGTCCCTGTACACCGCCAATGTGCATAGCCATGCTCGGTCTGATGTGCGGATACGTGACATGTCATGTGGCCCTTGCCAGCAGATACCTGCACCTGTTGTGTTGAGGATCATTATGTGGTGGCACTGCTGGTTGTTGACGCCATCCCTTGCATATGCGCTGTATGGCATATTGCTAGCCCAATCATGGGGTCACATGGCCCTGCACGGCTCAAGCAATCCTCGACCCCCACCTGTTGTGTGTTGCTCTGCCCTGTGCTGTCCGCAGCTGACTGTGTTTGGCCGCATCCTGATGGCCCAGCCTGGCATCAACGTGTATGACATCCGCAAGGAGTGTGTGGGGCCACTCTGCTACGACTTCTCTGATGCCGACGCATACCTCAACAGGTGGGTGGGTGTGTCAGGCCTTTTCTTGTACAGACTGATGCATGATGCCGCCGTTGCTGCTGCTGTGGCGTCACCATGTGCTGCTGCTGTGGCTTCACCATGTGGCTGCTGCTGTGGCTTCACCATGTGGCTGCTGCTGTGGCTTCACCATGCATGCACTGGCTCCCTGGCGTAGGGGGGTGTGTGTGTGTGTGTGTGCCTTTGCCTGGGCCATGGAGCGTTCGTGTTCCATTGCATGCCACGCGTGGTCTGTGCTCTGCATCAAACCCTGTGCATCAGTACAGCTCTGAAGGCACAGCACTGAGGGCGGGTGCACGTCACCATGTTTGGAGTGCATGTCTCCACTTCCCGCTTTGTTTGTCGTACCTGTTCTCTTTTGTTCATTGCTGTGCTGTGGTGTGTTGTATCGTGCAGTGCTGCTGTGAAGAAGGCTCTGGGTGTTGATGAGGATGCTGACTGGCAGGAGTGCAACATGGGCATCAACGCAGCATTCTACGGTGAGACTGTGGGAAGGGAGGGGTAAGAGAGATAAAGGATGTAAGGGAACGTCAAGGCGGGAGAGGGAGAGCGCTACAAGAGGAAGGGACGGAACTGAGGGATGGGAAAGCGGGAGCGATGTGAGGGAGGGAGGTCCTCTTCCCCACGGAGTGAGCCTTGCGAAACGAGGGACTGTGGGGAAAGCCGCCTGAGGCACAGGAGGGTACTGCTATGAGCTCATCAATGCAGCATATTGCGCTCAGCACAACTGACACCGCTGCCTTGCTTGGCATGAGGTTGTTTCCAGCAGTGTAGCCACCCAGCAGGTGCCTGCAAGGTGGCTTGCCTGTTGGTGAAATTGCCCTTACCAGCACAATTGCAGCTGTGTCCTGTGCAACTCCACCACATGGTGTTTGCAGCCATGCAACTGGCTCCAGAGCAGATAGATATGTGCTTGCTCTGTGTCATTGCCTGAAAGCCCACCGGTTGTGCCCTTTGTGCCTGTCGTGCTGTGCTGTCCCCCTTGCGTCTGCTGTGCCGTGCTGTGCTGTGCTGTCCCCAGGTGACTTCATGCGTGACTTCAGCACCAAGCTGGTCCCACTGCTGGAGGACAACATCCGCGTCATGATCTACGCAGGTGACCAGCACAGGCAGCGCTGTATAGCATGGTGGTTTTATGCTCATGTTCTGCACTGTGAAGGAGGCGCGGCGGTGGAGCTATCTGCTGTACGCCCTGCTTTGGGAGGGTAGGGCGAGGCTGAAGCACCCCAAGTGATGAATAACCAATTGAGGGACAAGGGACTAAGAAGCTATTATTCGTGCACGGTGTGCAAGGCGTAGCTGTTGGCACCACTGTTGCAACACCACTGCTCTGTAGTTGCAGGGAATGACAGACAATTGCCCCTTCCCCCTGCTGCTGCTGCTGCTGCAGGTGACCAGGACCTCATCTGCAACTGGCTGGGTAACCGCCGCTGGGTTGATGGGCTGGAGTGGTCAGGCTCACAGGGCTGGGGCCAGGCGCAGGACAAGCCCTGGAAGGTGGCCGGCAAGCAGGTTGGGGAGGTGGCACAGTTTGAGACACTCAGCTTCGTCAAGATCTACCAGGCGGTGAGTGGCTGACTGGCTGGCTGGCTGCGGGGTTGCATTATAGCTGTGCTGCACAGGCTGCAAAAGCAACGGAGACAAGACAGGGAGGAGTTTGAGACAATCAGTCAAGGTCTACCAGGCGATGAGTGGCTGGCTGGCTGGGGATTCGGTGCTGTTCTGCACAGGTGGCAGCATGATTCAGATGTGTCCCTCGCACCTGCTGCACTGTTGCTATCGTGCCCTGGTGTGCGGTCTGCTCCTGATGTGCTGGCTG
The DNA here is from genome assembly GCA_007449985.2 of Desmodesmus armatus. Lineage (NCBI taxonomy): Eukaryota > Viridiplantae > Chlorophyta > Chlorophyceae > Sphaeropleales > Scenedesmaceae > Desmodesmus > Desmodesmus armatus. The sequence continues at coordinate 102,413 of VIIQ02000724.1, forward strand.
CCCGCAAAACCATCTGCGTTGTACTACCTGAATATGTGTTACATCACATCCATCGCCGGTTGCCGCGTCATGTCCGCTTGCTGTACTGCTTGCTGTACTGCAGGGTCACATGGTCCCTATGGACCAGCCTGCAGCTGCTCAGGACATGATCAACCGCTTCATGTACAACAAGGACCTGGCAGACGAGGACGACATCGTCACAGCAGCAGCAGCAGCACAGGCACCCACTGCTGCCGGCACCAGACGGTCGGTGCAGCTGCCGGCAGGGCAGGCTGTTGTGTAGGCGGGCGGGTGTTCTTTTCTTTACGTACTCGTGCTCATGTTCATGTATCGTATACCTGTAGCGTGTGTGCATTTCAATGTGCTGCTGGTGAGTTGGTGTTGAGTTGGTGTTGGTGTACAACAAGGACCTGGCAGATGAGGATGACATCGTCCCAGCAGCAGCAGCAGCAGCACAGGCACCTACTGCTGCTGCTGCTGCCAGCACCAGACGGTCGGTGCAGCTGCCGGCAGCAGAGAGTAGTGTCGCCGGGCAGGCTGTTGTGTAGGCGGGATGTGTTTTTTCCCCATATGTACTCGTGCTCATGTTGGTTGCAGTGTACCCCTGTATGTGTGTATGTTGCTGTTGAGTTGCTGTTGGTGGGGACCTGGCAGACGAGGACGGTGGATGTTGTGACAGCAACAGCAGCAGCACAGGCGCCTGCAGCTGCTGCTGCTGCTGGCACCAGACGGTGTTCAGCTGCCGGCAGCCGAAAGAGTGTGCTGGGCAGGCTGTCGTGAGTACAGGGGGTGTATCGTGCACTTTTTGTACAACGACCATGCCTACCAGGACGACATTGTCACAGCAGCAGCAGCACAGGCTCCTACTGCTGCTGCTGCTGCCGGCACCAGACGGTCGGTGCAGCTGCCGGCAGCAGAGAGCAGCGGTGCTGCTGTGGCTGGGCAGGCTGTTGTGTAGGCACGGGGCGAATACTTTGCTTTTATGCTTCACATACCCGTGCTCATGTTGAAAGCAGTGGACACCTATAGCGTGTGTCCAAGTCGAACACTTACGTTGAGTTGCTGTTGGGCCTGGATGTTGTGTTGCAGCTGGTGTGACTTTTGTCAGGAGTCCAGCCCTGAACCTGCCCTGCCCCCAGAGCGTCAGCTGCACCGTGTACAGAAAGGCAAAGTACATGTGTACAGCAATGGCAGCCTGATGTATTACGGCAGTTTTTTTGTAACAGCAGCCAAAGCTGCGTCCTGCAGTGCAGTTGTCACTGCTCTTGGGGTTGGATAAATGTGACAGCGGCTCAGAGCACTTGAGGTTGTGGATGCTGCCCTTCACTAGCGGCACACACGCGCTGTGGCTGAGTGCAATGCTGCCGGGATCCCGCAGTACCATCACCCGTATGTTTCTGTCCTTTGGAGGTGTCAAGTCCTGCACATGATGTACATCTCGTGTACCACAGGTGCTCAAGCTCTGTCTGTTGACCCCTCTGGAACACTACGATGCAGCACAGCAGGCAACAGCTCGACATGTTCCACTGCGTGGCACCCTGAGTAACACCCTGCCCCAGGCTGTGCAGTGCATCATAAGTGACACCCTGCCAGGCTGGCATGTCGTGCCATGACACCGTTGCAGCACACCTCACAAACCCACAATCCCAGAAAAGTGCAACCTCCAGACAAAGCATCTGGCTCCCGTCTCCACAATAGCTGCCAGTATCGCTTGGCTCACATACCTTGGCAGCAGCCATTGCTGACCCTACTACACTCAACTACTGCCTGCTCACAGTCTCACAACACTGGTCGGCAGTGCATGCAACGATATCAGGAGCAAATAGGGCCTACAGTAGGCGTGGAATGCTGCCACATGAACTGGCAGGATGCTTCAACCCCGACTGCTGCCAGCAGCAGCCTGCTGCGTCCACATGGAAGGTAAGGTTTATGAGGTTGTCAGCACCAACGTTGCACTGGCACTCACAACAGGAACCCAGATTGCTGCGTCACATGCACAAAAAACTGACCTGCACACAACGGCTGTCTCGATCACCACAGCTGGCCCATCCACATTCGAGGCACAATAGCAACCGCACACCCAGCACACCCCACTAGCGCAACCCTACATGCCACCAGATGCATGCTCAAGGCACTCGGTGGGCTCGCTGAGCTTCTGCTGGTGCTGTACTGCCTGCCTGTGTGTTCCCAGCTGCCCTTCCTCCGCTCATCTGTGCTGCTGCTGGTGCTGCCGCTGCCGCTGCTGCTGCTTTGTCCTGCGCACAGGGGCCCACAGCTGCGTCACCAGTACGCACGGCAGCACCGGCTGCTGGCACAGCACTCAATTCACACGCTGCTTCAAGGGGCTCTTCTCCTGGCTGCACTGCGGCACTGACAGCAGCTGTAGCGGTGTTTCCTGCAGCGGCCTGCACCTGCTGATGGACTTCTGCAATGCCAATTAACAGCTCCTGCAGTGCTGGCCACCTGGCTTCCTGCTCTATTACTTCAGCCTCAGCAGCCTCCCACAACCGCAGCACCTCTAAGCCAAGTGAAGGCTCCTGCAGTTCTGCTGCAACTGCTGCAGGGTCGTCCCGCGCCCACAGAGCCTCCAGCACTGCTATGGCTAGCTCCATATGGCCTGCTGCCGCAGCTGCTGCAGCAGCACCTGCCATGGCCTCTGTTGCCAGCTGTGGAGCAGCCAGCAAAAGACGCACGGCCTCTGTGTGCCCGCCGGCTGAGGCGACGAAGACTGGTGTGTGCCCATCTGCAGCAGCTGTATTGATGTCAGCCTGTGCATCAAGCAAATGCTGCACCACTGCTGCATGTCCCTCATCCGCGGCCCAATGCAAAGGTGTGTGGCCCACTGCATCAGCTGCATTGACTGCTGCCTGAGCGCCCAGCAAGAGCTGCACTGCTGCTGTGTGGCCACGGAAGGCTGCCATAAGCAGTGGCGTAAACCCACGTGCGTTGGCCACATCTATTGCTTCTCCCGCGTCAAGCAGCAGGTGTACCACAGCAGTGTGGCCGTGCCAAGCAGCAAAGTGCAGGGCTGTCCAGCCTTGCAGGTCGCCGCCTACACAAGCAGCATCGACTGCTGCCTTTGCCCCCAACAGCTGTTGCACCGCCTGTGCCTTGCCCGCCTGCGCAGCCCAATGCAAAGGTGTGCGGCCCTCTGCATCAACGGCATCTACTGCTGCATCAGCATCTAGCAAAACCCCCAACGTTGCTGTGTGGCCCTCCCAGGCTGCCCTGTGCAGTGCTGTGGCACCACAAACTGCATCAGCGGCCTCTACTGCTGCATCAGCATCTAGCAAGAGCTCCAATGTTGCTGTGTGGCCCTCGCGGGCTGCCGTGTGCAGTGCTGTGGCACCAACTGCATCGGCAGCATTCACTGCTGCTCCTGCACATATCAAGAGGCACGCCGCGTCAGTGTGGCCATGCCGCGCTGCGAAGTGCAGGGCTGTCCACCCTTGCCAGTTGCCGCCTACACAAGCAGCATCGACTGCTGCATGTGCGAAAGCCAGTCGCTGTACTACTGCTGCATGGCCGTTGCTTGCTGCCCAAGCCAAGGGTGTCAATCCCTCTGCATCAGCAGCATTCACGTCTGCATGGGCTTCAATCAGCAGCAGGACCACTGCAAGGTGGCCATAAATAGCTGCTTTATGAAGAGCTGTGCAACCCTGCTCGTCTGCAGCATTCACTGCTGCGCCAAGCTGAAGCTGTTCTGCTGCTGCTGTTGCGTCACCAATTTCGGCTGCGCTGTGCAGCACTGCGTAGGGTTGCGTGTGGGCCATGTATTCAATGCAAAATTGCTGTACCAAGACACCGCTGACATCAACTTGAGCAGCGGGGGAGGCAGACGCCAACGCTTTGGCCACGATGACGGGTGTCCGCTGAACCCCGACGAGTCTTGGAAGCAGGTGGTAGCAAGAAATTGACTAACCGAGAGAAAATCAAAAGAACAGTGAATGATTCGTGTTCGGAGTTGCGCTCGGGCTGTGTGATTATGCAACAATCTGCCCCAAAGTTGCCTTGCCTGGGGCGGTTATTTCTGTCTAGAGAGATCTGCTGCGCCCTGAACGGCACAGGGCTAAAGACCCTGCGTCAAACCAGGAATACGCCTATAATAGATACTGCATGGCTGTGCTAGGCTAGGTCCTTTGTCCTCAAGCCAGCCACCACACCCAGCACTGTCTACATCTGCTCAGACGGCACTATGTTGCCCTGCGGTAGGGCATGGACCAAGGCTGAAGAGTCTGCACGGCGCCGGCAGATGAGTGAAAGTTTGAGATCTGCTGACACATGAAAGCCTGTGTGATGTGGATGTCAGCCGGCATTGGTGGGTTGTTGAGGGTTCTGATTATTGAAAAGCGGTTTCAACATGTTCATTTCAGGAATCCCCAGCTCCTGCCCCTGCCCCTGCCCCTGCACAACCCTTTCTTCAGGCAGATGGGCACGGCAGCAGCGGCAGCAGCAGCTTGACTGGACTGAAGCCAATGCTGCGCAGTGACCACACTGACTGGCGGGTTCAGGTAGAACTAATGTCGGTGTGAAAGGGTTCAATGCGTTGTGTGCGCCAGTCGTCAGCACCATTTTGTCAAGTCATGTCAAGCACAAGCTTTCTGGTTTGCAGTGGAGTGGGGTGTGCAATGGTATTGAGCAGCGACAAGGGGCAGTACAGTGTACCACAAGTCAGCTTCCAAGCAGCACTGCATGCTTGTTTTGACCAGACCCAGCAAGCCCGCAAGCAATATCAACCAGCAGCAGATTGAGAGCAGATGTTACAGTACAGTACATGCAAACCGCAAAACCACATGCAAATGTGAAGCATGTCAGCACTGCAACCAACTGTGTGGCGCAACACACCCTTCTTTTTGGGTGTGTGCAGGAACTGGGAAGGCATGTCGCATGCATTTCGGCATGCACACATACCACGAGGAAAAGTGGAACAGACAAGACGCATTTGTACAAAACAGATGGACACATATACACCCCTCAACAACTGGGTCAAGGCCACACTGCAGTATAGAGGCTTTGTCGAACACAAGCCACTTGCTGCTGTTTTGCAAGTTGCCTGCACATTCCCACAGGAAAAGAACAGCAGCCGCATTTGCACACCAGATGGGTGGCATTTATGGGCACTCAAGCTCACGCAGGTTTCATGCAGCATCTCTTCCCACCGAGACTGCTGGACCAATGCTCAAAACTGCATGCAGGGAGCTGCTGAGGCAACTCCATACTCCATGCACAAAAACGCACAGGCAACTGCAATCGTGGAAGCAGCAGCCTTCTGACAATTGCCAACTACAGAGCCGTCCTCAACGGACGCGAGGCCAATGGGAAGAAGTCCTATGGCGTTAAGAGACCAAGGGGGTGTCTCTGTATCTTTATCTTTATCTTTAACTACAATACACACGACACCCTACAACCACACTCAACAGGTGAACACACAGCCAGCACTGTACACTTTGACAACAAACGCAGGACAATCAATTCCAGCACACACCACACCGTGCTGCTCAGAACTGCTCCTCCTCTGTTGATCCCGTGAGTGCTGTTGTGCTGGCCTGTCCTGATGCGATGACCTGTGCCAGCTGGTCAAAGTACCCTGTGCCCACAAAGCCCTGGTGGCGGGTGGCGGTGTAGCCCTGCTTCTCACTGGCAAACTCAGCGGCCTGCAGCTCAGCATAGGCAGCCATGCCGCGCTTGGCGTAGTCGTGGGCCAGAGTGAACATGCTGTAGTTCAGCGCGTGGAAGCCGGCAAGGGTCACAAACTGCGCGCAGCAAGCAGCAGAACAGGCGGGAGATAACACGAGTCAGATAGACAGCCAGGAGTGTGCAGCTAGGAGTGTGCAGCTCGCCGTGCTGCACGTTGAGCTGGGCAGGAAACGCGCCAGAACAAAAAGTGCATGCATCCCATGTTCAAAGCAGGGCAGGCTGCTACTGTGGAAACAAAGCAGGGCAGACAACTGTGGAAACTACCTTTGATGGCACAAGTTGCATGTCAGCGGCTGCTTCAAGGCTGCAGGCATAAGGCTGCTGCCGCCCACACCGCCGCTTGCGGTGCTGCTGGAAGCTGCCTGGTGCCAATCTAGGTTTGTGAGCCTCCATCTCTATGGGTTGCCTCTTCTGATGCTGCACTGGTGTTGGTGTTGGTGGTTCAGGTGCATGTGCCTGCAGGGACAAGAGGCCTGTGGGTCAGCCCTCCAGCCCTGGGGTTGATGAAGACAATATGAAAAATGTTTGTGAACCTGGACCCTAATTGTCAGCCGCACCCACCTGGAACTTGTAGCCGAGCGATCCCAGTGTCTGCTGGAACTTTGCGATGGTCTCGTCGTCCAGCTTCTTCTTCCAGTTGAAGCTGGGGCTGCAGTTGTAGGCCAGCAGCTTGCCGGGGAACTTCTCGTGGATGGCTGCTGCGAATGCAGTGGCCTCCTCCAGGCTGGGCTCACTGGTCTCAAACCACACCAGGTCAGCGTAGGGGGCGTAGGCCAGGCCGCGCGCAATGGCAGACTCAATGCCACCGCGGATCTGGAAGAAGCCCTCGCTGGTGCGGCCACCTGGGGTGAGGGATGGGACAAGACAGCAGGAACAGGCACAGCCAAAGTCAGCCTGGGTTGCTGGTGTGTTGAGTGGGACCTTGCCAGCCAGACGACAAAGGATGCCTGCCGGCTCTGTTGGTACACAATGGGCCAGGACCTTGCTGATGACAACTGAACAAGACAAACAGCGGCCTATCCCTGCAACACTCCCTGCATGCATGGTCATGACAATTTCAGCTTGCACGTTGGCTGCCAATACATGCTGACAAACCTCCCTGTGGCAGCCTGCACCCCACACCCACTTCAGCCCCCCTCCCTCCCCTTTCTCCCGCCACTGACCTGTGCAGAAGGGCTTGTCGCGTGGGTCGATGTCGCTGGTGAGCAGGTATGCGCCCAGGGCGTCGGTGCGTGCGATGATGAGGGAGGGCACGTCGCACACGTCCGCAGCCAGGCGTGCGGCCTGCAGCTTCTGCACAAACTCGCTGGTGGGCACCAGCACCTTGCCGCCCATGTGGCCGCACTTCTTGGCAGATGCCAGCTGGTCCTCAAAGTGCACGCCGGCAGCACCGGCCTTGATCAGGGCGCGCATCAGCTCGTAAGCGTTCAGGTTGCCACCGAAACCAGCCTCAGCATCAGCCTGCAGCAGGACAGGAGGAGGAGGAGGAGGAGGAGGAGGGACAGTAGGGAGGGTGAGGTCAGGACTTGCACACGTAATAGACATAGTTGCACCACCAGTTTGCTGGTGCGCTGACAGTCACAACACAGCTGACGAACAATCAATCACATCTCCTGCAGTGTGGCAGCATGCGACAGGTAAGCAGCATACCAGACGGCAGGCGCAGGCTGCACGCAGTAGTAGCTCCACCCTGCTTTCGCCCCAAGTCCCCCCGCCCACTCACCACGATGGGTGCGAACCAGTGCACGTCGCTCTTGCCCTGGGCGTGCTGGATCTGGTCTGCGCGCTGGAATGCGTTGTTGATGCGCTCAACCACCTTGGGCACACTGTCAGCGGGGTACAGGCTCTGGTCGGGGTAGGTCTGCCCGGCGCTGTTGGCGTCACCAGCAACCTGCCAGCCTGACAGGTAGATGGCCTTCAGACCAGCTGGGGGGCGGGATAGGCAGGGAGAGGAAAGGGTGCAGGGGCAGGGACCAGCAGAACAGGTTGAGTACAAGCAGTCAAGCTCATGCGTTGACAACCAAGCGGCGTGATGCACATACTCTGCCCAACATCTCTGGTGCTTCACTCTCAGTATGCACATGATACACGCAGTAGGGCTGTGTGTCAAAGCTGGGCTGAGGGCTGCTAACAGTGGTGACTAATGCACCAACTGAACTCCCACCCCCCTTGCCAGCAGCACTTGGTTTGTCACTCACCCTGCACCTGCTGCACTGCCTGGTTTCCAGTGAGTGCTCCCAGGGCGTGCACGTAGGGCTCAGAGTGCAGGAGCTTCCACAGGCGCTCAGCACCATGGCGGGCCAGGGTGTGCTCGATCTTCAGGCTGCCACGCAGCTTCTCGACGTCCTGACGGGTGTACACGCGGCTCACACCCTCCCACCTCTTGTCGTCACCGCAGGAAGCCATGTCTGCAGGATGGATGGGGAGAGGGGGGCAGCAGGTGCAGGATGCAGGTTGGGACAAAGTCAGCGCGCTGGGGTGAAAGCACATACACAGTATAATTCTGACCATTGCTGGCAGTGTGCTGACGAGAGAACCTGCTTGCTGTTGCTGGCGCACTCTGCTGAGGTCAGCAACAGACAATCACCATCAGCTGTACGCGCGCACCCGCAAATGCGAGCATCCAGCCCCCAGGAACGCGGTGCCTGCCAGAAACTAACTATTCGCACCTGAAACAAAGCTTGGAAACAAAGCGTGGTTGGAAGCAGGACCTGCAGGGAGCAAGCAGCAGACCAGCAGCAGGTTACGTACAGTGCTATTACTGCCCGCCCAGGAGCGACTGTGGATTGCTGCGTTCCTTATCAAACATCTGGCCGGGCTTATATGCAGCAGACGCGTCCGCACACACTTGTGCTGGAGCCCAGACTGTTCGGCAAAGCAATCCTCTCACCTCTGGAAGCAAATAGCGCAGGAGCGACTGGCCTTGTTCCGCAAGTTGTCGAGGAGTGCGTCTGTCTCTGTGATGGGAAGCCTGCTGATTTAGTAGGCCTGGTATCCACTGTTGGTGACACTTCTGGTAATTGTAACAGCTGAGCTGTCGAGCTGACGAGGCCAGTCACAACGGGTAAACCGGGTGTGAGGGTACGCAGCTGCGCTGAGAATGTGAGGGACTTTCTTGCAAGTAAAAGCGATAATCAACGGTGCTAATGCAGAGTGATCCAGGGCGGTCGGCCGTTGAACAGAAACAACAGCTGCACCAGCAGCAGTAACTTCCCCCACAGCTCAGCTCAATGCCGTTGTCCATACGGCGTCGAGTCAGACACTTGCTTTTTCCAGTTTACTAACAGCATACATCTACAGCACCTACAGCATACATCCACTGCAGGTTGCAGCACCCATATATGACGCTGACACTACGACAGGACAGCCCCTACAGGTTCGCATGAGGCACTGCCAGGCTGGGTGCAACCTGGCATTGGTGGCCCATCCTTTCTGTTATCATAACGCATGAGGGACTGCCAGGCTTGGTGCAACCTGGCATTGGTGGCTCATCCTGTCTGTTATCATAACAGGACAGCCCCTACAGCTTCGCATGAGGCACTGCCAGGCTTGGTGCAACCTGGCAATGGTGGCTCATCCTGTCTGTTCTCATGACAGACAGGATGAGCCACCAATCTGTTCTCATAACAGACAGGATGGGCCACCAATGCCAGGTTGCACCCAGCCTGGCAGTGCATCATGCGAAGCTGTAGGGGCTGTCCTGTCGTAGTGTCAGCGTCTTTGAGTTGCATATGCGGCCAGGCAAGTATCTGCGCGGTGTGCTGTGTGGTGGGGATGCCCTCAGGCAGCTGCGACTTCAACATTGCTCGCTTTTGTTGTGGTTGAAATGATACGTGGCATGCTGTAGCACCTAAGATTTGCCACGCCAGAGGGCTGTCGCGAACAATCCCCACTCATGTCCTGCACCCTCAGCAGCAGCAGCATCACCTCAAGCTGACAATTGAGTGCAAGTTTGGGGCATGCGGCACCTGCTTGGGGGCATGCGGCACCTTGGTGGCACACTGTTTTTTGGGGGGGGGGGGGGCTGTTAACAGGTGCACTGCCCTGAGCTGATTGGAAGGTCAACCTCAATCATCAGCATACTCAGACGTTAAGCACACAGTTTCAGCAAGTATGTGTGACACACTGCAACGATGACAGGCTGGCACACCGTCTTTGGCTGGAGACATCAGCGGCACTGTTCAATCTGGCTGACTAGGGTAACTGATCTGCTTCCCTCAGGGCAATCAACGGACCCCAGTGAAAGCAATGCAAGGCAGCAAATGCCAACTGTCTGCGCGCATCTTGGGTATGGATGTGTCGACAATGACAGGCTGGCGCCATGCCTTTCTGCGCTTAGTGATGATCTCTGATGATCTCTGATCAGTCTTGTTGCTCTTTCGTGTGTTGCGTGGCTGCAGCTCTCATGTCCCGCAGGCAGCTTTCACCATGCACGCACACTCAAGTAGGCTTGTAGCTACTGCAATACTCAACTTGACTTAGAAGGGCTCTGCTGGGAGGTTGGCAGCAACTATGCTTGGGGAGCTTTTTTTTCCCCCGGCCCCTGTTTCTTTGGGGGGGTTGAGCAAGGAGCGGAATCAGTCTGGAGGCAGCTCCGAGGGGGGGGGGGGAGCAACTGGGATCCAGGCAGTTTGCAGGGAAACGTTATGAAAGGGGGGGGGAGCACACACACCCGGGGGCACTTGCCGTGAAAAGCAGGGCCCCCCGGGGGGGGGGGACTCCACCCGTGACACAAAGAAACAAGGTGAACCGGTTTCAATAAACCGTTACCTTGCTGTGATGAGGAATCAGCCACCACACTCTCTGGGTGTACACTCTGATTGGATGGTGTGTAATCAGACTAGTGTATGTGGCACACCTAGTTGTGGTCATCATGTGGCACAACAATTACTTGATGACAGTGTCGTGTCGCCAATGACAGTGTATGTGTGAGAACATCAGTCAGTCAGTTAATCAGGAGCGCTGCTGAGCGCAAACTTGCCTCCTTCAGTGTGGGGGGCTGAGGCCGGCTAGCCAGCTGTGACAGATTGTGCCAACTTGCTGAGGTCTGTCCAAGGGTGACGTTTATAGGAAATTGGTACACCTTGTTTGATTGAGTGGGGAAGTGATGGGCGGAAACACTGCCTTGAGGCAGCTGGGGGGGCGTAGCATCTGAGGTCTGGCATGCTGTGCAGGAAACGGTGCAGAAATAAAGGAAAGAGAGGGGAGCAAGGCACGCTTTGCCACGAAGCCAGGCTCCCCATGAGGAGCAAAGCCATCCGTGACACAAGGAAACAGGATGTTTCAGCTCAACCACATCACCCTAGTGGTCCCTCAGCAATGCAACTGTCAGGCAAGCTCAGTGAAGACGCATGTTCAGCAAAAATACCACAACAAATACGGATGGGATGCTGCTCCAAGTGAACCACGTGCTCCTGCCCCCAACTATGCACGCCGTTTGCAACATGGCAGGGTGTCAGCCTGTCTGTGTGTTGCCCGTTCAGCTCATGCGCCAGTGCTGTGCACTGCCAGCACTAGTGTATCGCAGCTACCAGTTGGTGTGCATTTGTATGAGGAGGCTGCCATTTGACTCCTAGTGCTGTCTCAGGTTCAACTCAGCTAAGGACAGTGTGCACTCATCCCCCCCCCCCCCCCCCCCAGTGTGCAGCCTGGCGTTGGTGGCTCACCCTGTCTGGACTAGCATGGTTGCTGCTACTGTAGAAAATGGAAGCTGTCATTGGGCTGAACACATCAAAGTGTCTGACTCAGACCAACAACTGATTGGTAGGTTTGTGGACAACGGCATTGAGCTGAGCTGTGGGGGAAGTTGCTGCTGCTGGTGCAGCTGTTGTTTCTGTTCAAAGGCCGACCGCCCTGGATCACTCTGCATTAGCACCGTTGATTATCGCTTTTACTTGCAAGTAAGTCCCTCACGTTCTCAGTGCAGCTGCGTACCCTCACACCCGGTTTACCCGTTGTGACTGGCCTCGTCAGCTCGACAGCTCAGCTGTTACAATTACCAGAAGTGTCACCAACAGTGGAGACCAGGCCTACTAAATCAGCAGGCTTCTCATCACAGAGACAGACGCACTCCTCGACAACTTGCGGAACAAGGCCAGTCGCTCCTGCGCTATTTGCTTCCAGAGGTGAGAGGATTGCTTTGCTGAACAGTCTGGGCTCCAGCACATGTGTGCGGACGCGTCTGCTGCATACAAGCCCGGCCAGATGTTTGATAAGGAATGCAGCAATCCACAGTCGCTCCTGGGCGGGCAGTAATAGCACCTGTACGTAACCTGCTGCTGGTCTGCTGCTTGCTCCCTGCAGGTCCTGCTTCCAACCCTTCCCACGCTTTGTTTCAGGTGCGAATAGTCAGTTTCTGGCAGTCACCGCGTTCCTGGGGGCTGGATGCTCGCATTTGCGGGTGCGCGCGTACAGCTGATGGTGATTGTCTGTTGCTGACCTCAGCAGAGTGCGCCAGCAACAGCAGCAGGTCCTCTCGTCAGCACACTGCCAGTAATGGTCAAAATTATATTGTGTATGTGCTTTCACCCCAGCGCGCTGACTGTGTCCCAACCTCATCCTGCACCTGCTGCCCCCCTCTCCCCATCCATCCTGCAGACATGGCTTCCTGCGGTGACGACAAGAGGTGGGAGGGTGTGAGCCGCGTGTACACCCGTCAGGACGTCGAGAAGCTGCGTGGCAGCCTGAAGATCGAGCACACCCTGGCCCGCCATGGTGCTGAGCGCCTGTGGAAGCTCCTGCACTCTGAGCCCTACGTGCACGCCCTGGGAGCACTCACTGGAAACCAGGCAGTGCAGCAGGTGCAGGGTGAGTCACAAACCAAGTGCTGCTGGCAAGGGGGTGGGAGTTCAGTTGGTGCACTACTCACCTCTGATAGCAGCCCTCAGCCCCAGCACTGACACACAGCCTTGGCCCCACTGCGTGCATGATGCGCATACTGAGATTGCAGCACCAAATATGTTGGGCAGAGTATGTGCATGGTCCCGCTTGGTTGTCAACGCATTAGCGTGACTGCATGTACTCAACGTATTCTGCTGCTCCCTGCCCTCTCTGCACCCCCTCCTCTCCCTGCCTATCTCGCCCCACCCCCAGCTGGTCTGAAGGCCATCTACCTGTCAGGCTGGCAGGTTGCTGGTGACGCCAACAGCGCCGGGCAGACCTACCCCGACCAGAGCCTGTACCCCGCTGACAGTGTGCCCAAGGTGGTTGAGCGCATCAACAACGCATTCCAGCGCGCAGACCAGATCCAGCACGCCCAGGGCAAGAGCGACGTGCACTGGTTCGCACCCATCGTGGTGAGTGGGCGGGGAGACCTGGGCGGATGCAGGTCAGAAACCTGATATTGCACACAGTTTGTGGTGGCTCTTTGTTTGGTTGCTGCTATGGTACTGCCACAATCCAGGCCATGTTGTGATCGTCTGTTGTCTCTAATGCATGCAACAGCTGCGCTCACAGCTTACGTCCAAGTGGTGCAGCATGGTTGCGACTCTGTGTGTCCCTCTCACAAGCCCTCAGCTCACCTGCCCTGCTGTCTGTCACTCCTTTTACTCTTCCCCTCCTGCTGCAGGCTGATGCTGAGGCTGGTTTTGGCGGCAACCTGAACGCGTACGAGCTGATGCGCGCCCTGATCAAGGCCGGTGCTGCCGGCGTGCACTTTGAGGACCAGCTGGCATCTGCCAAGAAGTGCGGCCACATGGGCGGCAAGGTGCTGGTGCCCACCAGCGAGTTTGTGCAGAAGCTGCAGGCCGCCCGCCTGGCTGCGGACGTGTGCGACGTGCCCTCCCTCATCATCGCGCGCACCGACGCCCTGGGCGCCTACCTGCTCACCAGCGACATCGACCCACGCGACAAGCCATTCTGCACAGGTCAGTGGCGGAAGAAAGGGAAGGGAGGGGGGCCAAAGCAAGTGTGCAGGCTGCCACAGGGTGTTTTGTGAGCATGAATCGGCGGCCAACGTGCAAGCTGAAACTGTCATAATCATGCATGCAGGGAGTGTCCGCTGTCTGTCTTGTTCAGTTGTCATCAGCAAGGTCCTGGCCCATTGTGTACCAACAGAGCCGGCAGGCATCCTTTGTCGTCTGGCTGGCAAGGTCCCACTCAACACACCAGCAACCCAGGCTGACTTTGGCTGTGCCTGTTCCTGCTGTCTTGTCCCATCCCTCACCCCAGGTGGCCGCACCAGTGAGGGCTTCTTCCAGATCCGTGGTGGCATTGAGTCTGCCATTGCTCGCGGCCTGGCCTACGCCCCCTACGCTGACCTGGTGTGGTTTGAGACCAGTGAGCCCAGCCTGGAGGAGGCCACTGCATTCGCAGCAGCCATCCACGAGAAGTTCCCCGGCAAGCTGCTGGCCTACAACTGCAGCCCAAGCTTCAACTGGAAGAAGAAGCTCGACGACGAGACCATCGCAAAGTTCCAGCAGACACTGGGATCGCTCGGCTACAAGTTCCAGGTGGGTGCTGCTGACAGACACGCTGAAAAACAGGTTCCAAGGGTGTAGCTGCTGTGCAACATTGTGTTCATCAAGCGAGAACCTCAGGGCTGGAGAGTTGACCCACAGCCCTCTTGTTCCTGCAGGCACATGCGCCTCAACCCCCCACGCCAACACAGCAGCTAAAGATGCATCTTCTAGGGATGGAGGCCCACAAACCTAGTTGGGCACCAGGCTCCTTCCAGCAGCACCGCACGCGGCAATGTGGGCGGCAGCAGCAATTCGTGGCGCGCACTGTTATGTTTGTGCGGATTTTTAGCCCAGCATAACGCGGCAAGCTGCACTCTCCCTAGCTGCACACTTGGCTATTGTCTGACTCGTGTTGTTATCTCCCGCCTGTTCTGCTGCTTCCTGCGCGCAGTTTGTGACCCTTGCCGGCTTCCACGCGCTGAACTACAGCATGTTCACTCTGGCCCACGACTACGCCAAGCGCGGCATGGCTGCCTATGCTGAGCTGCAGGCGGCTGAGTTTGCCAGTGAGAAGCAGGGCTACACCGCCACCCGCCACCAGGGCTTTGTGGGCACAGGGTACTTTGACCAGCTGGCACAGGTCATCGCATCAGGACAGGCCAGCACAACAGCACTCACGGGATCAACAGAGGAGGAGCAGTTCTGAGCAGCACAACTTGGTGTGTGTGCTGGTTGGAATTGATTGTCCTGCGTTCGTTGTCAAAGTGTACAGTGCTGGCTGTGTGTTCACTTGTTGAGAGTGTGGTTGCAGTCTGTGCTTTTTTGTGCATGCGATTGAGAGTTGCCTCAGCAGCTCCCTGCATGCAGTTTTTGAAAATTGGTACAGCAGTCTCGGTGGGAAGAGATGCTGCATGAGGGTGCGCCTCAGTTCCATCCCATGGCTAGGCAGTACCTGCTGGTGCCACCCATCTGGTGTGCAAGTGGGGCATGTGTCTTTGAAAGGTGCAGGGGGGGCAGCAAGACGCTTGCTCTCGCGCACAAGGAGGCTATTTTTGACCCGGTTTTTGGAGGGGGTGTACATGTGTTTATCTGTTGTACAATTGTGTCTCACTTGTTCTGTTTGTTCCTGCCATGGTGATATGTTTGTATGCTGAGATGCATGCAGCATTCTCGCCCACCACTTCCTCTTACATTCCGCAACCACCCAAAGAGAAGGGTGTGTTGTTTGAGTGTTGCACAACATTGCAGTGCTGACATGACCCAACCCTGCATGTGCGTGCATGTTTGGTTGTGTATACTGTGTATTGTAACATCTGTTACGCAAGGCTGCTGCTGCTGCTGCTGTACTGGGCAGGGCTCACATGTATTGGTTATTCCAGCACCCAAAGCCACGCTCTACAGCCGACGCTCAATCAGGGAAGCGTGAACTTGCAATGTGGCAGGCCTGACAAATCTCTGCTGTATGACGTGCGTGCTTTTATTGTCAGTGACTGAAACTTAGATTGTGCTTGCGTGCCTTTGGCATATACACCTACTACAGTGGCCATTGGCATGCAAGGCGCTCAGGTTTGTATGGAGGATGAATGTCATGTACAGAGGATACCCTTTTACATTACCTGCACCATGGACCTGATGAGCCTTGAAGAAGGCAAAACTAGTCATCTGTAAGTTCGATCACTCCACACGCACAATACAATACGCCTGCTGCCTGGGTCGCTGGTACTTCCCACATTGTCTGTACAACCACTGCATATGCATCACTATCCACTTGTTTCCGTTGACAGACACGGCAGCTTCAGCCTCTGTGATCTTACTACAATATTACCTGCAGCATGGACCGTCGTGGTGTACCGTGTAGTACATGCATGTGTTGGTCCTGGTCACCAGCTAGTCATGTTACAGCCACCTTGCCCCATGTATACACATCCAGCCAGCCAGCCCCAGCCTCCCAGCTTGAGTAGAAATATTGCTCATCTCCATAAGTATGCCCCTCCTGCTGATTTGCAACACTTAGTGGCTAACGCAACACGACACACACTCCGCCCTGATGCTGGGAGCGCCATTCACACTGCAGCCTTGCCAACAGCTGGTGCTGCTGCCCCTCCTGCTGCATTCTCCAGCCGCATCTGCTGACACAGCTGCCTGTAATGCTAATCCAGGGGGTGCTCATACGTTGACTCCCCAGAAGCTGCATTGTGGAAGTACTCGTTCTGTGCTGCATCCAGGTGCACTGTCCAGCCAGGGGGCACAGGGGCCAACAACGCCTCCTCAGCAATACCCAGCAACTCAGGCTCCTGCGGTAGGCAGTGGTAGAACCAAGCAACAGATCAGATAGATAAGGTCTTGTCTGGTGTAACGGCTGAACGGCTGCCATGTTTGGATGCCAAGTGCAGCCACCTTAAAGGCGGATGCCTCTGATGCAGCGCTGCCGCGCGACTCACTAGCAGTCAGATTGCAACGTCAGTGGCGGCGGCCCAAGTAAGCAAGCAACCAAGGGGTGCTGACAGATTGTTTTCAAAGCGTCCAGGGCAGAACTGCCCACTGTGGTGGCACACAGGAGTGCCTTCCTTCATCCCTTTCTAGCTGCACACTGCATCTTTGCAATGCCCTTTAAACCTTCACGGCTTGGCTCCTGAAAGGGCAATCAGACGAGGCCCCCATCTAGTAAAGTAGTAGTACTTGCAGTAGGAACGCCACCCCTCAAAACCCTCACTCACCTGCACTGGGTCAATGCCCAGGTAGCAGTGACTATCTCTGCAATTTGCACGGGGGTGCATGCTGCCCCTCAGGGGGGCCCACACACAGTCGCACGGTGCCCTTTCCCACCAGTCTTCTCTGAAAGCCTCACCTGCACTGGGTCAATACCCAGGTAGCGTGCATATGCCTGAACCTCCTCCACCGTTGGGGGCTCGTCTGCTTCCAAGACTCCCTCCAACTGCATCAAGCCAGCAGCAGGCCACGACCCACCATCCGCTGCCTTTGCCGCTGCTCCTGCTGCTGCTGCTGCTGCTGGTGTGACACCATCAGCCCCATGGGCCCCGGCTGCTGCTGCTTGCAGCCTCTCCTTGCCCGGCTGACCCCTACTGCCCGGCCTGCTGCCGGCACCAGCACCAGTTCCACCTCCGCTGCTGCTGCTGTGAGCACGTGACAGTCTGTGGGTGGCTCTTAAAGCGGCAGAAGAGGGTCTGCTGTTGCTGCTGCTGCTGGTTGGGTCGCGTGCGGCTTGGCCGGCCACTTGCTGTGCCAGCAGCTGCTGTGCGATGAGGCCTGTCTGCTGCAGGTGCTGCTGGAAGTGCTGCATTGTCTGGGCCAGCTCCACCTGCACACACAAGCGCATGCGCATCAACAGGGGTGATTTTGTGCATGAAGGCAGTGTGCAACCACTGGTGTCATGTAATCCTTTGAAGTGTTCTGCCATGCAAGCAAACAGTAGGAGGTAGTTGTAGTTGTGAGTGCGTAGTGACTGCTGAGGTGTGATGCTGCTGTACAGTCCAGCACGAGTCAGGGTGTTGCCCAGCAGCCAGGTGCTCACAATTAGCTGGTCCTCAGCAGTGGGAGCTGCAGTTGCTTGGTCAGCAGCCGACTGTGACCCTCCTTGTGGTGCTGACGCAAGTGGTGCACTGGCTGCCACTGACTTTGGCCCAGCTGCCGCTGCAGATACTGCTGCTGCTGCTGCTACTGCAACAACCGCAGCAGTCCCAGCTTCTCCTCTTCCTGCTGCTGTTGCTGGGTGCTCTGCAGCATCTGCGCTGCCATCGGATCCAAGCGCTACACGAGGGTCTGCTGATTGCACAGTCGGCAGGGTGACGCTGTCATGGGCAAGGGAACTGCTGCTCACACCACCATGTGCTGCTGATTGAGCTGCGTCCGCCCCTTGCTGCTTCTGCTTAGCCTCCCAAGGCTCAGCGCCTGCCTGCACGTCTTCTGCACTGCTGCTGGCTGTGCTGCCCTGCGGGTTACTGCCTGTGCACTCGGCTGCTGGCACAGCACCAGCACCAGCACCAGCACCAGCACCAGCACCAGCACCAGCACCAGCACCAGCACCAGCACCAGCACCAGCACCAGCACCAGCACCAGCACCAGCACCAGCACCAGCACCAGCACCAGCACCAGCACCAGCACCAGCACCAGCACCAGCACCAGCACCAGCACCAGCACCAGCACCAGCACCAGCACCAGCACCAGCACCAGCACCAGCACCAGCACCAGCACCAGCACCAGCACCAGCACCAGCACCAGCACCAGCACCAGCACCACCAGCACCAGCACCAGCACCAGCACCAGCACCAGCACCAGCCTTGGTAGAGAGTCCCGCCTTGCTGGCTGCAGCTGCTGTGAGGGACGCAGCAGCAGCACCCTTGCCAACAGCTGCAGGCTTGCTTGCTGCTTCCTCTGCCTTTTGAGCTGCCTGTTGGGGTGCTGCTTTGCTGCCAAAGTTAGTGATAGCACTGCCCTGCTGATCACGTTCGCCTGCAGCCTTCACCTGCTTGCTCTTTGCCTTTGCACCATGTAGACCAGCAGCAGCAGCACCACCAGCAGCAGCAGCCTGCTGGTTGACAGCTACATCACCAACAGCTGCCTGCTTGGCATGCTTACCCTTGGTACCCTTGACGCCATGTGCAGCAGCAGCAGCAGCAGCTGGATCAGGGCTAGCTGCAACCCTGACCTCAAAATTCTCATCATCAGGAGCTATTAGCCCGGCCTCCCACAGCGGCAGGTGGGGCACAGGGCTTAGGTGATCATTACTGGCTGCGGCTTGTGTGCCGTGCCCGTGCCGCTGTTCACGCCCCACCTGCGGCGCATGCACCACTCCAGCGGCAGCGCTGCTGCTGTTGCTGCTGCTGGCGGCAGCATCCCCTGCTCCTGCTGCACCATCCCAAGTGCTGTCAGCAGCTGCGTCAGCTGCACTAGCTGTAGCCGCACTGCCAGCCTCAGGCTCCAAAGGCCTGCGTGAGGATGCATGGGAGCTTGGTGGGGACAGCAGACCCTTACTGCTGCTCAGCAGCAGGTCCCCTCCATAGCTGCAGGCTCTGGAGTGCCCGACAGAGCCTGGCACAGACCCCACCCTGCCGCTGCTGCCGCTGCTGCTGTCACTGCTGCTGTCACTGCTGCTGCGGCTGCAGCTGCGGTCGTCTAGACCTGCAGGAACGCTGCTGCTGCTGCCATTGCACTGCTTGATGGATGCTGCTGCTGCTGCTGCTGTTGCAGCTGTGCCGGAGTTGCCTCCCGCACCTGCTGCTGCTGCTGTAGCAGAGGAGGCTCGGCTGTTAGCCCTGGAGCCTGTCTGACCCAGTTTGCCTGCTGCAGCAAGACCGCCGCCGCTGCTGCTCCCCGGTCTGCTTGCAGCAGCGTGACCCCCTGCTGCTGCAGGACTGGCCGTGCTGGCAGCACTCTCCTCTGCCCACTGCTGCAGGTTGTGCCTGTGCTGTGCCAGCGACTCCTTAAACCGCATCAGCCCGGTGTCATCCGCTGCTGCCCCACCAACATCACCCCGCTGCTGCTGCTGCTGCTGCCGGCTAAAGCTGCCACCAGCGGCGGCTGCAGCTAGTGCGTGCGAGGTAGTAGCAGCAGAGCCAGGCCGTGGCCGCGTCTCAATGCTGCTGCTGCCAGGGCGGGACACCTTTGAAAGGCCTGATGCGGCAGAGCCAGGCCGCATGCTGGATCGCTG
Organism: Desmodesmus armatus; assembly: GCA_007449985.2. Taxonomy (NCBI): domain Eukaryota; kingdom Viridiplantae; phylum Chlorophyta; class Chlorophyceae; order Sphaeropleales; family Scenedesmaceae; genus Desmodesmus; species Desmodesmus armatus. The sequence goes on from VIIQ02000724.1 coordinate 122,177, forward strand.
CCCTGCTGCTGCTTGTGGCGACAACTGCAGCTGCAGCTGCAGCCCGTCTGCAACATCTGAGGCTGGTTGACTGAAGCCTTGCGTGCTGTGGGAGCTTCCTGCCTCGCTGCAGCTGTGCCTCATGCTGCTGCCATTGCCGTTGGCGGTGCTGGTGCCGCCTGCACCTGCAAAGGCTAGTATGGAGCCTACAGGGGGCGGCCACTGCACCTGCTGCTGCTGCATGCTGCCGCCGTGATGGCCCTGTGCAGCAAAGCAGACAATGAGTCACAGTAGTTGTGTCAACCAGTAGCCGTCACCTACTGAAGCCAACAATGCATGGTACACTGTGCAAGTAGCGCAGAGGCACAGCAGCCTCTTCACAGCAGCATCAACATGGCATGCATTCAGCCAGTGTGTTGACATCAACCTGCAGGCCCTGCATGCCAGATCGCCCCCTGTTGTGCTGCCCACAACCCCTGCAGCATGCACCCACCGTTACCTGCTGTGCTGTGCTGGGGCGTTGCCCTTGTGCTGTGCTGCAGCGCCGGCTGGTTTGGTGAGACTGGGGCCTGCTGCAGGGCTGAGAGGGAGGAGCTGGTGGGCAAAGCTCTGGGTCAAGAGACTGCCGCTGCTGCTGCTGCTGCTGCTGCGCCTGCTGGGGTGCTGCTGTGGCCTCTGGCTGCTCCCTGGGCAAATACTGCTGCTGTTGCTCATGGGGGCCCTGATCGCCACATGCAACATCAGGTTGGCCCTCACCCTGAGTTTGGCCTTGCGCTGTGGGTGTTGTATGCTGCTTGTCAGGTGCTGTCTGCTGGGGTCCAGCCGCTGCAGCAGTCTGACCTGCGCTGATTGCCGCTGCCGTCTGGCTGCCAGGTGTAGGCTGCTGCAGTGCTTGCACCCCCTGCTCCTGCAGCTGTCGCGGGTCGTGCGGTGTGGTACTGGCCAGTTGATGACAAGCAGCTGCTGCAGCTGCAGCATGCTGTGAAGCCTGCAGCTGGTCAGGCTTGTCCGCATGCTGCTGGACAGCCTTTGCAGAAGCTGTGCTGGGCCTTGAGCTACTGTCCTTGCTGGCTTTGCTGCGGCGACTGCCACTGCCTGAACTGCTGCTGCTGCTACTGCTACTGCTGCTGCTACTGCTACTACTACTACTGCTGCTGTCACTTTCGTCTTCTTCACTGCTTTCCTGTTCAGCCGCCTCATCCAGCTGAATTTGCCAGTCGCTGCTGATGTGCAGCGTGCTGCTGCAGGGCCCTGCCAAACTGCCACCAGCATGCTTCACACCCGCGTTGCTCCCCTTATTCTTGCCTTTGCCAGGCTTGAATCTGGACGCACCACCAACACCACCAGCAGCAGCATTATCCTGCAGGCCAGAATAGCAGCCGACTAGCCCCGCCCTACTGCTGGCCAGAGCTGCTGCCTCAGCTGCTTCCGCTGCCGCTGCATCTGCAGCTGCAGCGATGTGCGCAAGGTAGCTGTCGATGATGCTCATCAGCAACACTCTCTCAGCCCTTGCTAGCTGAGGGTCAGTCTTCGCACTGAGGCTGCTGCTGCTGCTGCCACTGCCGCCAAGGCCGTTGTAGGCTGCTAGGGGTGACCGCTGCTGCATCCGCTGCTGCTGCGCCTGGGCGGCTAGCTGCAGCTGCTGCAGGCGCAGGAGTTGTCGCCGCAGCTGCACGTACTGCGCTGTGAGCTCTGAGGCCCTGAATGTGTGCAGGAATAAGTCACGGTCCACGGGGGCCCAGCGCCAGACGGCTGCTGCCAGTTGCTGTGGAGAGACAGCAGGCATGGCATGACATACCAGCAGCAAGCAGAATGCGGGTTAAGAGGAGGTATTGAAGCAGTGTGGAAGAGTTGCAGCTTGTGGCATAGACATGGAGAAGGCCTCGTCTGATGGTTCTGGAAATGATAAGGCATCAAATGGGGGCTGTACTGAGGCCGCTGCAGTGGGTAGCAGCCTGTGCACACTCCTCTGGCACGCGCACCCCCTTTCTCTTCCATGCACCTCGCCAGAGGTGCAGGACAGCTGCTTGCATCTGTGCTGCAGCACTGCGCCTGCACAGTAGTTGCATGACAGTCACAAGCCCACCTGGTTGTCCCACTGCAGGCCCAGCCCTATGATGGTGCGCATCTCCACCAGCACATGGGACAGCACACTCAGTCCATCAGCATACGCCACCTGCACCACAGCACAGCACAGCACAGCACAGCATGTGTGCACAGTACATTGATTAATCACACAGGACGTTGCTGCAACGCTGCACAGCACCTGCACATTGTAAAAGAACCACAGCCATAAGATCATTCTGTTGAAACGACTCGTGCCCTTAGCAGGTGGTGCATGTGCTGCAGCAATGCTCAGCTGCAGAGCAGTTCCCACAACCCCCTCTGGCAACAAACAAAGGTGCAAGTAACGCTTTCAGGCATGATATCTGTTTCCCCTGCCTCTACAAGTCTCACTGTCACTGCCACAATACCGACCCACCCTCACCTGCATGGCCGCCAGCCAGTACCCTGCTGTCACCAGCACACCGATAGCCGCCAGCTGGCATGGGCTGTCCAGGCATGATATGCCCTGCACTGCACGCTGCAGCTGCATCAGTGTCAAATGCTGCTTATTCACCAGATGCTTCGTGACTAACCCCTCCAGAGCCTGCAGCGCGTCCTCGCCTGAACCCTGAAACACAGCTGGCGTGACTGCAGCCCCTGCGCCATCGCCATCGCTGCTGTGCCGCCCGCTGTTCCTGCTGGCAGTCAGTCCTCCTCTTGTGCTGGGGCTGGTGCTGGGTTGGCCTACTGTGCGTGGCCGTGTAGCAGTTTGAGGTTGGCCTGTGTGGGTGTTTGGGCTGCTGCTGCACCTGTGCTTTGCTGGTGCTGTGCTGAGCCTACCGCTGCTAACTGCTGTGATGCTGCCTAGGAGCTTGGGGGAATACTCCCCTCGCTCTACGTCCTGCTGCCACAGCTGCAGGGCCTCGATGAAGTTTGGATCCGTTGGAAGGTTCACGTTGCTGTTCCATCTGCAGCACACAGTTTGATTGAAATGAGGTTTGCTGCTCAGTCTGACTATGCCAGTGGCAGGGGCCCTGTTACTGCTGGTGTGTTTGACTGAAGACTCGGCTCCTGTAGGCACTGCATGCCCTGCTGTTGCAGCACCAGCCACGCCCAGCAGTTACGCTACATCATCTGCAGCTTCCAGCCACCACTGCTTGTCTGTCCTGCAGTGCTGGTGCTGGACATGCTGTGTGCTGATGTGCTGACCATGGTTGACGCACCTTGGGCGCCTGCGGGGTAGTCCTGCATTGCTGCTGCTTCCAAGCGACGACTGCCCTGCTGGGTGCTGCTCAGCACATCCTGCACGTATCCTGCTTGCTGCTGCAGGATCAGCACCCTCACCGCCCTGACCACAGCTTGCTGGTTGAGCACGCCGCTGCTGTGGGCTGGGGCTGGTGCAGCGTCTGCCTGCTGCAGACTGGCCTCTCGGCAGGTGCTGGGGTGTGCTGAGCAGTGCCTGTGCACTGCTGACGTCCAAGTAGGCACATGGGCCTTCTGCTTTCGCACTGGTCTTGCCTTGCTGGGCGGGGATGCTGGCCAGCAGTAGGGCTTTTGGCGGGGACAGCTCACGTGTCAGGTGCCCTGGACCCAGTGGCTGCCAGCTCATGATTCATGAACTGAATGAAAGAACGATTATGTGTGCTTGAGCATGCTGTGCTGTTGATTGATGGCCTGTGCAACCCACAGCGCTGCAGGTGTCCCAGTCAGCATCAGTGCTGCTACTGCTGTGCCGTGTTGGAGACGAGTCGGATCATGCAGTAACACTTTCAGGATAGTTCCAGTGATGTGATCGTTTCATGTCGTCAGCGTCGATGGTCGTGGGCATAGCACACGGAATCACGTAAGTACTGTGTACTGTACCTGTTATCATTTTGGGACTTGCTACAGCCATGCAATCGGACCAGGTATCAGACTAGTTCTGGAAGTACGTAGCACCTGGACCAATGTGAGCGACGGGGTGAGGATTCAGCAGCGGAAAATTTGGAATTGTGTCAGTATTGCAGCTGCACGCATGTGCAAATCAATCCAAGCCTCCCTCTTTGCACTGGTACTTTCTTGGAACATATGTAACTCTCTCAATGAACATGTGGAGCTGGAATGGACCTCTGCTGCTGCTGCTGCGTGAGATGGGCATGACCAGCATCAAAGATTCTGGCAAAGTCAGGGTTGCAACCAACACGCAACAGCACTGTGATGTTGCCAGCAGGCAACTGCCCGGCCTGCTGTGTTACAGTAGCTGCCACGTGCCGCACCGCAAACAGCAAGATGCAGTTACGCATGATAGAACCCCGCACATCTGGAACAAGCAGTGCATTCATGATGCCAGCAGACTGCACATGTTGCAGCTGCAAACAGTAGATACAAAAAATCGCAGAAGCTCCCTGTCAGATTAAGGGCGCTACTTTGGCTTCCACCTTGCCTTGAGGACAGGCACCAGCACAGTAGGTCGTAGCCACATCATATCCGTCTGCCCCACAACAGCGCTGTACAACAAAATTGCTGCTTGCAGGCAACCGTCTGCATTATACCCCACAACCTCAGCCACAGTACACAGGGCTACACGTTCAGCAACTCGTAGGAGTGAAAGCCTGCCAAACCCAGCAACAGACGCGCCCCCTTTGGCCTCGCTAGACCCACTCTTCTCGCAAGCACGCCTTCGACACGGCGGATATGCCCACACCTCATGCTAATGCACACACAGGCTCTGGAGCCAGCCTGCTGCTGCCACACACACAACTGAGCCACTTAGAAGAACACAGCACGGAATGCTGTACCGGTGTAGTACACCTGCAACTAATCAACTGCCACCAGAACAGCCGCACAAAAAGCAGCACGCTGCCTTGGGGCGCCGTCACCAGGACAAGCCTCCCCCCCACGCAGCAACAACATCACAACTCCCGCTACCAGCAACTGCTTTACGTGAAGGGGTCAATGCGTGGGTCATGCTCTGTCGCCATCTGCTTGCCTGTGCACAGGCAGCCCGTGCACATGACCTTGCCGCTGCCTGCACAGAAAGCACAGCCCTCCTTGCTGACTGGGTCTAACCCACCGCCCACACAGTGGCCGCATGTGAGGTAGCCAGCACCCTGGCAGTAGTGGCAGCGGTTGTGGATCTGCTGCTTGATGTTGTTCACCTGCAGGCAGAGCGGATGCATGTGGGCAGCGCAGCAAGTGTTACGACACACAGGCCTCACAGCAGGTCTGTCGTGCATCCACGGCTACGCCTTTGTTACACTGGTACACGGAGTCGTAACAGCAAGGATGAATGGTGGGACAGCACAATGGCGAGGACAGAGAAGATGGGCGGCCCCACAACAGAGCTGCCCACACACAGGCTGTCCAGCTGCAGGTGGAGTATCAACAGTCTGCTTTTGCCACCCTTGTGGCCTACAAGTGACTTCAACCCAAGCCCTGCAACACCTCTTTCAAGGACTGCACCATAGTCAACCCATCCCAGTGAGCACAAAGGGCTTGGCAGGGTGTAGCTTGTGTCAGCCACTCACCTCCACCACCAGCAGTGCTGACACGACGCCCACAGCACCCCCGCAGAATGATGCCACGATGGGGTCAACCTCTGCCAGCTGCTCGGGCAGGTGCACGCTGTGGATGAAATCATAGTATGTGGTGCCTGCAGAACCAGACAGCACACGTACACACACAGCCGCTGCTGATCCTGCAATTGACAATGTGTGCTTGGTCTCAACAGCTTCACATGCAATTTCAACCACTGTACAGCCCTGTCGCTCACAAAGTGCAGGGTGCACCAGGGTGCACCAGGGCTGTTTTCACAAGCACGAACGCATCACACAGCACCACGCCACGCCATGCCACGCCAAGTCACACCCCAGCAGGACCACACCGAGCATGCCATTCTGTGACACTAAGCACTCGCTGCTTGGCCGTCTGTCTACAGCGGAACACACAGTGTGCAAGCATGCAGGAAGCCTGTCTACTCAATCACAAGCTGCAGCAGCATGAGGTACAGTGTGGTGTATTGTGTGAGCCTTGGTGGAACTGAATGCAAGGGGTGAGGGAGCTGTAACTGAGCTACAAGGCATATGGGAGGGGTGAGGGAGCTGGAAATTCTATTCTAAAACTTCCGGCTGCCTCACCCCTCCCATATGCCTTGTAGCTCAACCCCAGCTCCCTCAACAGGCTGACTGAGAATCGATTGACCGAGGAAATGCGTTGTCCAAGAGAGAGAAATCTAGGAGTGGAGCTCACCTCCCAGACCAATCTTCACTTCCAGCAGTGGTGCCAGCAGCGCACCAAACATAATGACAGCCCCAAAGAATGCCGCGTAAATGGTGTAGTACGTTTTCAGCGTCTTCTCTGTGATAGCTGGCAGGAAGGGCAGCGCACTGAGGTACTTCTGCTGCTCAATCTCCACTCGGGCAGGCTCGTTGTCGCCCTGTAGGGGGGCAGGAAATTACAGCAAGTTGTGGAGATGTGTTGATTGGGGTGGGGGCGGGGGGATGCCATACAGGGCGAGATTGCACCTGCTGAGCCATTCTGATAGCTAGGTGGCCCAAAGATGCACAATTTGTCCTCCCTATCAAACAGACACAGACAGCAGCACTGTGTTCTGCCAGCACCTATAAGCCAAAACCAAGTCCTGCTCATTGCCTGAATGGCAATAACTTACTGAGTCAAGATCATCATCACTATGTGTCAGTAGGTGCAATTGCTGAAGCAGCGCTGCTGCAAGGACTGACCCCTCTAGCTGCTGGTGCAGGAGTGGTTCAGAGGGGCTGGGGTAGCCGTGACCCCCTAAAACCTGCCAGCACAGCTGGCCCCCTCACCTTGAGCCGTTGCTGTATCCTAAGCCTCCTGAGCTCTTCCATGAGCAGGAAGATCTTGTCCCGCCTGCTGTTGATGTTGAGGCGCAGCTCGTCAATAGGCATGTTGGCAAAATCCTGCACCGCATATCGCAGTCCATGTGTCAGCTGCATGGGGTCCAAAACTTTTGCGGGCCAGGGTGAGCATCGAGTGATCAATTGTGACAGTCAGCACAGCTGACATATGTGCTTGGAGACGGCTACGCTAGATGGCTTGTCAAGGAACCCTGGAGGCAGCCGTGCTCCTTACGCAGGCCTTGCCCCAGAGTATGCCACACTGTTGAGGGATAGGGCTCAAGTGCTGTGTGAAGGTTTAGACTGAACATAGTGCAGAGCTGTTTCACCAGTCCTTAGACTGAACATATAACAGAGGGTCTGTGCAGTGGCTGAGCGAACATGCTCCCCATCCCCTGGGTAAGGGGGCCTGCATCAGCACATGTCCTAGCATCTGACCCCTCACCTTGACAGCATCCCTGCTTTCTATAATACAGAAGTTCTCCGGTATAGTTGGTGCATATGCTGGCTGGTTATTGTTCCTGCAAGAAGCCAACATGGGAGTTGGGAGTCAATGCTGCTGTCCCCAACAGTCAGTGCTGCTGCTGGCCCTGGCTTCAGCAGCTCACGATGCATCGCCTGCATCTGCGCTTGATGCTGCTGCACGAACGGATCTGCATGGACGAATCTGCTGAAGCCTCAATGGGTTGAATACCAGCGGTGACACTGGGCGACTATGCACAGCCTGGCAGGATGTGGAGACACGCTGTGCCTGCATGTGGCAGGCGCCGCTGGTGCACGGCATGTGCTTTGCAGGTAACAGCTAATCAGCGTGAATTGACTTGGCAGGGTGCAAGGGGGCGAGCAGGCAGGACCCGAGATGTTCGATCGTCTGCAGGTCCGATGTGAGTGCGTGTTGTGCGTGGAGATGAGCCTGGTGTAAAAGAAGTATTGGGGGGTGTATATCTGGCTCGTTGGTGACGCAGTTGCTGCCTGTCGGTTTCCTGCGAGGTCCACACTTTTGAAATGTAGACAGCTGCTCAGCAGTGCTGCATGACCATGACAGGCAGGCACTGCTAGATTCACGGCCCATGAGTGCCCACTGGTAGTAGATGAACCTGTAGAGCTTATGAACTCTGAATGTTTGGCTGAAGAGCTTTTCAGGCAGTGGCCAACAATTGCATTGATGCTCATGGGTTGCAGTGGCCCCATGAGGGATCCCAGCAGGAGAGGGTGCTGCCACAACTGAACAGACAATATGCAGCTTGACTCCATGTGCCAGACGACCTTGCACAGGAAATCGAAGCAATTTGACTTACTAACCTTCTTGCAAAACTACACATTCAAAGCGACCTGAAGGCTGCCTGCGCCAAAGGCTCTGCAGCTGGCTGGTTGAGCCTGCGCACATGTGATACAGCACAGCTGACGGTCAGCAAAGCACTTGTAGTGTACGCAACCAATGTCTGGAGGGGAAAGCCTCCTCTTACCATGCTCCCAACCTGGAGCAGCAGGCAACTGTCTCGCCTTCCACTCAACCTCAAGTCACCAAAATGGTGTGTTACTTGCATGAACCATCCGACTCTGCTTATGCTTACAGCAACTGCAGCCTGGCGGCCAGCCCCGCCGTGCGCTCCAGCCCCAGCCTGACTTTATGAGGCCAGGGCCGCGGTGCCACCCTCAGGGTGGCCTGAGGCTACCGTAGCTGCAAGCCTCGCATCGACCACTCAGTGGAGTGGAGTGACTCCATAAAAGAACACACCCATTCGCGTGCTTGATGATCGTCAGGCAGCCATCACAACAGTATTAGAGTCTGCTCGATCCTGTACCAGCTGGGTTAGCTGTCAACCGCTACGGCAGCACTACTAGCGCATGCGCCTAGGACCAGGTGTGGTACAGGCAGTAGACATTTGCAGAGTTCTGTTTGATGCTAAAGTGAGACATGACAGGGGTGCTGGACTGCCAAACTGTTGACGACTCATGTTCTGAGACACACGCGTTATTGATGTTTCCCTCAGGGCCTGTATAGCCAAGGCCCAGTTGTGGGCAGAGCAGGCACAGAGGCCAGCATGACATACAGGCTGTACACGTCTGCAGGCTGTACACGCACAACAACCTGCCTGGACTGAAGTCCTGAGTTGCTCACCGTGCTGCTATAGGCACGACAGGGTGAGCTGCATCATATTGGTTCATGGCTTTGGCTGCTGCAGCTCATCAAAGTGCGCACTGTCGAGTCGCGACTGGCCTCCGTTTGGGCCGAGGAACTGGGCGGGGTGGACCAAGGAACGTCTCACCCGCGCCTGATCTGAACATGGTGGATATTCTGAAACGTCCCGAGAGTTGATCCTGCAAAAAAATGCGAAACGAATGGAAGGCCGCTCCAGTGTTGGCTGTTATCTGGCCCAATCTTAACTTTACTCAATATTGCATAATGATATTTATTGTCGAATATTTATCAATCTCATCATATCGACAGCAGCCTCGGCAGAAGGGTTCTTGCCTATTGGCTTGCAACACCCCGGGGTCTAGGAGTTCGTCACTATGGCGCGGCAAGACTACATCAAGTTGGCCACCCCTGATTGCATCTTTTGTTGCCTCAAAAACATCACTGGACACAAGGCTTCTTGTAGCGAACCATAAGGTGGGGAGCAGGAAGCGAATTTGTTGATCAGCATGTTGTGCACAACAGCAGCATGTCCAGCGCTATCAAGCATGATCAGCAGTAGAACGACGATGTTGCTAATACAAAAGCAGGCTTAGCTCTTTGCAGCAGTATTGCTTGTTGCCTGGTCCATCGCCTGGTCCAAGTTCTTCAACCCGGTGACAATCAGGCTGCAACAAGCAGCACCGCGCACACTCTCTATAGAACCATTCAAAACAAGTGTCTTGCCGAGCTTTCGGCACGTGCCTGATTGTGATGATTGAAACTGCGTCACTCATACTGCAGGCACCTGGGGCGTCCAACAACCATGGCGACGAAGGTAAGCACATGCTGATCAACATGTATTGATTGAAGAGAATTCAACTGACGCGTATGCTCTCCCTGGGATCATTCCCTGGGCTGCACGTCAGGTCAAGTTTCCCGCCTGAATCCTTGTGCAACCAGCCAGCAGAGTACACATCCCTTCCCAATCTATTTCAAGGCACGCATGCAAGAAGGCCCAAGCAAGAAGGCCCGAAAGTGTTGCATGGCACTGGTTGGCTTCAATGTTGCTGTCTGCCTCTGTGCCAACTGCCTCACTCCTTGATCTGCACAGGCCCTTGCCATCCTTGCGGTGGTGCTGGCAGTTGCTGCTGTCCACGCCATGGCTGCTGAGGAGTTGAGCAAGCCACACGTGGAGACTCTTGACTCATTGTTCAACCGCAAGCTGCTGTGGAACGTAAAGACTGACGGCAAGACGAAATGGTGCTGGGAATATGCAGGCAAGTGCTTGAAGGATAACACCGGTGCACGGCAGAGGTGCTGCTGTGAGGCACAGTGTGAAGGGCGCCGTGCTGGTTGGTTGCATTCTGTCCCTGCAGCTTCCAGAGCCCAGGTCAAGGCAGCACACGGATGACTACCTGTTGCGAGCCGCTGGCACCAGCCTAGTATGACACGCCATGGCAGCAGTTGAAGCTTACAAACTGTGTGACTGAAGCCTGTGTGTGTCATGTATCAAATACAGGGTCTCACCCATGTGAGCAAGATGGCGCTATGTACTACTGCTGCAACGGCAGCACAGGCGAATTAACCTGTCGGAGGAGCCTCTGGAGCGGCTCGTGCCATGGCCCCTACTACCAGTATGGATGGTGCAAGTGAGTGCAATAACTTGCTGCTGTTTGTCATGCTTGTTTGGGTCTGTAGTGTGGCAACTTGGAGGCTGAACATGTCAGACATTACTAGGCCAGTAGTACAGGCAGTTCTGAGCAAAAATGCATGCATGGATGCATGCACATATGGGGGTACATACATGTCACCGTAGCCATTAGCTACTGGCTGCCATAAACTTGACACACAGAGAGCAAAAAGAAAACCAGGGGAGGCCATATATGGTATATATATGTATATATGTATATACATGTAGCCAACTGGCTGTGATGCTGCGTGCCTGTGACAGCACTTGGCCCGGGTCAAGTTGACCTTCTTTGTTCCCCAATGAAATGCACAGCTGGGGTGCGCTCACTGCAGTGGGTGCGCAGCAGCGAAACAAGTGTCAATCAACAGCAGCAACACAAATCAACAGGAAAAAGCACTGAACATTACTGTTGCTATTTGCTATGCAGGTGGGATTGCACTGAGGAGGGAGACAAGTAAAAAAATACGCAGACTGCTTCCTGCAAGCCCTCAAATGTACCCCACATGAGTGCCACCTGCCAGAGTCTGCTGTGAGGTGCCATGACACCTGCACATGCACAGCTGCATGTATGCCGCTTGCGGCAAGCAAATGTGCGGTGCAAGGTCAGCATCAAATTGGAACTTGACATTGTGAAGGGGGTGACACCATGTGGGCAGTGGACACTGTGAACTTCACCAGGGGGTTGCCCCAGATGGGAAGTGAACACTGTGACGAGGATTGCAACATGGAGGCAGTGGGCACTGTGAAAGGGGCTGCCCAGGGTGGGCAGTGGACACTGTAAAGGGAACTGCACCATGTGGGCAGTGGACACTTTGAAGCGGGTTGCACCACGTGCCACATTGCACCATGTGGGCAGTGGACACTGTGAAGGGGGTTACATAATGTGCGACATGATGCCACTGCGGCAAATGACTATGTGAAGGGGGGTGTATCATGTACCATGTGAGCAGTGGCATTGTGAAGGAGGTGGCATCACATAGGAACCGGACACTTCAAAAAGGTTCTGAACAGGCAGCTGCAGCACGTGCAGTCCAGGGTTCATACCATCTGTCATATGAGATGAGAATGGCCTGGTTCTGCCTCAACCCCATGTCAGTTTGCACATGCGAGTGACTCACTGTGTGTGACACACCGGCACTTGCTTACAATGTGTATGGGCTATGGGGTTTTGTATGTGTGGTGATGGCGCCATGTTATCAGCATCATGCTTCGCTAATCCTGCACCAGGGTCTTATTTGCCAAGTCTCTGGCCAGGACTGCCTAGCGTCATGGCTTGCACACAGGACTTAGCTGGTGTTGCCAAGGGTTGTGAACTATGTCACTGCTGCAGTTGGCTACAAGGTGTCTGTTGGCAGAGGTGCGGACACATCACAAGCCGCTGTGGGCCACACGTGTGAGAGGTTGCATCGTGTTTGCGCAGCCTGGCAAACCGTTGAGCACAAGTTGTGCACAGCTGCTGGTTGTGCTTTACAGCTGTGCATGTAACAGAGGTTCTGCTTGTGTCACTCCTTCGAGTGCACGACTGTTGGGGGAAGCAAAGCTTTCACATGGTGTACAACCAGTTCCGAGCATGCCAAAGCTTGTATCGTGGCAATTACACATGTGTGCAGCCGTTCATGCATGCAATAGGGCTGCACAAGGAATCTCCCACCCTCCGACCACACTGGCAGTGCCCAACCAATACCAAACGCCCTACTGCAGAGTACACATCAATCCACTGTGCCCCCGGCAAGTCATACTGACCCATCAACTGTCCCTGGATCAGAACTCCCAAAAGTCCAGGGGACTGAGGGTTGAACAGTCAATTGCAACCAGCAGTACGCTTTGTCAGTTTCAGTCTGGTCAACGCAGTACGGCAAGTTGCCTTGCTGTTCATCCCTAGCAACATATCCATACAAACAGGACTTCGCAGCCCCCTCACAGGCTTTGCAGCCCTGCAAGCCACCCAGCACATTGCTGGGCGGCATAGCGCCATGCAGTATAAAGTCAGCTGACATTTTTGTCCCGGAGTCCATACCTGTGCAACTCATGCTGCACACTCTACAGCATAACAGGGTGTAAGGACGTTGCTCAGTAGTAGAGCTGTGCAGGTACTGCACACACCATCATGACAATGCATAGCCACATGGCGCAGCGTGGCTACAATCAACAGTCAGCCGCGGCCTCATGAGCCATATAATGTACATCGAGTCAACCAAGCAAATTTCACCCAATTCCCCCCCCCCCCAAAGTCAAGCATGTCCACAGCCCCCCCCCCCCCGGCGCTGAGCGACGATGCACAGCAGAAATGCCAGCACCAAGGCACACATGCATGGCATTGTGCAGCATGCAGCACAATCACATGTACATGCTCTTGCGATGCTTTGGCTTCTGCTGCTGCTTCTGTCCCTGCTGCGCAGCAGTTGGCAGCAGTGACGGCTGCAGCACTGATGCGTGCTTTGGCTCCTGTGCTGCAGCATCTGCATCCGCTGCTAGTGCCTGTGGCTGCTGTGTTTTAGCGTCAGCGGTCGGCGCCTGTGCCTGCTGCCGCAACCCAGCAGTTGGCAGCAGCGAAGGCTGCAGCACTGATGTGTGCTGCGGCTGCTGTGCTGCAGCATCTGCATCTGCTGCTGGTGCCTGTGGCTGCTGTGTTTTAGCGTCAGCGGTCGGCGCCTGTGCCTGCTGTTGCAACCCAGCAGTCGGCAGCAGCGAAGGCTGCAGCACTGATGTGTGCTGCGGCTGCTGTGCTGCAGCATCTGCATCTCCTGCTGGTGCCTGTGGCTGCTGTGGTGCAGCGTCAGCTGCTGGTGCCTGTGGCTGCTGTTGCGGTTGCAATGTAGCAGTCGGTAGCAGTGACGGCTGCAGCACTGATGTGTGCTTTGGCTCCTGTGCTGCTGCATCTACTGCTGGTACCTGTGGCTCCTGTGCTGCTGCATTTGCTGCTGGTACCTGTGGCTCCTGTGCTGCTGCATCTGCTGCTGATGCCTGTGGCTGCGGTGTTGCAGCGTCAGCGGCTGGCGCCTGTGGCTGCTGTTGCGGTTGTAACCCAGCAGTCGGCAGCAGAGAGGGCTGCAGCACTGATGTGTGCTTCGGCTGCTGCCCCACAACATCAGCTGTATGTGCCTGTTGTTGCTGTTGCAATACAGCAGTAGGCAGCAGTGACGGCTGCAGCACTGATGGCTTCTTAGACTGCTGCGGCTGTGCTGCAGCGTCGGCTGCCTGTGCCTGCTGCGGCTGCCTCAATCCGTCAGCACGCTGCTTCCGCTGCTCTGCCAGTTTCCTGCGTGCCATGGCCTGTGCTGACGGCTTTGCAGGCGACTGCACAGCCTTGCTGCCAGCTGTCGGCTGTTTTGAATTTTTGTCAGGCGCTGCCGCCGCTGCTGTGGCTACCGTGGCTGCAGCCGCCGCTTTGGTAGTGGCTGCTGTAGGGGTTGCAGCTGCTGTGGCTGCTGTGGACGGCGGTGCTTGCTGCTTAGCTTTCTCAGCAACCGTTGTGTGCTGTGCTGGCACAGCAGGAACAGCAGCAGCTGCAGTAGCTGCTGTGGCTGCGGGTATGGCCGTGGCTGCTGCAAGGGTTGCAGCTGCTGCTGTGGCGGTGAATGGCGCTGCTTGCTGCTTTGCTGGCTCAGCAGGTGTTGTATGCTGTGCTGACACAGCCGACACAGCAGCAGTAGCACCATGGTGCTTAGCGGGCTCTACCGCTTTGCTTGCAGCCGCCGTCGGTTGGCTGCTGCCGGCTTCGGTTGCTGTTGCTGGCGCCTTCTGATGATCCTGCTCTTGCCCTGCCTGCTGCTGCTGCTGCCCTGCTGCTGGTGGTGGCAACATTGCCTGTTGAGCTTCTGCTGACACCACCACACCCTTGGCATCACCACCACCGACACCAGCAGCAGCGGCACCACCAGCAGCAGCCTGCATCCCTGCGTCCTCCGGTAAGTGTTCAAGGGTCTGAATGACCTCTTGTATGTCTGCCTCCAGCCACTGCACCACCGCCTTGGCTTGAGCAACCCTATCAGACCCTGGCAGCAGCTGCACAGCCACTGGCTGGTGCTGCTTCAGCCATGCCTTAGGGTCCTTAGCCCTGAACACCAGCTCACTACTGGTGAAGAAACTCGGCGGTAAGATACTGACACGCACAGGGGTAGCCAGAGCTGGGATATGGCTGCTACTGCTAGCAGCACCGCTACCAGCGGTACCGCTGGAGCTGCCAGTTGTGCTGGGGGTGGGGCTGGGAGTGTCGTGCAGGTGCCATGGTGGCAGCAGCAGTGCATTTAGCAGTGCTTGCTCAGAGTGTTGGCCGGAGGCGAGGCCCTCCAGCATTGCTGTGAGGAAGGCATGGGAGGCTGGCTGGGGCTGCAGGGAGATGAGGGCAGGGCTGAAGCTGCTGATCTGGAAGGTGATACTGCCTGAGGGGCTGTTGGCATTGGGGCTTGGGGACAGGTGCCCTGGGTGGGAGGAGGGACGATGCAGCAGTGGCAAGAAGGTGTGGATGGCAGCGTGTGAGAGGGCATCAGGTTTGATGCCCTGAGGAGGAGATGGGAGGAGGACGCCATGGAAAAGGAGACACGCAAATGAGTAGTTTGGAGTGTGAGGTGCTTTGTGTCAGTGGGGTTGGGAGGGAGTGCAGGGAGAGAAGAGGGCGGTGCTGAAGCTGCTGATCTGAAAGGTGATACTGCCTGAGGGGCTGCTGACATCAGAGTCAGGGACAGGGGCCCTGTGCTTTTGTGTGTGTAGAGGGTTGAGGTGGCAGCGGTGGCAGATGGGGAAGGGGGCGTGCACATGAGTGTGTACAATAGGTTGTTGGCTCTTAGGAGGGAGTGGGTGGGAAAGCCAGTGGAAGGCGGCCTGCAAACCAGTGGGTGAATGACAGTGAGCAGTGTGTGAGGAGAGGGGGGGGGGGGGGCTGCGTCTGGAGAGGGTAGGTGGGGCATGGCAGGGCAAAAGCAGCATGCAGGCAAGACTTCAACATAACATGTGCCATCACCTAACACGACGAACACAACACTGGTTCAGTCAGCCCCCTGAAACTCTACAGACTATCCAGTACCAGGAACCGAACCCTCACCATAAGCCATGTTCTCATCTCCCCATGCCGTAGACATGACTGACACGTCAGCAGGGTGGTGTGCCAGCAGGGGCAGGGGGTCACTCAGCAGCAGTAGCTCTGGCTGCACTGACACACAGCGGTGCCCCAGTGACAGCACCTGCTGCACAGCTGCATAGCGCTGGTACACTCGCACATTCTGCTGAGCCAAGGGCCCGGGATACCTGGCACCTGCACGGCGATATGCAACAGTGGCAACACAACCCCAGCGGTCATATGCATCCTCAGCTCAGGAAGATGAGCAGCTCCCAAAACGAGCTAGAGGTTCATGGAAAAGCGTGCTGAGCCTCCAACCATGATGTCTTTGCTGGTTTACGCTGTGTGTCATGTGGTCCGAAGGGCCACACAGTACAGTACAGTACAGGACCGTACAGTACAGTCCAGCACCGTACAGTACAGTACAGCACAGTACAGTTCAGTACAGTGCAGTACAATAAAGCACGGGTAACACAGCACAGAGGTAACAGTCCCTACCTGGAAGGTGTGTTGCAGCACCTTGATGCCTGCAGCCTTTGCCGCAGCCACACATCCATCATCATCTGACACCAACATCACATGCGGCACCCCAGCAGCCACCACAGCCTGACTCCATGGAGTGATCAGGTCATGAGGAGACATGTCGGCCGCTGTACACATCACCACTACAACAGGGGCAGCGCTGCTGCTGGTGGTTTGTGTAGTGCCGTCGTCTGCTGACAGTGCTCGAGAAGCTGATGCTGTGGTGGCTGTGGGGGCTGTGTTAGTGTCTGTTGAGACGGGTAAGGGTACTGTCTGCATGGGGGCAGGACACATTGTCTTATCAATTCAAAGAGATGTCATAAGTACGAGGCTCACTTGGCACTAAAAGGTGGTGCATGACATGTGCAGTACAATGCATGCTATCAACACTACTTACACGCACTCAAGAAGCCAAAATATAATACAGGGACGGTGCCTCTGGCGGACAGCAGGGACTACCACTGCACACTGGCACACTCATACCTGTTTCAGAGAGTTTAGGGTTTAGGGTTTAGCAAGCATACGCAACAGCTGCAGGAATGTACGCACACTCATACCTGTTGCAGTTGTTGCTTGTCCTTGAGCAGTTGATCTTTCTCCTGCTGTAGGGCATCCTGCTGCTGCCTTGATTTCAGCACTGCTGTTTGCTCCTCCCTGAGCTGTGCCTGCAGCGCTTCGATCTGCGCTTCATGCACATATACCAAATCCTGAGTATCCTTGTTATGCTGCTCCTGCTTCTGCAGCTTCTCGTTGGCCAGTTTGAGGGCAAGCTTTGATGATTCAAGCTCGACCTTCAGCTGGGCGGCAGCCGCCCTGCTGGTGACTGCACTTGTCTCAGATGCGATGGTCGTGTGTTTCTGCTGCTCCTCGCATTTGTGGACGCTGGCTTGGCATGTCTGCAGGCCTGCTTTGGCTGCCTTGTGGTCGGCATCAGCTAGTTGCAATGCAGCCTGCGGCAATGCAGCGGCAATGCAGTCAGCAGAGGGAATGCAAGCGGCAAGGCAGTGACACCAAAACTTATCACACCACAGCACAGCACAGCATGTCACAGCACAGGTCAGGACAGCACCCTGGCAGGAACATGCACATGTCTGCTTGGGATCGATGGCTGTTCACCAGTGTCTGCTACATGACCATGTGGGGGTTGGGGGTTGAGTGCAGGTCCTGTCTTGCACTGCTCGTACAAACAGCCGTCGATATTGCAGCACCTACCTTGCACTGCTCGTGTTCCTGCATGGTGGTAGACAGCCACGCAACCTGCATGTTCATCTCGTCCTGCACACGACACATTCATAACGGCCATACCGCATCAGTCAAATCTTAGATGCATTCTGCAGCACGGGTATATGCACATCACTTTGTTTACCAGGCCAGTCACGCTGAGCTGCCTGTCTGCAAATGGCCTACACCCTGAAGGATGTTATTTTCATGTGCATGTACCAGAGCATCCACCTTACCTTGTGTTTCTCCTGCAAAGCTGTTACAACTGCACCCAACCGCCGTTGTCTGTACATGGACACAGAGGTAGCTGCCACCAGGAGCACCACGACAAACATAGCGAATACGTTGTGAAGTACAGCTGTATTTCCCGCCTGATACCCCGGTTTGCTGATGCGTGGTGGGACCCAGGACCTTCTGCCTGAAGGGGTTGGTGTGTTGCGCAGGAGACCGTGCTGAGGGGGTGCATCACTGTGGCAGCTAGGGATGCCTGACAGCTGCCCCTCTGCGTCTGACGGGACCGTCAGCCGCGATACAGCAGCAGCCCTCCGTTTAGGGAATCCTCCACAGCCTGGCTCTGGAGAAATGCTTTCTGCCATGCTTCTCAGCTTTGATAATGTTGAAACATGGCAGGGACGAGGCTAGTCAGAGCTCTCAGGGCCAATGAGGGTCTGTAGAAGGCTCCATCGCAATTTGTGCAGGCAGGCGGTCAAACCTTGCAACGGTTGTGGGACACACGCCTAATGGGACGTCGTATTGGAAGGATACTGCTTATGTGATTGACGTGCCGTTTGGTGACTTGCAGAGCAGACAAGCCAACGTTTTCATTGGCCAAGGTCATTGTCGGCATTCGTCTTAACAAGTTGTGACGAACTTCAACGTTTCATTTGCTTGGAAAACCCTTTCGAAGCCATATTCGTCCCCAGTACAGCACTCACTGCACCTGGGAGAACGACGACGGAAGTGCAGCACATCGTTGGCACTGCATGTTCAGTTGAAGGGCAATGTGGGGGCTGAATGGGCCGCGGTCCCATTCTTTGCTGCTGTTCGTCCTCGTGACTGCCTGCCTGTACCCCCAGGTGCGTCGGTAGCACCCCTGGAGTAGGCCCGGGGTTGGCACATGCCAGTCTTGGAGTGTCGAAGTGCCTCTGCCACGGCCGCAGTGTCTGCATGATGAACTGTCTCCACATAACGTCACGTTCCTGTGCCTTGCAGGTGGTCCAGGCTGTCAGCAGACACCAGCAGCAGCATGGGAGACACCTCAGTCATTCAGGGACCATTTTGGACCCCTCCCCTGCTGCACGCCAAAGGCTGCATCAGCCAGAAACCGAGTTCGCAGCAGCAGCACCTCGCCCTGGTGCATCAGAGCAGCAGCAGGTCTTCGGCAGCAGCGGGAGCATCCCTGTCCAGCCCATGAACACAGCGACAGCATCTTCAGACAGCAGTACTGCAGAAGGGCACAGGCCTCGCGTCCCGCTGCTTGCAGTCATCTGTATGAGCGCGGTGATGTCCCTTATGTCCTGCCTGGGCGTGCTGCCTTACCTCTTTTGCAGCAAGCTCAGCAAGCCCTGGGCAGGTGTTGCCAATGCAGTGGCCAGTGGGGTTATGCTGGCTGCTAGTTTTGGGCTGTTGGCAGAAGGGGCACCCTACGGGGGAACGTACCTCGTGCTGGGGATGCTGCTGGGAGTGGTGTTTGTCAAGTTCAGTCAGGAGCACTTGGAACAGTAAGTCTATTGTCGAGCAGCTGCAACAGACGATGTCGTGTTATGCAGGGCAATGCATCAGGACCTCCATGCCGCACCTGGTACATTGCAGATAGAGTAGCTTGTGACAGCACTGTGTAGTCAATGGGTTGATTGCACTGTCAGAACCTCAGCACCAGCAGTGTCGCTGCAACAATGCATCCATTCCTGTCAATTAATAGCAATGGTGTTGGACAGCAGTAGTGTGGTTGCCACTAAACATCTACTGCTGTGTGTGGCATGACCCGACTGGTATTCATCAGCCCTGGCTCGCTGGCTAGTGCCGAGATTGGGACCCTGTCTCCAATGACTGTGCTGTACTGCACTGTGGTGACATTGTCCTGCAGGTATGAGGTTGACAGTTTTGAGCAGCTGGCAGGGGCAGATGCCCGCAAGGTCATCCTGTTCCTGGCAGTGATGGCGGTGCATGCAGTGGGGGAGGGAGGCGGCGTGGGAGTCAGCTTTGCAGGAGACAGGGGCTGGGCACAGGTGCGCGGCGGTGTTGAGGTGGTTAGCGGCAATGTGAAGGAAGCCGGTGTGCGCCAGCTTCAGCCAGGATTCAGCGCCGGCACTATCAATGTCAGCCAGCAGCAGAGGGTGTTGTGGTACCTCTTGCTTCTGCTTCTGTTTCAAGGTGCTGTTGCCCGCAAACACTGACAGCATACAGCGCATAATGAGTTTGTGAACAACATGCCACTCCACAACACCCGGCAGCTTAGTGTTGCTGGTTGCTTACACCTCACTGTACTGCACTGTACTGCAGGGCACACTTGTCACATTGGCCATTGGGCTTCACAACGTTCCTGAGGGCCTGGCAGTAGCCACAGTCATGGCAGCCAAGGGCACCTCACCCCGCAGGACACTGCTGTGGACAGCCCTCACTGCACTGCCACAGGCACTAGTGGCACCACCTGCATACGTGTTTGTCGACACATTCAGGTGGGCGGGGATGGGTAGCACTGGCCTAGGAGTGGTGACCACCCATGCAACACCATGCAACACCCAAGCTAGGAAAAGAGTGGAGGTTGGATGTTTTGTTGCAACACTTTTGACCGCAACCCCAAAGTCAACATTGCAGGCAAGTAGTCAGTGCAGTTGCCATGCCTATGCTCAAACCACTGTTGCTGCTTGTGCTGAAAAGCACATCATGCTGTGCTGTCCGTGCCTGTGTGCATGCAGAGCGCTGCTGCCTGTCGCTATGAGCTTTGCTGTTGCTGGCTGCAGGTTGCTATATCACTACTGTTGCTTTTGCTTACAGCCGGTCTTCATGCTGTGCTGTCCGTGCTTGTTTGTGCATGCAGGGCGCTGCTGCCTCTGGCTATGGGCTTTGCAGCTGGTTGCATGATCTGGGTGGTGCTGGCCGAGCTACTGCCAGATGCTTTGGAGGCAATAGACTCTGAGAAAGTTGCTACCTGCGCAACAGCATCAGCAGCATGGTGAGCAGAGTCATATTTGGTGTACTTGGGCGAGCAGGTGTTGCTCCTGGATGCATCTGACCATTGTGCTGGGCACTTGTCTTGGGCTCTCAATGTTGTGTGCAGAGGAAGTGAACAGGCAACATGCAGTTTGGTCTCTTTGCTCGCTGCCCAAGTGGTCTGCCTTGTTGGCAGACAGCAGCCAAGCCCCAAGTTTTTGCTGTTGCTTCTGTTGTGCGTTCTGTACCCAGGTTGCAAGGGCTGTCTATATGGATCGCCCACTTGGAGACTCCCTCGGGCACACTGGCATCACCATTTGGCAACTACACTGCAGTGCTGCCACTGGGCATAACTCCACTGCTGCCGCAGCTGGCTCCTGTCATCATAGTGCCAACCATACTGGCTGCTGCTGCTTCCCGCCTCAGGCTGCCACCTGTGCTGCTTACGGCAGCATCAGCAGGTAGGTTCAGGGGGATGCGTCTGGGGTCTAGGGTTGAACTTTAGAAGTTAGGGTTTGAGCTGTGAACAAGCACCCCGTTGATGCCCAGGTTGACATCGTCAATGTGAAACAGGTATGAAGCCGTGCCGTGCTGTTTACTTGCAGGGTGCGTCTTGGTGCCGTCATGCGTTTGGTGAGGTTAGTTGTTGGTTGCTGCACCTGCTCACCCCACTTGGCGTGTCTGCCTGCCTTGTCGTCTTCCTGCCTGTTTCCTTGTCATCTGCCTGCTGTTGCTGCTGCTCCTGTCAGGGCTGATGGTGGTATATGCCGGCACCAGTTGGGTTCAGCTGCTACTCAGCAGCCCTCACAAGCTGCTCAGGGGGGTGCTGGCACCAGCAGTCGGAGCAGCAGTAGCAGCAGCTCTCTGGCGTCAGCTGCGCAGCTGGCAGCACCAGCAAGGCTGGTCACTTCCAGCCAATAAGCTCAAGGGTGGTGGCAGCAGCAGCTGCTGCTGCAGCCCGTCGAAGCAGTTTGGGATGGACTCTGGTGTTGCAGGGCTGCTGGGTTCGTTACCGCTCAGGGAGTCACCAGGAGCAGCGGAGAACGGGTATTTTACCGGCACCGCAAGCAGCAGCAGTAGCAACTCGGAGGAAAGCAGCAGCAGCGGCTATGAACAGCAGTTGGAGCTGTCATCTGGGCATCTACCCAGGCTTGGAGAGGGCTTGGTGCTACAGCCGCAGCAGCAGCACCACCATCAACAGCAGCAGCAGTTTGGTGGGCAGCAGTATGTTGGGCAGGTGCTGACAACACCAGCAGCACCGTATGCAGGGGGCAACACACAGATGCGCCATCAGCGCACTAGTGATGCTGGCCTTGGGGTTACTGCTGGCGCACAACAGCAGCAACAGTGTCATGGGGCACCCGGCAGCCAGCAGTATTGGCAGCAGCCGGCAGCAGCAGCAGACTCCTGCTGGGACAAGCAGTCCACAGCAGCGAGCACCAGCAGCAGCAGTAGCAGCTCTCCGGTGCGCGCGGGTGTTGCGCACACGCATTCCTTGCTCCTGCCAGGCAAAGGGGATGTGTTTTTACAGATGGGAACTCCCGTCTCGGCACCGGCAGACAGTACCAGCAGCGGCAAGCGCCAAAATCGTGACAGCTGGGGTTTTGCAGGACCCTCATACAGCAGGGTTCATGGATCGAGCCA
This sequence comes from Desmodesmus armatus, assembly GCA_007449985.2. NCBI lineage: Eukaryota > Viridiplantae > Chlorophyta > Chlorophyceae > Sphaeropleales > Scenedesmaceae > Desmodesmus > Desmodesmus armatus. The sequence goes on from VIIQ02000724.1 coordinate 144,466, forward strand.
AGCTGTTGCTGCTGCCAGTATACTGTCGGCAGGGGGTGTTGCTGCTGCTGGAGTGCCGCTGGGGTTGCAGTTGGCTGCGGCGCTTACTGCAGATCCCACCAACAGTGGGCATGTTGTGGTGCCGCTGATGATGCTGGGTAAGTGGCTGGTGTGCTGCAGGGCAGAGGCACCAGATCTTGAGCAGCAGTAGGCAAGGCATCATTGTGCAGACAACATGTGTTTGTTTTGGCACGTTTTTGGCAACATGCCCACATCATGTGACATGGTTCATGTCCTGTTGGATGTGCATACAGAACCCAACATGTATGCTTGATGGCAGTTCCCAGCCCTCAGAACTGCATGGCTGTTTTTGCACTACATTTCCTGAGGCATCAACAACCGTTGCTTGACGCAAGCGCTGCCGCTGCCTGCTTTGGTGCTGTTGTATCCTGCTTTGCTGGCCTGTTTTTCCTATGCGTCTCTGTGCAGGGGTCGTGCTGTCGCTGGGCTGCCTAGGCTTCCTTATGTTGCTTCTAGGCACCCGCAAACGGCTCGTGGCAGCAGCAGCTGGCCTCACCTGCAGCATGCCGGTGCTGGTGGCCATTGCTGCGCTGCTGTCCCAGCCTGCATGGGTGGGTCAGGGTTCAGCACGGGTGGCTGCTGATGGCCTGCAGGGTTTAGCAGCAGGGTTTAACCTGCTGGTGTTGCTGCTGCTGTTGCTGCCCTCTGTCAGGCAGTGGGGACCAAAGGCGGTTGCTGTTGGGGTGTGGAGCGGTGCTGCTGTGGGCTTGGTGCTGTGTTCTGGTGTTGCAGCGCTGTGCTTCGGGACACCGTACTGCTTGCATGTGCACGCTACTGCTTCTGGTAGTTTGTGAGGTTCGTGATCATGCTTCCTTGGCGGCTTGTCTGTGATCCATGCTCAAAGCTGGTGCTGCACAAGCGTGCTTTTCGCTGCAGGTGTCATGTGTACGTGCACGATTCAAACACAACAGATGTATGACCATTATTGTGAACAGTGGTGCTCACTGGGCTGAACATTGGGGCAAATGTTTTTTGGGGCTGAAAGAAGCTGAGTTGACTGGGTGATATGAGCAGGTGTTGTTTGTCAGTGTTTGTGACCAGGTAGTGTCATTTCTGTGACGGCATGGGTCTGTAGGTAGTTGGGTGCTCTGCACAGGGTGGATGCAGCTGCAAGGTGCGTGCATCACAGTTGCAAGGGATGTATGACAGCAGCGCGACATGCTGTGTTTTTTGTACTGCTAGGGGCTGTGCTGTGCTGGCAGCCGTCTGCTGCAGTGCATGCAAATTTCAACAGGCATCATGCATGTTGTGGCCATTCCCTGCGTAAGGTCTGCATGCAGACAACTGGTGCTGGGATTCAAGTGCGCCGCAGTGCATCTGGGCAACGTACACTCTGTATCTGAGTGCGTCGGTGACACAAGCCATTTGATCCGTTTCGCCCTTGTTCACGCCTTGGCAGTCATGGCATGCATGGCTCTCCTTAGTGATGTGGGTTTTGCAGCGCCAGGCTTGCACATGTCTGGCGTTGAAAGTCGATTACAACTGCAGCTAAGACGTGTGTGGCCCCTGCTGCACTCTGCGCTAGTGATATGAGCACTAGAAGCTGGGTTGGGTTATGTGTTATGGGATCGCCACCAAGGTGGCTGCTGCATGTAACAAATGGAGATGTGGCAATTACAGAATGATGGCTTGGACAGGAGATGCTTGCTGTTGAGCATAATTGTTGGGAGCAGTAGTGACATGCTTGCGGCTTAGGCCTAATGGTTGGGCTCATCAGGCCTAATCAGGCAATGCTGCACCACCGGCAGTGACAGCCACAACACCACAAATTACACGACTACCCACATGTGCCACATGCATGCATGCTGTCTCGACTGTCAGCGCCGCCATGTATTTGTAAGCTTGTCTGGCTCCTGAAAGGGCAATCAGGCTAGGCCATGATCCAGTAAAGTAGTAGTGGTATATCCTGCAGCTGAAGCTAGACACCAGTGGGGGTGGGGTCTTGGCTAGTTGGTTTGGATGCAGCCCTCACCACAATGCAAGTCTCACCACACTGCATATCGGCACCATGGAAGGATCGAACTTCCACCACATAGGGCTTGTCAGCCTCATGTGGCTGCCAACCAGGCAGGGCCAAACTTACCTTGCTACCAAGATCTTGTCTTGTCTGCCCCCCTGCTAGGCGTGCCCCTACTCCTTTTGCAAAGCCCCTACACACCCAGTGCCAAACAGACTGTCCACCGCGCCAGATGGTGTACAGCCGCAACAGGCAGGTGCAGTAACAGGACTGCTTTGTGTCTAAAGCCCCTACACACCCAGTGCCAAACAGGCTGTGCACCGCATTGGACGGTGCACGCCGCAACAGGCAGGTGCAGTAACGCGACTGCTTTTGTGTCTAAAGCCCCTACACACCCAGTGCCAAACAGACTGTGCACAGCATTGGACGGTGCACGCCGCAACAGGCAGGTGCAGTAACAGGACTGCTTTGTGTCTAAAGCCCCTACACACCCAGTGCCAAACAGACTGTGCACCGCATTGGACGGTGCACGCCGCAACAGGTCGGTGCAGTAACGGGACTGCTTTTGTGTCTAAAACCCCTACACACCCAGTGCCAAACAGACTGTGCACCGCATTGGACGGTGCACGCCGCAACAGGCAGGTGCAGTAACGGGACTGCTTTTTGTCTAAAGCCCCTACACACCCAGTGCCAAACAGACTGTGCACCGCATCGGACGGTGCACGCCGCAACAGGCAGGTGCAGTAACGGGACTGCTTTTGTGTCTAAAGCCCCTACACACCCAGTGCCAAACAGACTGTGCACCGCATCAGACGGTGCACGCCGCAACACGCAGGTGCAGTAACGGGACTGCTTTGTGTCTAAAGCCCCTACACACCCAGTGCCAAACGGACTGTGCGCCGCATCAGACGGTGCACGCCGCAACAGGCAGGTGCAGTGACGGGACTGCTTTGTGTCTATAGCCCCTGCTAAGTGGGATAGTGTGGTTCACCTACTGCTTTTGCTCACCATGTCCTGCTGGGGCTGGCCCGTAGCTGGCTTTGTCGTGCTTGAAGAGCCTGCAGGTCGCGATTGTTGCAAGAGGAGCAAGGATGGGTCAGGGCCGATGCCGACAGGGCGAAACGAGCACCCCGAAAGCCGCTGCTGTACAGGTTTCCCCAGGATGCCTGCAAGCCGCTAGTGAGCGCAGCGGAACATTTCATCTCACCTGTTCATCCGTAGACACAGAATATTGAGGCCACCTGCTGCCCAAGCTCCTGCTCAACAACGGTTCTCGTTTTGCAGCATGTTGAGAAAGAATTAGTGCAATACGAACAGACTGATGTGGATGCAATGGAGCATTGGACATCTTGTCTCGACTGGACATGCCACCAACACATGTACTCGAAAAGGAGCTGCTACAGCCAGTAAACCTCAACCCTAGGCCGGGCTTGTCCGTGCTTGACACATTTGCAACGCATATGTTGCACTTAAAATTGGCCATCGGGCTAATGGAGCAGGTGCCTGGCCCGTCTGCAGCCTGTGCCGCAGGAATCACGAAAGGTTGTCAGCAGATCTGTTTGTGTGTCTGACAGCTCAACATCGACGCAAACTGTCCACAGTGTTCCTTCATGATATTGTAGACATATCTGCAGAGGACAAGCTGTATGAGGGCAAGCAGCCCAGGCAATTGCAGGCCACAGGTACCTGGAGCAGAGGTTGCTGCTGGTGATAGCAGCAGCAGCGTGCTGCGCTGCACGCTCAACGCAACACCCTCCCTTGCAGCAGGGCTTGAATGTGGGGTGCTTTCACAATGAAAGGCAGTAGCACGGAGGCCAGGTGCCGAATACCACTGGACATACACAGAGGGGAGGCCATGCATGACCTGTGTCGTTAGGTGCCATACTGCAGCTGCAGCAATAAAGCCTTGCTCAAGAGCACACTGGCTGAAAGCATCCACGGCTCCGCAAGCATGCAGCAAGGACAAGCACATCACAGCCGTGTGCCATTCATAGCACTTGCAGTCTTCCTCCTGAATTCCTCCTGGCATGAATCGAAAAGCTGAACACAGCCCAACGTGGCAACAAATGACAGCTCATGTTACTTGGCATGCACCCTCAGCAGCTGCTACTGGTTGTTGCTGCCAAGCAGCAGGTTGTACAGCCTGGTGTGCCTGTCAACTGGCTTCTCACTCAGCATACTGCAAGCGTCACACAGCAGTAAGGCAACATGAAGGTGCCCCTGCTGAGTACTACGAATATCAAAGGTTGAAACTGCCATTCTATGTGCCACCATGGCACACCCGGCCTACTGAAGTGGGTGTGACACGGCACAATGTGTGGAGGCCGTGCGCATGTTGTGTGCCGACATGCATGGTGTGAGGGTAAGTCAACCTGCACACAAGAGAGTGTCCTGGGGTCAGTGTGCAGCTGTGTTCTGTGCGAGCTGTTTTTGAGGGTCACGACGTCGCGGTTTCGTCTGGCATGCCAGCAGAACATATTCCTTATGATGTGGACATGATTTGAGACAAGTCATGTCAGATCTCATGACCGTGTTGGCACCAGAAGTCAGCATGGGGTGCTTGGCTGCGCCACTCAAGAGTTGCAAGATTTGTGATGTCTAGCTTGGCAGTAGGGTTGGGTGAACCTCAACCTTGAAACGCACCCCTAAACCCGCAGCCACAACCTCCACTCGCAGCCAGGCCTATACAGCACGCCCAGTGAAAGCTGCGTGATCAACAGCACACGTGCCTGCATGGTCAAGCTGGTGAACATATAATATGTTACATGTTGACAAGGCGTAAGGGGGTCACATGCAAACACTGTGGAGGCTCTATCAGTGCAACAGCTTACTTGACCATGACAAGCAAGCTCTTGACACATGCATGGCACAGTGATGCAGCTATAGCACGGGAAATGGCTGCACCTGCAACTGAACCTTTTGGCACCTGCAACCTAGGCAACCAGTCATCTGCATTCACACACACCAGCTGCAGCCACCAAAAGCTTTCAATACATCAGCAGCAGCCATGCCACACTCAGCACCATTGACAAACAACAGATGATGTCAGAAGATTCAGCAGCAGGGGATGCTAGTGAACACCTCAGCCCGCTACTTCAACAGTGATCACTACTGATGTGTACTGCTGCGCCACCAGCACCACCAGCATCAACATCCGAGCCCTTCTGCTGCCAAACCAGCTGCAAACCAAGCACCTAGCACGCGTGCAATCGGATAATGCAACTCCCGCCTGACATCCCCAGCTGCCTCTCCCAATTCCCCCTCAGCTTCAATGATACAGCCCTGCTGCCCATATTCAGACTCCTGCCAGCTGACGGCCACACTACCAGCCCTACTCAGCCAGCCCTTTGGTAGCATAGGAGCAACTTTCAAAGACACCAGCAAATTCAACAGCTGCTCCAGCTCAAAGGCAGAGAGCGCTGTCAGCCGGCCGTCCAAGGCAGCAGCAGCTGTGAGCACCCAGGAGGGGTCTGGAGGAGCGCCCAGCAACACGAATGCTGCCAGCACTGCGACAAGGGTGCTGGGTGGGAGCAGGGTGAGCTTGCTGCTCAGCTGAGCCGCGACGGCCTGAGAAGGGGAGGGGTGGGTAGGGCAGCGCAGCGCAGGGGTATAAGTGCAGGTCAAAAAGGGTGGGGGTGGGGTGTGCCTTGGGGTAGGGTATGAGTGCAGGGAACAGGGTCAGGTGCGAAAAGAGGCGAGGGTGTTGGGAGAGGGTAGGGCTGAGCTTGCTGCTGAGTTGATCGGCAACGGCCTGCACGGGCAGGGCAGGGCAGGGGTGTGAGTGCATGAAAGAGGGTCAGGTGAGGGTTGCACCAGCTGGGCTGCAAGAATTGCAAATCTATGACAAATGGACGAACTGTCATACGACAACCACATGTGCATCGCTTGCTCCCAGGTGCACACACAATTCCTTGTATGCGACTGCATGTACCCAGCCACACTGCCAGCCACACTCCCAGTCACACTCCCAGCCACACTCCCAGTCACACTCCCAGCCACACTCCCAATCACACTTCCAGTCACACTCCCAATCACACTCCCAATCACACACCTGCAGCCACAGCTGACTTGGTTGTGCCCCAGCAGCAGCCACAGCCAGCAGCACCCTGGCCAAGTCCTCGGCAGGGAACACCGGCAGCTTCACAGCAACCTCACGCACCAACGCCTGCAAAAATCCACCCTGCTGCTGCTGCTGCTGCTGGTTCACCCCTTGCTGCTGCTGCTGCTGCTGCTGGTTCAACCCTTGCTGCTGCTGTTGCTGCCACTGCCTGCTGAAAGCTGCAACAGCCTCTGCAATGTCTGCCAGGCCAGCCGTGTTCACACGGGCCAGCTTCCCCTGCAGCTCCCCCAGCAGCAGCTGCACCTGCTGTGCTGGCAGGTGAACCTGCAGGGCAGCTAGCCCAGACACCAGCGCTGCTAAGTCCCTAGGGGCAAACGCTGGAAGCTGCTGCTGCACCGCTGCCAACATGGCATCAGTCCACGCCTTGCAGCCGGCAAACTGCTGCTGCTGCTGCTGCTGCAGAGGGCCAGCTACCCTGCTGGCTACAGCCAAACGACCGACAGCAGCAACACTACCAGCCAGCTGCCAAGGCCGCCACTGCTGCCGCCCAGCCGCCGCTGCTGCTGCTGTAAAGTACTGCTGCATCCAGGCGGCAGGCGGGACAAGCTGCAACTCTGCCAGAGCAGAGATAAGCTCGACAAGTGCTGAGGCATCTGAGGCTGCCAGGCTGGCGGCTGTAGCACTCCACAGTACCGCAGCCAGCTGGGGCTTAGGCACGTGCCTTGCTTCTGCAAGGGCGCTCAAGAACTGGGCAACATGGTGCAACTGAACAGCAGCATCCCGGCTGCCGGGCTCGAGTCCGACACCCCTCCTGCCCTTGTTAGCGCCCTGCTGCAAGGGCTGGTTGCGAGCTGCTGCTGCTGCTTCCTGGGAAGGTGTCTGTGACAGCTGTCGCTGCTGCTGGCCCTGCTGCTTGTCTGCCGGCAGCTGGTGCCGTACTGCCTGTCCCAGCAGGCACTGTACTGCCCGAGTCTCCATGCTGTCTAGCCATGCGGTGGTGGGTTTGACACCAACCTTGACCAGGCCAGACAGCACTTGGGCCAGCTGGGGCAGGCTGGCATGGGTCAGCTTGGGCTGAGCAACCTGCAAATGGGAGGTGGGAGCAAGAAAAGGGGGGTTGTGGTCAGTGGTCAGCTTTGTGCGTGAGTATGCTGGGCGCAGTAGCTGTCAGGCTGCAAGGCTTGCGCATGATAGGGTGAATTACTCTCAAAAGAAATCAACCCCCTGACACATCTCAGCATTCACCCCGTGACACATTTCAGCATTCAGCTCCAGCTGAATGATGCCTCTAGTCCAAACAAACAGCAAGGCAGGCCAAGTGGAACCACTGCTGGAACCGCTCCGACATGTGTCAAAGCCAGACCCCACCCCTCTCCACTCCCCACCCACCTGCATGAAGGCCAGCAGCCATGCATTGCTGGGCCGCACCCCTGACCGAGCCAAGTTGGCCACTAGGGCACTCAGCTCAAACACCCGCAGCTGCTGCAGCGCCTGCCTGTAGCTACCAATGTCAACATGTGCTGCTGCTTGGCCTGCAGCAGCGGCAGTTGCTGCACCAGCAGTGGGGACTGCTGGGGGCTTGGCTGCTGCTGCTGGTGGCTTTTGGGGTGCAGCTGCTGCCTGCAGCCAGCCTGCTAGCTGCACAGGTTGTGAGTACTTGAGGCCTGCTAGTGTGCTGATGCACCTCAGGAGCTGCTGGGGAGGCAGGGAGCTGCGGGGGTGCAGCAGGCCTTGCTGCTGCTGGAACAGCAGCTGGTCCAGCTGCACATACACCTGTCATGAGAGGCACAGGGGGCCACAAGGCAGCAAAACAAGGAGGAAGTCAAAGGCAGCCTGAAGATTGTTTGGGAAAACTGGTGACAGTCTGCGCCCCCACCTGCCCCTGGCAACGGAACAAAGGTGAGTTGTGCAGGGCCAACGGCCAGGTGTGCAGATGCCGCAGTAGAGTGCAACATGGGCTGCAGCTACTGCCTGGCTGTGGACAGACTACATTGATTTGTAGCACACTTCACCAGGCAGCAACACAATATGTGAGTGACAAGCTTTCAACAGCCACAACCGCTAGACAGCACCACCCATACAAATGCCTGTTGGGGAAGAAGAGTAACATTGCTGCAGTGGAACCAGGCAGAACACAGATCGTTGCTCACCACTGCCAGGGTCTGCTGCAATGCCTGGTCCTCAACAAAGGGGCTGCTGACAGCACCTCCACCACCGCTGCTGCTGCTGTAGCTGGCTTGCTCGCGGCGCGCAATGGTCCCCAGTTGGCTTAGAAGGCCGACCAGGTCTTGCACCCTGAGCGGCAAGAGCTGCATTGCCTGTTGCTGTGGTGGCTCCCGCTGCTGCTGCTCGTCCTGCTGTTGCTGCTGCTTGCCATCTGCCAGCAGCGAGTCCTGTATGCTTGTTGATACCTGCTGTTGCTGCTGCTGCTGCTGCATGCCGTCCTGTGCTGGTGACACAAGCTGCTGCATGACAAAGTTGACTTCCAAGAATGTGCGGCACCTGCTGAAGGGACCTGTGCTGGTGGCAAGTTGCTGCTGCCGCTCGTGTTCAAAGGAGCTGCTGCTGCCTCTTGGTGAACCCCCCCTTGGCTGCTGCTGGCGCTGACCCCGTCCCTTGCGTTGCTGCTGCTGCTGGCGCTGCTGCCAGGCTGTTGTCTGCTGCTGCAGTTCTAGCACATCCCATGGCTCAGGCCCCTGCCGTGCTGCTTGCACCCTGTGGGTCACATGTCTGCACGAGACTGTAGGTTTGCTGCAGCTGTGGGGTTGCAGTGCAGCTGCGCCCCCACTGCGCGCTGCTTGTGGTGCATGCATAGTAGGGTGGGTGGGAGAGGGGCGGGAGCCAGTTTACTGCACAACATGATGCATTGTGCACAAATATGTTTGAGGGTGGATGTTCGACGCAGAGAAAGAGTTGGCCTAGGCTGGAGTAGGCTGGCTGGCCGCTCAGCTTGAGAACTGCAACAGCAGTTGTGGCCACACCAGTGCTGTGACTGACTGACAGCTGCAGCACTCAAATACTACCACTCAGTGACAAAGGAAGGACTGATTCCGCCAAATACATTCAGCAATAAAGACATCAACATGTTGCCATCAATGAGAAGGGTGTGACCGGGGTGTGGGGTTCTGTTGAGTTGAAGGTAAGTTGAGAGGCCCAGACAAAGGTCGATGTTCATGCTATATGTCCAAAGCCTTTACCTCCGTCAATTGCTGCAATCAACAGTGTACCTGATTATCATCGACAAGACCAAAGTCCTCTCTGCCGACCAATACATAGCCCCATCTGCTTGCCTGCTCAAGTGGATGCTGAAAGGGCTTGTAACTGAGTCTATCCTAGTGTCCTCCGACGATACTGCGCACCATGATCAGCCAGACAGACATGCGTGCTGGGGGTCGGGTTGGACCTGCCGTGAAGAGCAGGTGGGTTGTCGGTTCCCCTCATCACAACTAGGTGGCTGTTCACGTTCGTATGGAACGGCTCAGCGGTTCATGCAGCAGGCGTCCGGTACGCAGCAGCAGGTGCTAGGTGGTGCTGAGTCAGATTGTTCTCTAGAAGCACGGGGTGGCTGGGCAAGCAGGCATATGGTATGCTCGAGGTTTCAGGACGCACGATGGCCTGACTGCTGCTGCCATCATGGCTGTAGCCGTCGTTTTGTGCTGACAGCAGGGCCATGCATGGAGTGCATGGAGTCAGCCCGCCAGTGCCCATCAGTATGTTGCAGCCATCTGACTCCTGTGCACATGTGATGATGCAGGCCGCACCTGACTCAGACGCTTCTTTGCAGCCACCAGATGGCCACCAGGCGACCCTGTGTGCGTGTTGCAGCAGCAGCAAGCACAGGAGGGCCGTGTGCTGTGCCTGCAAGCAGGCGCCTGGCAGCTGCTTTAGTGGGGTCAGCAGCTGGCTTGGGCTGCTGCTACCTGGCAATGGTATGGCACTGGAGGCTGCAGCAATGGTGCCACAGCAACAGGTGGGTGCTGGGCACAAGTGCATGTCCCGTTTTGGCTGCAGTCCTGCATGGGTCTTGTCAGCTTGGGCTGTCTTTCAGCATTTTCATGCTACGCTGTGTCGGCGCATGAAGGCTATGCATCACACAGCAGCAGCAGCTGGCTGAGGCCATCCCTTTTTGAGGCCAGTATGCCTAAGCACTGTCTTCCTGCACCTGCCCGCCTGCAGGAAGTGGCTGCTGTCGCAGCGGCCAGCCTACCAGCTGCTGTTGATGGCCAGCAGGATGCTACCCCTGCCTGCTACATGGTTGCCTCGGACCTGTCAGCTGCACCGGAGCTGGTCGCTGACGCAGAGGTCGACACCATGCCGCTGTGTGCTGGGGCCCGCACCCTGGAGTCCCGGCTAGTCAGCGGCCTCGGCTGGGTGGTGGAGGAGGCACAGGAGGTCACCAACTTCACGGAGAACAACTTTGCTGCTGTTGGGTGAGTTGAATGCATGTGAATGCACCTGTCGCCCCAAGAAAACCGTAACTGGCTGATTGATGTTGATAAATCTATGAGGCAGTCCTGCTAGGGCAGCTGGCGGTCTCTGCCCTGCATTGCGTAGAAGTAATTGCTGCAGAGTAGCCCCACGACATGTACTCACAGCGCCTTGTTGCTGCGCTTGCATTGTGCTGATGCATCCTGCAGGGCCCCGTCGAGCTCCATGTGGCTGTCCAACAGCCCCTGGTGCCTCATGTGGGACGCCTACTGCAATGTGCTGACCACCCGCCCAGTTGCTACCAAGCTTGCAACAGGCATGGTGGGCACATTCCTGGGAGACATGGTGGCTCAAGCCATGCAGAACATCCTCAACACACACGCCAGCGTCACCAGCCGGGCGCCGCACGTGGCAGCAATGGCAGCAGCAGCAGCAGTGGTGGTGTCACCGCTGGTGGTGGTGGTGGGTTTCAGCTGGACCTCACCCGCACGGCGCGCCTGGTCGGCTTCTCTGCGCTGGTCGGCACGCCTGTGGCCTTTGTGTGGTTCAGTCTGCTGGACCAGGTGAGCTGCGTGTCGAGCTTTGCAGTGCTGAGGATGCATGTGCAAGACACTGAGCATGTTTCCAATGTGAGAGTGTGGCTTTCGCTGCTGCACACGACGACGGCACCACCAAAACAGCATGAAAAGCTTATGATTGCGACGCAGTCGCGGTTGGCCTGTGTTCTTGAGCGGGAGCTGGTGGCATTCAGGGTGACTGTGCTGGCTGAGGCTGTCAAGTGAGCGCTGTGTCCTGCATGTCTGCTGCCTGCTTGTCATGCCCTCCTCTATATGCCTGCAGTACGTGATGCCTGCCGACCCCACCTGTCCCTTGGCTGTGTTCAGCAAGGTGGCCCTGGACCAGGTCCTCATGGCACCGATGATGACCAGCATGTTCTTCGCCGCCATGCAATACTTGGAAGGCTGCAGGCAAGTACTCGGCAGTGTTCCTGTCCTGTGCAGCCTTGCATGGTGGGACCAACCGTGCTAGATTACCGAAGTCTGAACAAAGCAGGTGCTGCGGCAGCTTGCCAGTTTAGTTGCTGATCTGCCCTGTGCCAGCCAAAGCACAACGCGCTGGGCCTGAGGTTTACATGTGTGTTGCTGGTGTCGCTTTGTTGGTCGCTGTATGGCACAATCAATCTTTGCCTGCTGACGTGCCTTCCTCGCTTTGTGCACCGCTCTTCGTTTGCAGGTCTGGTGAGCAGGTGGTAGCCACGGTCAAGTCCAAGTTGAAGCCCACCCTGCTTGCCAACTGGACTGTGTGGCCACTGGCCCACGTCATCAATTTTGCCCTGGTGCCGCCAGCACAGCGCATCCTGTACATCAACGTTGTCAACGTGAGTTGGCCCTGCTGTGCTGCACCCCTAGTCCATCATGTTCATGCCTTGGTGCTCTGGTGCCAGTGTCGGCAACATGTTCTGTTGTGCTGCTAGCTGTTTACATGTTTCCGGTACTGGTGGTGTTGGCGTTTGCCCGTCATCAGTGCTTGGCTCTTTGGTTGAGTCAAGCAGAGTCATAACGGCGCTTGTTGTTTGTTGGTGTGTGCAGATTGCCTGGACTGCATTCATGTCTCACATGGCAAGCAGCAGTGAGGAGGAGTCGTCTGCCACCAAGCAGGCACCGGTGCTGCGCGGCAAGCAGCTGCAGCAGGCCAGTAGGTGACCCTGTGTGGTGTGCGACGCTGGGACGGTGCACAGTAGGACAGGTTGCCAGGCCGATGTGGTCATGCCTGTCCTGCTGTGTGCTCTTTTACCACTGCACGGAAGTCAAGATGCACCATCTTGCAGTGCATCGAATGCAATGATGCGCCGAGCAATGCAACAGCATTCATCTGGTGTGCACCAGTTGAGGTACAGGCACAGCTGGGGGATGCAGTGCGCTGCATATGTTGCTGCAACAGGCAGGGTAGGGTTGACTGCCTATGTGTTGTATAGTAGAGTCTGAGAAATCAGAGGCGTGCAAGAGTGGGGTGAAGCACAGCGTGTCATTCTTGGTGGCACGGCTTGTTTTGGGGTGGCCGCTGTACAGCATGAGTGTGGGGCAGCCTGGAGGGGAGGAGATTAGTGAGTCGACCATGTGACACTATCAGCATGGGGTGCTTGAGGTGCCATGCGTGTTGTTGTGGTGCAGCTTGCGCCTGATGCGTAGTTTTTTGACGGACTGGTCCTTGGTCAGGCGGTGTTGCTCTTTGTGCAGCAAGGTGTGAGAAGATTAAGTACTGTGGTGTTGTCGCCCCTTTGGTGTTGCCGCCGCGTCCGGCTGTGAGGGTAGTTTACAGTGGTGCTTTGACAAGGGGGGGCCGTGCCTCTTGGTGACATGTGACGTGTTACATGACAAATGTTGACTGGTGGCTGCGTAGCAAGCAGAATGAGGGGTCTGGTGTGGTGTTCTCTGAAACCGAGACACACCGGGTTCGGTTTGAAAGGTGGTGGGGGCGACGGGGTTCAGGCAGGCAGGGCAGGCACAGATGGGTTGGCAGGGTGGTTGGGGTGTAGGCATTGCCTTGCCGTCATAAGTGCGTCTGTTATGGCCCCAGTGCGCGCCTGTGGCATGTCAGTATGACGCACCCTCTCGTGTTTTTTCATCCATCATTCACTTGTGTGTTCATTTGCGTGTGTTGCTTATGTTCCAATCAGGCAGGTATACAGGACTGGCGGGCCTTGTGGGGTATGCAGGGGGATGGTTCACCAACCAGATGGCTTCTGTCTGTGCTGTGTCCCCACAGTGTGCGCCTTGTGTGCCTCTGGATGCCTATCGTGCCTAATGAAAAGCGCCATACGTGCTGCCTGAGAAGCTATCGGTGTGTGGCCTGGGCACTTGTGCTTTGTGAGCCTATGCTTTGTGGGCTGCGTGTGAGGTTGCGGGGCATGGTGTGGTTGTAGTGTCGTACCATACCACATGAGGCAGACCCCTGTCCACTTCATGGGACTGTTGAGCCCTGCTTTGGCAGGTGCAACTTGCTTTCGCCAGGGTCCTTGGCGCACAGTGGTGCCTTGATGAGTTGCGTGTGGTTGGAAGGAGCATTGATGCTCGCGCCCTGTGGCAGGTTGTCCTGGCTTGGTGGGAGGGACAGGAGGGGGCTGAGATGGCTGGGTCACGGGTGGTCTGGCGGTGGGATTTGGAGGGTGGGGGCACAGGTTTTGTTGACGCACATGTTGCTGCGCTTGCGTGCAAGCAGGTGGGGTTGGCTCCTGCAGGTTGGTGCAGGATCTGATGTGATGCTGTGGTGCATCACTGGGAGGGGGAAGATGGTGCAGGTTGGGGTGTGATGCTGGGCATCACTGGGGGGGGAGGATGGAGGAGGAGGGTGTGACAGGGTGGTGGGAGGGTTTGACTTGGGAAAGTGATGCTGTCATGACCATGTGTCAGGTGACTGATGCTGTCCGATGGTGTCGGCAGTCATGCCAGGTGGAAGCCATGGCTGCAGTGCGTCTTGGGATGTGATGGTGTTGCACTTCTGCTGCCTTGCATTGGTGGATGCCTGCCGCAGCATTGATGCATGCAGGGTGATGATGTTGTGGCTGATCCAGGGACTGGGCCACTGTCATGTTGACATGGGTGACAGCTGTGCTGCTGCATAGCCCCACTTGTTCGCTTTGAGTGGCATGATAGGCCAGCGTGTTGTTGCGTGTTTCTGTGCTGTATGCATTGCAGGTAGTGTGTTTTTGCGTGTTGCTGTGCCTTGTGTAATGCAGGTCAGTGTGTTGTTGTACGCTGGCAAGTTTGGCTGATTTCGGCTTTCGGCATATTTTGCCTCTGATTGGTGGCTGTGCTGTCCGCTTGCTGTTGCTTGCTATTTCATATGGTGCTGCATGCCAGTGGGCAGTGGGCATGAGCTATGGGAATGCTGGCAATATCACCTACTCACATCAAGTTTCCACGCGCGTACGCGCGTGTGTCACATAGCCGGTGTTTGCCTTGCCCTCTGTTTGCCCAAGCAAGCAGGCTGGGATCAGGGGGTGGGTGTTGTACACATATCTGTGTGCTGTTCTGGTGCACAACAGTGGCTGTTGTGGTAGCAGTGTACACTGTGTAACGATGCCACAACAGCACCACATGTGTGTGGTGAGCTGTTGGCAGCAGCGTCATGAGGTTTGGCCTGCCCACTGTGGTGACTGCTTGTCTGCAGGGCTGCAAAGTGCCCTGAATGGGACAACACCACATGTGTGTCTCTGGGATCATCCCATGTTGGCAACTTGCACGTCCAGCCGGGCTGTGGGTTGCGTTTCTATCACGCAACCATAACAGCTTCAGGCGCGGTTCCAGCTGTGTGCCTGCAACACTTGTGGTTTGAATGGCACATGTTTGTTCTGGTGTTGGGCCTCTTGGCAGGCCCTGCTCACCTCACAGGTTTTATTATGTGGTGTTGTACTGTAGGAGGATCATCAACCAAAAAGGCATCAGCGCAGCAGCGCTTGTGTGGCGGCTGTCAGTTCCTGCGTGGATCATGACCTTCCCTTGCGTTTTTGGCATCATGCTTGCTTGCTTCTCATGCTTGCTTGCTTCACCATGTGATTGCGTCTTGAGACACAAGAAGTGTATGGATCTGCATGGGCCCACGTACTCCCTGGTGGAGTGAGCTGCGACTTATGTTTGTTGCGTCCGTTCGGCTGCAGCTGTACTCAGTATAGCAGGGGTGCTTGCATTGATGGCAGCGGTGACAGCTGTACTGAGAATAGCAATTCCGTATGTGTGATGAATTGTTTTTGCCGAACGATGGCTGTAACATGCATTTCGTTGCTCTTGCTGATTCAGCCAAATCTGATGGTGACTGTCCGTTGAAGATGTGAGACAGCCTGACTGGGAACCAAACCCTTCCCACAGCTGATCAGCTCCATCGGGGGCAGGGTGAAAGATTGGTGAGGTTGCACTAATGGACAGTATGGCTGGGACAAGGTTGGTGTGTCGCCGCTTTTCATGCTTTCACGCCAGACGCTGAACACAAGCCTGCCATGCTATGGGCTCGTTCATTTCACCCAAGTCACCTGCAAGTCTCTTGCCTGGCGGCTGAGATTCCGCCAGTCTGCCAATGTGGCAACTGTCTGTCAGTCATCGCTGGAACAGTGGTTCGCCAAGATAATGCTTGTGCCCCCAATGACATTATGACAGCTGGGTTGAGCCTGTTTGAATAGTGGGTGGGGTACAGTTTGACTACCTTGCAATGCAAGTGCTTTCCTTGAAATCGTTTACACTTGAGCTAGAACATGCTGCCCTACCTTGGCCGTTTTTGAAGACAACCTCAAATCCAACTGATCAGCATCTCGAAAGCAGAGCTTGAGCGCCACCTGAACGCCTGATAGAGCAACTGCTGCAACAATTATTTGACGTGACTTGATCATGGATCCTCACAATGACTCAGCCATGGCAGCTGAGACACCCACGAGCAGGCCCAAGGCAGCAGAGGACCCTGTGAGTTGGCATCTGGTCGAGTTCACAGCCCACGACAGCCACAGTGCTGAGGCTGCACAAAAGTGTCAATCTTATGGTTTCAACTCACCTGCAGGCAAAGGCAGCAGAGAGGGCTGCCAGCAACATACAGCGTCGGGCCCCTGCCCATGTCCTGCCGATCAGGCAGTACTTGGTGAGTGCTTCTGCGGGGCCCTATTCACCGCCAGACCCACCATAAAGGCCAAATGTGTGCTGTTTGTTTGCTGTCCGGTACACATGCTCAGTATCAGCAACCCCTTGCAGCTGTCTGTCTGGCTGGCAGAACGCCCGATATTGTACTGTCAAGCATGTCTGTGACGCTGGCCTCTTTCACTCTTTGAGTTGCGCACAGGCCTCTTTCCATGCATGCAGATGCCTCTCAAGTTAGCTGTCCATGTTTCCCACTGTCCTTGCAGGAGTCGTCAGTGGTGCCAGTGCTGATGCAGGCCCTGCAGAGCTTGTGCAGGGAGCGCCCCGACGACCCAGTTGAGTATATTGCCAACTACCTGCTGCAGCACAACCCCAAGAAGAACGAGCCAGCAGCACAGCGACCACCACAGGGGGCTCCTGCTGCCTCAGACTCAGTAGCGCAGCCAGCTCAAGTGGGCAGCAGCAAGACGTGAAGCGATCCAATCACTGCTGACCATTGCAGCAAGCACCCAGGGGGCGCTGGGGGGTGTCTTCTGCTGGGGTTCAGCCATACTTGCCCATTTTCGCACCAGCTGCTGTTGCAGCAGCTATGATAGCATCGTTTGAGTTGTCGGAGATTTGGGTACCTGTGGGGTTGGGTGTTGCATTGAGATCTGTCTTGCACTGCTAAGCAGTTGCATACTGCTGGCCAAGCCAGCCCTCGATGAGAGCATACACTGGCATCAGGGGGGAAGGGGCCGTAAGCATGATTTAGGGCCAGATGGCTGCACCTGCATGTTGGCTGCAGTGGGTTCATCATATTATGTTTTGTCGTGCAGGCAGGGTGTGCTGGGCCCTGCTGACACCAGGAGACCCAGTGCACTGAGCTGCTCTCAGCGCACCTTGCCAACAGGCACCTGCAGCAAGCCCAGCACAGGTGCCTGGGGGCTGAGCGGTTTGTGGAGTTGAGGGGTGTGTGTGCTGGCAATGGGATGCTGTGTTGTTGTGCAGACACGTGCAGTGAGCACCTTGCTCTGCTGCCTTGTGCCTACTGTGTTCTGCCACTTTCACGGCTGCGCACTGAATTCAGGTTGCTGCAGTGGTGTCCGGTGTTGTGTGCCAGAGTTGCTGGCCCCATGCTTTGCCTGTTGCATCAATAGATAGTGCCCCCCCCCCCGCAACATATATGGCAGTGCTAGTGTTGTGGCCGTCGCCATGCGTTTGGACTGTTGCTGGTGGCGTGCCATGGGGTCCTGCCAGCTTAGATAGTTGACTGTGAGGCAGCTGCCAAACGGCTGTGCCTGCTACACCAGTCTGTGCTCTTGTCCACAGAGCCTGGTCATGGTGAGGAGGCATTGTGCTGTGGCAGGGCACCATACCTGTTGGGCTGTGAAAGGCAGGCTCAGCACCAGCACGCACTGTGTAACGAAGTTGCTATGCACACCACACACTGGCTGCTTGTTCGATGCGCACAGTGCTGCGAGCGATGCTTGTTCAGGTGGGAATGCGCACAGTACTGCGAGCCAAAGTCAATCCACACAACAATATTGCCCACACACTAAAAAAATCGCACACACTGCTGGTGACTTGCTTGGCATGACTGTGCATGCAGCAAGTGTGCTGCTGCTGCAGCTCCACACATGCTGGGCAATGTATTTCCTGTACTTCAGCCTTGTTTCTGGCCCTGGCTGCTGCTGCTCAAAGCCATCCGTGACGTCCATTTATGGAAGTCATGTCAAGCAGCACATCAGCAGAGCTCAGTTGGCCTGCTCGGCTGCAGTGCTGTTTGCGCCTGTACATGTGGTCTGACCACCGAGTCACTGTGTCTAAAATTTTATTTCAAACCCTCCATGCTGCAGGTCAGGAGAATGCAATGGCCATAACTGTCAAGAGTGGAGCTGCAGCTGCACTGCAGTGACTTGCTGAGCTGTGGATGCTTTGAGCTGAGAAAGCTGTCAGAGCAAAAACCCAAGCACTACATGACTCATATGAGTCATGGTGTAAACCTATGGCGACGCTCAAACTGGGTGAATGGGCCCATGAATAATATCGTTGAGGCTGTTGTATTGAGTGCAGGACACCAGGACCTTCGTATTCGCTTTTCGTTCAAGCACTACCCAGATCACTGGTCACCAGGACCACCCAGCAGAACCTGGAAAGGTGAACAGCTGCCCATATCCTTTCCAACGCATATGGAGCGGAGGTTGCAGGTAAATAATGGTCGACAAGACGGCCAGAGATACTTCAGCTGCTGCTGCTACTGCTGCTGCCGTCTCTGCCAGATGTTGACTGCCTGTTGGCTCTTTGCTGCCCGACCGTGGCATGCAGGATGGACAGTGAGCCACCACCATCGTCCATGCTGCTGCACCTGCCAGATTCGTGCCTTCTGGCGGTGCTGCAGTGCTGTGCGGAGGACCACAGCCTGTTCAGCGCTGCCCGGAGCCTGTTCAGCGCTGCCCGCGCCCACAGCCGGCTGCACCAGGCAGCCGTCCAGGCAGCTAGCAGCATCAGGGCGGTAATCAGTGAGGGCAGCAGTGTAGCGCAGCAGCAGCAGTGGGTGGGCAGCGTTTGGCTGTATCTCGGCAAGCACGGCCAGCACGTGGACAGCATCGACCTAGAATTCTTCAAAGATGACTTCAGGGACCGCTTGAGCCTCTCAGCCAACCTGCCCCAGCTGCCCCAACACCTGCACAGGCTGAAAAGCCTGAGGGCGAGCAGCTTGTGCCTGCAGCTGCAGTCAGGGCATGGGTATCAGGGTGTGCTGCATGCAGGATTGCCTCTCGTGCAGCTGCAGCTGCTTCACTGCAAGCTGCTTGATGAGGACGGGCTTGCAGCAGCACTGTTGCTGCTGCCGCGACTGCAGCACCTCGTCATCTCTCAGTGCCTTGCATACGGCAACAACGAACTTGTCGTGCACGGCAGCGCTATGTACGGTTTGCAGCAGCTGACCTGCTTGAAGCTGACCAACGTTGCTCTGCAGGATATGCAGGGCTTAGGGCGCCTGACAGGTCTGCAGGACCTGTGGTTGCAGCTCAACAACGACATCATCTTCCACGGCAGCATGGTGTCACACCCGCAGCATCTCACACGCTTGTGTGTGAGTAGCTCCAAGGGTGTCATCCAGCCAGCTGTCCTGGCAGGCAGGACTGCGCTGCAGCATCTCAGGGTGGGCTCCCGCAGCCTCGGAGGTGGTGGCTCAGCAGGGGTCACAGAGCTGTTGTCCCACCTGCAGCACCTGCAGCAGTTGACCCACCTGAATTTGGAGTGCAGCTTACAGGCCACCGCCCCAGCAGCAGCATACTCAGCACTGACAGCCAGCAGCAAGCTACACTACCTCAACATCAATTACTGCAAGTTGCCATCAGGCGTGTGGCAGCACATGTTCCCTGCTGGCAAGCAGCTGCCAGACTTGCGTGTGTTCATAACCAAAAATGTCAGCACCTCCTCAAGCCTCACAGCAGCCACTGAAGGCAGCTGCCTTGTCAGCTGCTGCCGTGGGTTGCGGGTGCTGCACATGCGTGAAGTGCAGTACAGTGCAGAGTTGTTGGCCCCACTGACAGGGCTCACCGGCTTGTCAAGTCTGAGACTGCATCCATCTCAGGGGTTCAACTCCAAGATGGATGTGGTTTCTCAACTGACAGGGCTGAGGTGGTTGGAGCTTGAGGATCCACATCAGGCAGGGGAGTGGCTGCTGCAGCTGACACAGCTGCAGCAGCTCACATACCTGGACTACTCTGGGTTGCTGAATGGCCGGCGTGAATACACAATGCTTATGTTGCGGGTGGGTTGCTAGCTGCATTGGGTGTCATTATGTGTAGTTGCACCCGTCATACAAACATCAAGGGTTTTGGTGCATGCATGCAGCTCAGTTGCTGCCTGTGAATCTTAGCTTCCTGCCATGCAGCAAGCGTGGAGCCCATGGCCGCCATGTTGGACTGCAACAACTCTGGTCCTCAACAATGCACCTGCCTCTGCCACTGCAATGTTATTGTTGCTGCTGATGATTGCAACTGCCATCACCGTTCGCTATCTTGCAGCTGCAATGACATGACGCCGCCAAGGATGTGCAACGTCTGCATTGACCAACTGCCCCTGCTGATGTCACCTTATCTGGTGCTGCTGCTGCTGCTGCTGCTGCTGCTGCTATGGTGCTGCTGTGCAGTCCCGTCGTGATGTGCCTGTGTGGCGCCGGTTGCTGCGGCTACACCTCAACCACAGCAACCCGCAAGTGGCTCAGCAAGCGGCTGCAGCCCTGGCGAAGTGTGCTGATCACTAGTGCAGCAGCAGCAGCCTGTTGAAGGCACCTGCCATGTTGTGTTGGTCTGTGTACACCCTGAAGCACTGTCGTGATGCGTCAAGGACAGCACCCCCTGGTTGCGCTGGGGTAGTTGTCTTCCGCAGCCTCGTTACTGGCGCTCCTACCCAGGGTTTGTCGGCTGTTGAGGGGCCCCATTTGGGTGTTGTGTATCGCGTGGTGTACGTGTACGGTTCCACAGCTTCCTGACTGTTGAGCATTGATCAATGCACTCCCTTCGTGCTAGGCTGGTTGGCAGGTTGCTGCTTGAGGTCTGGCGGGGTGATGTGTGCCAACTATTTGTCTGAACAGTCCAAAGGTGCCTCACTTGGTGTATCACATGTGTGTCAGCTGCTTTTGTCAATGCTGGCTCCGGCAGCAAGTGGTCTCACTGGGGTTTGGTATCTTGCCGATAGGTGATGTGTAGTGACTCAGCTAGTTTTTTCTTTTTGGTGGTAAGCCTGAGGATTGCTACTGTGGCAGCACAGTCTCAAGTTTGCTGAACTGCAGAAAACAATTTACTTCTTGTTTTGTGCTGGGAAGAAGTCACTTGGCAACGGCTGCAGAAAAATGCTTAGTGATGTTGATTCCTTTCACTCTGCAGGCTTCAGCTGAATGATTGCCAGGCTATCAGCACGCAACACTGTTGTGACTCATGTCGGTCCCATGCGACATGGGACACAGCTTAGAGTTGACAACTGCAAGTGCCGGCACGACCGTGTCAGTTTGTGACTAACAGCACAGCATGTACTCAGCACATTATCAGGACAACGGCACTGCACACCAGGACAGCCATAGTTCAGACGGCAGCTGTACCACAGCGTGTTCGTAGCAGCGTGGCACACTGCACACATTCGCATGAAGCAGTATGCAAGGACCCACACATGACAGTTGAAAGATCAAAACTCTACTACAGACAACCCAAAAACTACTTGGCAGGTTCTTGTGATGTGAACAGCAAACCCATGCCAGCACACTGCAAGAACCATGCATACTGCAAAAATTTTGCGCATTCTGTTTGTACAACACAGCCTGCCGCACGAGCAAGGCTTGGTTGCTGCAGCTATGGGGGTAAGGAGCACAGCTTGACAGGTGCCTGCAAGGGCTTCATGGTGTGCATGTCAGGCAATGCTGGCACCAGTGCTGGGCTCTTTTGGCTTATGTGCTGCTGGAACTTCCAGTGCAGCCTTCTGAAAACTGCAAGAAGACTGCATGTCAGCCCTGCATGTCATCCATCTGTGGTGCATTTGAAGAGGCCACGCGCAGGGAGGCTTCCCTGGTTGTGTGAGTTGTTCGCAGACAGTGATGGGGATGAGGGTGGTAGGTAGGGGCAGGAGACGTGATGGGACGGTGCCAAGGGGCGTGCAGGGAGGGTGGGTGATAAGACTGGTGTGCGTGTTGGGGGGGGGGGGGCTCTGAGAGAATTTGGACACTTGGATTGGATGGACAGGCTGATGTTGAGGGCAGGTGGGGCAGGCGGGATCAGTTACAGACACAGCATGTCACCTTGAGGCCGTGGCATGATGCCACGGGTGTCACGCTAGTACCCATGTAACAGACATTGTATTGGTGAGTCGGGCATCCTTTCCGCATAAGACTCAGAAAAATCTTGTGTTTGAGCTTTGGAACGCTTTGGTTGTGCGTGTTGGGCCACAGCTTCGCCTAGGGTTGAGTGCCACTTTACCCTAGGGTAAAGTGGCACTCTACCCTAATGTGGCAAAGAGATATCAGGACCCACGGCGACCGAGAAACCCAGTCCTGCATTCACGATGAAGAAGTCCGGCAAGTATCTGTTCACTCCCAAGCGCAAGCGTACCCAGTGCCCCACCAAAGTATGCTGCCACCCGACCTCATGCGGAGGTGGCAAGCAGTTGTATGCAGACGAGGCAGTCGCTTGCGTTTGTGGCTTGCTCTTCTGCTCTCTTGACTGTGTGGCACAGCACCAGGCCATTGGGAAATGTCGTTGTGATAGATCTGCGGCCTCACAGTCTGCGTTCAGCACGGTAGGTTGGCTATATCGACGGCCTGTATATTCAACTAACGATTGAAGGTCACAAGGAGCTCCGTGGGGGCATCGGTGTGCCCGGGACTGGCAGTGCGAAAGGTGGTTGGTTTGAACCACCTTCGACTGCTGGTCTGCTGCTGCAGGTGCCTCGCCCTGCTATGAACCCCAGCAGCTCTGGACCGACCTACAGCACGCAGACAGTGGTGAGTGCTGATTCCTTGTGCTGGTCGCTGCTTCCTGTCTGGAGCAGTGTGTACCTCAGGAGTAGTACAGATTTGGCACTAACCGCCGATCAGCTTGTCATAGTGAGGACTAGTGGAGAGTGTGGATGCAAACACATCCACATGCCCCAAATTCCCTCAGCACACTGTGATCAGGCATGTGCAGTACAAGGTGCAATGAAAGTCCTGCTTTGTGAGTTTTTGGCATGGTCATAGCAGCCATCACTGTGGCTGTGATGCAGGCTGATGCGTCTGCCTGTGTGAGTCTGTGTCTGTGTCTGTGTGTGTACTAGTGAGCCACTGCCACTGAGCTTGTGCCAACCCTAATGTGTGTATGTATGCAGGTCCCCAACGCAGCACATGGCAGCATGAGTGCAGCAGACATTTGCCTCCAGGGCATGCACATGGCATGCGCAACGGCAGCTGAAGTGCAGCGGCAGCTGAACACAACAGTCACCACCTTGGCAGCAACGGCAGCACATGCCCAGCTACAGCAGCAGCAGCAGCAGCAATGGGCAGCAGGCACAGCACAGGGGCAGCAGCACCCAGCACTGCGTTCACTCACTGGCTTGCCTGGCCTGCCTGTGCAGCACTCTACCGCGCTGCAGCCGCTGCAGCGGCTGGCTCGTGCTGCACCGCCAGCACCCACATTTGCCGTTCCTGGCATGAGCCGGCCATTGGCCACACTGCTGCTGCAGCAGCAGCAGCAACAGCAGCAGCATGGGATACCCAGCACATCTGCAGCAGCAGCAGCACCAGGCACGGCAGTGGGAGGGTCAGCACGTGCTGAAGCAGCAGCAAGAGCGTCAGCAGCAGCAGCGGCGGAGGCAGCAGCTGCAGCAGCAGCGGCAGCAATGGGTCCTGCAGCTGGCATGTATGACATACCTGCACAGCCTGTTGAGCAGCTGCCACCAGCACCTGAAGATGCAGGCCTTGGCCTGTTCCTCCAGCACCCAAACCAGCTGCAGCTGTTGATGCAGCAGCAGCAGGTGTTGATGCAGCAGCAGGGGCGGCACCAAGAGCAGCAGCAGCAGAAGGGAGTGCCAGGTGCAGCAGCGGCATCGTCATCAGCAGTAGCAGCACCGGCGCTGCCTGAGGGGCTGTCCGGGGTGTGTGAGACGTCACTGGTGAAGCTCAAGCATAAGTTCCTCGACCTCAAACCCAAGGTGGTGACACTGAGGGAGCTGAGGGGCCGCTTCACTGGGCCCACGGTGGTGGTGAGCGACACCAACATCGAAGCTGTCTACATCCCTAGGGCGCTGCTGCCAGACCCTAGCAACATGGACGACGTCTTGGAGATGCAGCGGCTGCTGGACAACCTGGTGGTGATCTGGCGGGGTGAGTGTAGTCCTATAATCCTTCAGGACCCCATCCAAACCCAGTATACGTCATAGGACTGCCTCCCATTGGCTTCACGCCCTTTGTAGGACGGCGGGGTCTACCCCTCCTGACACAAACACGAGGAACTCTTTGAGTGGTGTATGTTGAGGGATGGCATGCAGGGTCTGATGCAAGTCGTGAGACACAAGCCTGTGTGTTTGAGAGGTCAGGCTTTTATGCTGGTGGCAAAATCACTGCAGCAAAACTAGCTTGGCAGCCGTTGATGCTGATGTTGCTGTGCCTGCAGTGCAGTCGCTGGTGAGAGGGAGCTATTGCAAGGGGTTGGCCACGTCATTTGTCCACTCACGTATCACACACTGTTCCTCAACATACTGTTCCTCAACACACTGTTCCTCAGTGACGGTGTGTCCACCGTCACCTCTTTCCCCCCCCCCCCCCACCATCACCACACCCTCATGTTGATGTGTCCCTTTTCTTCTGCTTATGCACCCCCTCCCACCATCCCCATGTATGCAGACGGAGAGAACGTGCATCGTGGGGAGGGCACGTCCAAGGCGCCCATGGTGATGGTCGGCTGGCGCCAACCCACAGGCGGTCCTTCTGTGCTGGGCCCTTACCACATCCCCTTCCACGTCTACTCGGCTGGAGACAGGTGCGTTGCAAATGGGTGGTGGTGATGGCGGTGGTGGTGGTGGTGGTGGTGGTGGTGAAAAAACACAATTTCAAGTATAGCCAAGACATGCACGCCTGCAAGGGGCTAAGGGGTGATAGGCGGCACAGCATACATCCATGTTCACCTCTGCTGATGCGAACTTCTACCAGCTACTGTTGTTGACATTACACAAAGAGCTCACCTCACCATTGTGTTGGCTGCGCTCGAAAGCAACCTCTCTCACTTACCACCTGTGTACAACATACACAACCGGTGTGAATGTTGTCCACGTCTGTCTGCTTGCGCCATCCAACAGCAAACTTGCTTCCTGATGCTCAGCCCTGAAGAACACCAAACCCTCGCCCCGTGGCCAGCCCAGCCTAGCCAGCTGACACCCCCCCCCCCCCGCGCACTATTTTGACTTGGGGATGCAAACAGCCTGTTTGCAAAAGACAAGATACAACAGGCTGCAGTGCAGCTTTGTGCCAAGACAGCTGACTGTGCTCGTACATATACCTTGCAAAACAGCCAAGCTCACATGCTGTCACTGCACCAGCACACAAGCAGAGCCCCACCCCCCTGTCTTGGTGTGCTGTGTGTGTGTCTGCTTTCAGTGCCGCACGCAGCCTGAGCAAGGTCGCGGAGGCGTTTGTGGACATGGACGCGTGCCGCTCCATCTTCATCGACAGTAGCACCATGGACTCTGTGGTGCCCATTCGCGGCATGCCAGACACCACGCAGCTGCTCGTGCCCCCACCATCAATGGGCGGTGCCCCCGCCACTGCTTTGAGTTTGAGTCTGAACTACAAGAGTGAGTCCCACCAGGACAAGGGAGACGGCCAGTGGTCCATCATCGCCTGGCGTTACTACGGGGGCGAGGTGCCGGATGCAGGCCGCTTCTATATGGGCACAGAGCCGCACAGCGATGAGAACCCTGGCGCATACTTTGAGATTGGGGATGGGGACGTGCTGTTCATCAACACCAAGGTGCGTGCATCTCACTAGTGCCTGCTGCTGGCCTTGTTCTTGGAGTGGGTGTGTTGGGGGGGGGGCGTTGTTGGTGATTGAGTGGGGGGGGGTAAAGAGGGAGGGGTTGGGCGCATTGAGTGGGGTAGGAAGGCCAGGAGAACCGACCAGCCCCAGCTCCCTGCCCACCCCCCTCCTCTCAACCAGTGTGTGTGTGTGGGGGGGGGGGCAACACTTCCTCGGGACGGGGGGGGGGGGGCACCCTCTTAAAGGGGGGGAGGGCAACACCCTCGTCGGGGGGGGGGTTAGAGGCTCAGGGGTGGAGGCAAGGAAACTAGACTTGGAGGGTCGAATCACCCACAACCCTACTCCTCCCTCAATGACCCCCAACCAACACCACACAATCCTCAAATTCCATCAACCCTTCCATTCTGCCCCCCCACCACCACCACCACCACACACATGCACTGATTGGTTGTAACTCATGTGTTTAACACACACACACACACACACACACACACCGCCCCTCCACCAGCCCTTCCCCCTCCCTCAACCCAATTGTTCCTCAACTCCCCGCAAGGGGGTGGGGAGCAAGACAATATGACAACTTGCGGACACCACCACCAATTAAGACAAACGTGACCAGGCATCACCCACCTCTCCACCATGGAAGCCTACATTCAGGCCCCAGAATGTTTGATACACTGATTATGTGCACTGACCGTCAGTATGGCATAATCTGCACTGTCTAAAAGAAGCGTGCTACAGGCTCATCTGACGCCTGAATTTGAACAGTGATCTCAAGATCAAACAATGTGGTCAGCACTCTGTAAAGGCCCCAGCTTGAACGGGCGGGAGGGGGGGGGGCTCCTTATGCAATCCAAATCCCAATACACTACTGCACACTGGCACTGTCTTCAACCTCTAGTCCACCACCGTTTGGCTGCTGCTTTTCTGAGCCATACGGTTGCTTGACATGTTGACATTTAGGGGGTTGGTATTTAATGTATTTAATGTATTCAGGGGGTACATAGCCTATGTGTGCAGCCCGGGGCTGCACTGACAGGGTCTGATACAGCTTGTATTGTAGCCGCATACGACCTCCATTGGGCTGCTAACACAAACGTCACTGAAACCTCTTCTAGCACGACCCACACTGCAGCATAGCTGGTTGTGTTGTGCATTCAGCATCGGATTCGAGCCTCCTTGAATGGCAACATACACCCTCAGCACAACCCCAGGTGTGTGCAACCTGCTTACATTATTACACATTATTACAAATTACATATTTACAAATTACATTATTACAAATTACAGGAGGGTGTGCTTGTGCCCCTTGTGCTGCCTGTGCCCTGCAGGTCCTCTTCCACCACACTCAGCGGCCAGCAAGCTTGTGCGACACAGCAGTCCACAAGTTCCCGCAGCAGCCTGCTGTGTTGGGCATGGCGCTGTTGTACAAGCCAGATACAGTCGCAGCCATGGCAGAGCAGGAGGGGAACAAGAGGGTGCAGCTGTTTGAGAGGAAGCGTGAGCGGAAGCAGCAGCAGGAGGGGCAGCAGCAGCAGCAGCAGGAGAAGAAGACGAAGAAGAAGGCGCAGCCACGGCAGCAGGGTGTGGAGCAGCAGCAGCAGCTTGAGCAGCAGCTGCAGCGGCAGGCACAGCAGCAGCAACGTGCGGAGAGGCTGAAGCGGCGGCAGGGGCAGCAGG
This sequence comes from Desmodesmus armatus, assembly GCA_007449985.2. NCBI lineage: Eukaryota > Viridiplantae > Chlorophyta > Chlorophyceae > Sphaeropleales > Scenedesmaceae > Desmodesmus > Desmodesmus armatus. The sequence continues at coordinate 171,754 of VIIQ02000724.1, forward strand.
AGCAGCAGCAGCAGCGGAAGTCCAAGCGGCAGCAGCGCTGATTGAGCTAGCTGTTTGTGCATCACAGGCTGCGGCAGCGTGTGTGGTGGCTGTGTTGTCAAGGCACTGCTTGCCATGTCACATGCGTTGCACAGAGGGTATTATCACGTATCGGCCCCGGCAACCACTAGGCTTCTTTTCGAGCAGCACACAGCACAGCAGAGTTGCAACATATGGATCATCATGTCTGCACGGGCTGGTGGCGGTTGTGTGGTGGTGGTGCTAGTGGTGCTAGTGCTGTTGGATGGCTGCTATCCAGGTGGGGGGTGGTGGATGGTGCCAGTGATGGTTGTCTCTGGCTTCCTGCGCATGTTTTGGTGGTGCTGGTTGTTGTGAGGTGAGGCGGAGGGCTCTACAACACCTTCCGCCTATGGTTGAGTACAGGATCGATCCTGTCGGCGCCTACAGGACCATGATATCATCTGTGGCGGTGTCTGGTTTGTTGGTTGTGTTGTTCCTGCCTTGCCCAGCATCCACAGCCTCAAGGGTCTGCAGCTTTTCACGTTGTGCCTCGTGAGGCAGGGCACGATCAAAGGCCAGCAGCCATGTGTGGTTTGCTTTAACCTCGAGAGTCTCGACCACTTGGTATCTGTGAGCAGTTGGGGTCAATTGAGTGAGTGAGCCAGCTTGCATCAGCAGTCAAGGTTACCTGTGATGTGAGGTAGACAAGGCTTGGGGTTCTCTCATTGAATTGTTCAAGGTGCAGTGCATGTAGCTAGCTGCTGATGGTAGTCATTCGGAATGCTTTGGGGGGGGGGTGATGTCTGGGGGCGATCACCAGCAACAAGGTGCCTTGATACCGGTATCAAAGGAAGGACGATCACAGCAAATAAAGCCCAGGAGCTGCATGCGAGTCGTGAGAGCTATGTGTAAGGAGAGAGATGTATGATTGCAGTCAACCATGAGTCATTCTACCCAACTACTAACGTTTCAATACTGCACACATCTGACATGACATGATGTGTCTAAACCACAAGCGATGCTGAACTGTGATGCTCCCAGATGCAAGCAGTCTTCTTGAGTTACAAACGGCCCAAAGAGTGGCATGCCACAAACTGCTTCCCAGTGAGGGAGCACACTGGGGACGACAGCAACACCTTCAAAGCCACATCCACTGCCGCTGTTCTTGAAGGCGCGGCAGCAGCACCTGTTCCAGCCGCCACTTTCAGGACTTTTTGCACCACAGCCGACCAAACCTTTTCAGCTGCTGTTCACCACCTGAGGCTGATCACTTACGCTCCCACACCCCTTCTGCATGGCTGGCAAATGCTGGCAGCTGTCAGGGTGTGTGGGGTCTGACTGGTCCTCAGCAGCCCTTGCAGTGTAGACTAGCCAAGCCCACCAGTTGCCACATACCACACTGCATGCAACCCATGGTGGAGCCTGGCAAACCCCTGGCCCTTGCAGGTGTACAATCTATGTCTTTAGCAGCTAACTCCCTTGAATTCACCCCTCTGCCCCAAGGGATGGGACAGGGAGTTGGGGGAGTCAAGAGCCCCCCCCCCCTTCCCCCCAGCATGGGGGTGTGATGAGATGGTGGAAAGCTGGTCCAGCCTTGTTTCTGTGGTAAAGCAGGAGGGCTGCAACGACACCTCAAACCTGAGTGCTTGAGCAGTGTGTGGTGCAGAGATGCATGTTTGTGTGAGTGGAGCCACCAGCAACGTGACCACCAGCACACACATGTACAAGCAATTGTACAAGCTTGCTTAAGCCAGCAGCATCCTGGCATAGATCCTGTGATGGGGCATGCGTGACTGCTCAGCACATGGTGCTTCTTTGGTGCTTCCATGACTGATGCATTAGGGTGTTTGTGTGACGTCCAGTCTATGAATCTAGTCGTGAGCAAACTGCTCCTGTCTAGACAGGTCGCTCCTGTCTAGACATCTGTGGGTTGGCTGGGTCCCCAAGTTCATATGCTGCCTCAATCTGTGTTCGGGAGTGATGTGGCTGAATTTCAGCTGACCTTTGATGGCCATTTTGGGACATCAGCTGGGTGATCAACACGAAACTGCATTTGGCGCGTCATGAGTCATCCTGGGTTTGCCTGTTGGGTTTTCAGCCTTTGCCGCCGCGTTAAGCAGGCCTAAGAAACCGGCTCGCATGTAGGTAGCATGTACATGCCATGATGGCTTGGGCACGTGGTCCACACCATTTGTTTCCTGAATCTTGATCTGGCTTTCACTTCCCGCACGTCAAGTTAGACGCCACCAGCCAGCGTGCGCGTGCGGCCTTGAGCAACCATTTTCTCTGTCATCGTCTGAATCGATATGGGTGACCAGCGGGCCCGCATAGTGACCTACAGAGCCATTGAGGGTGATGGTGGTGATCAGCCGGACTACCCGGGCTTCAGCAACATCAGCACCGTCAAACCTGACTGGTTTCCCGGTGGTGCCAAGCAATGGGAAGAGTACCGGCAGGGCCTTGTGCTGGGACCCAAGCAGCAGGACACTGGCATCAGGCTGTGGCACGCGGTCCTGTTCACTAGTGGCACAGCATATGTGCACGGGTGGGTGCTCCTATTGCTGCTGTGAGCGTGTCAGCAGTAGCAGCACGCAACGGTTGTTGCATGAGTTGATCTTGAATCAATCCCACGCTCACAGCATGAGATATGTGGCGTGGTGCTGGCGTGGTGCTGTACTGCTGCAGCGATGGCTTTGACCCCTCTGGCATGCCCAAGCATGAAAGTACCCAGGCCAAGGGCAAGAGGATCCGGGAGCTGCAGCACCACATCGCCAGCAACCTCTCCCAGCAGCGGCAGCTACAAGAGCCGCTACAGCAGCAACAATCCAGGGGCCGCTCAGCACACCCCTTCAGACGGCCCGTTGCTGGCACTGCAGGTAAGCGGCTTACCTTACCAAGGCTTACCGTAAGCCTTGTGTTGTTGCTCAGGGCTGCAGGGATATTGGAAGGATTCAAGCTTACCGTGTGCTGTGCTGCGCAAGAAAATTTGGTGCCTGCACGTTGCATGTGACACATGCCTCAGTGAGCTGGCTGCAGGATTCAACACAGTCAGCAGGAGTCACAATCAGGCCCAGCACTCACAGTGTGCTTGCTTGGTGCTCACATAGCTCGCCCCACCGTGCTGAAGTTCGACCTGACAGTGTTACAGCCCTGTGCTGAGGGTGTCCACAGAGATTCCTGGCGCATGGCCACCTTCCTGCATGCGCTGGTCCCAGCTTGTGTGCAGCTGGCGCTTCCTGCGTTGCTGCTGCTTCGTGCTGCTGGTGGACAATTGCACCCACTCTGCCTCACATGCTGTGCTGTGTTCGTCTTACCAACGTTTCCGCTGCTGCATGATGCTTCCCGCTCTCCCTCCTGCAGTGCTGGGCCCGCAGCATGGAGGGGTGACCAAGGACAGGAGTTTCAGCCCCAACAGCAGCCGCGCCCGCGTGCCAAGCGGCAGCAGGACCCCATCCCACCTGATGCCCCCTGTGAACGTCTCATCACCTGGCAGCCCTGCAGCACCGCATGTGCAGCAGCAGCCCCCATACAGCCTGCAGGACCCAGCCCTTGGCCAAGGCCCCGCCTCACACCTGTCTCCATCGCTACTTGCTGGACCCTCCCACTCCCCCAGCACCACAGAGCCTGCTGCAGGGATGCACCAGCTCCAGCAGCAGCAGCAGCAGGGGCCTGGCAGCAGCAGCATGGCAGGTGCATATTCAGGTGGCCACACCCCACCAGCACCCGTGCAGACAGCCCTAGGCCCTGCTCCAGCAGCAGCAGCAGCAGGTGCACACCATCAGCACCCTCGCACATCATACATCCATGGCCTCATGCTGACGCCCCCACCACTCCAGCAGCAGCAGCAGCACCTGCAGCAGGGGCTTGGCGGCAATAGCAGCAGCATGGAGGGCCCGTACATTGCCGGCCAGGCGCTGTTGCCCAGCTTGCCACTGCTTCCGCCAGCAGCAGCAGGGCACCAGCAACACCCTCTGCACCACAGGCTGCAGCACAGCAGCAGCTATGGTGATGGTGATGGCGGCTGGCTGCCCCCCGACTGTCGGTCTGCAGCCACACATCCCTGCCATTGGTGCAAGCCTCTAGTATGAGTTGGGTCCATCAGCAGGCTATGCACATGCAGCCAGCAGTGCCCCTGCTGCCGTAGGACAGGCAGCATACACCCCGCCACCAACTTCAGCACAGCAGCAGGCGCAGCAGCAGCAGTGGCAGCAACACAATAACTGGCAGCTTGCAGCTTCTGGGGGGCACCCTCTACGCCCCCCAGGCATCATGCAGCCCTGTACTGGCGTGGCAGGGACGGGCCTGCAGGACACAGGCCCCGGCCCAGCCTCTCCTGCAGGGGTGAGCCTGCAGCAGCAACAGCAGCAACAGCAGCAGCAGCAGCAGATACACCCTGTGGGCCAGCTGGGTGGCGACACCCTGTGGGGACAGCAGCAGCACATACAGCAGGGCCATGGATATGGGGCAGAGGGTGGTTTTGCAGGCCTGGCACCTCGGGCTACCATGCAGCAGCAGCAGCATGGGCAGCAGCATGGGCAGCAGCTTGGCTATGGGCCTGACCCCATGCAAGCTGCTCACAGGATGCCTCCAGTGCCGCATCACCTGCTGCCTGCAGCAGCTGCTGGCCCGCCTGGCACAGTGGTGCCTGGCAACCCACAGCCAGGCTATGGCCTCGCTGCAGCAGCCCACCCCAACCACCAGCAGCAGCAGTATGACCAGCAGCACCCAATGGACCAGCAGCAGCAGTATCACCACCAGCAGTACACACAGCAGCAGCACCAGCAGGAGCAGCCGACATGTCAGCGAGTTTACCTGCAACAGCAGCAGCAGCAGGGTAGGCTCTGGCAGGGAAGTGGCTCTGTCATAAGCAACACACCGCTAGATCAGTGGGTGGGAGGTGGTATGCAGGGGCAGATGAGGTCCCTTTCCATCTCACGCCCGCCGGGTGACACCCCTCACCCGCAGCAGGATCAGGAGGGTGACAGTGGCACCTTTGAAGCCAGGGCAGCTGCTGCTGCTGCTGGTCGTGGCAGGGGGCTGAACTTGCTAGCAGCAACAGGGGCCCAGGGTGTTCTGTCCCAGCAGCTGGCTGGCCGGACCTGGAACGGTCCTGGGGGGTTCCTGCCCCCCGGGCTCGCCCCAGCAGTCCGCAGGAGTCAGTATGTGACTCATCTGCTGTCCCCGGCAGGCAGGCTGTGGCTGGCGAGCAGGGCAGGCAGCAGCAGGGCAGCCTGGCAGCCAGTGACAGCATGGGGGCTGACCAGGGGATTGACGGACGGTTGCATGGGATTTGGCGTGCTGCACTCTATGGCAACACCCTGATGGACTCCCCCTGAGCTTACGACTTAAAGCTACGTGCAGCTGAGACGGGGTACTTGCATGGCGAAGGCATTTCGTCAGGCGGCTGCCAAGCAGGCAAGAGCAGCAGCTGTGGGTGGGTGTGCTGTTGGCACTGCAGCTGAAGTGGTGTGGCCAGCAGGGTTGCTTTTGAAGATGCAACAGATTCATCCTGCAAACACTTGCCATGTGGACGCTGGCTGTTGGGCTTTGCTTATTGTGTGGTCATGGTGTGTGGTGTGAGCAGCAGCAACGTCCTTGAGCAGCAACGTGTGTGAGTGCATTATGTGTTTTGTATGTTTGGGCCTGGGGTGGGTGCAGCAGCGGCTCGGGTGTCTGGTTGTCCAGGTGGGTGCCTGCATGGCCAGGTGGAGGTCTGTTGGTGTCATAGGTGTTTGTGCTATAGCTGCTGTTAGCTGTGGTTGTGCTGCTAGTGAGTGCATGTTTGCACGAGTCTGATTGGCAATGGCCTGTCTGTTTTTCAAAGGGCGATTGCTTGGCCCTGCCATGCAAGCAGTTGTGAGTGTGCTGGGGTGCAGCATTCAAAGGTGCTGATTATTGCACAGCCGTGTGCATTGACCCAGCTTGGAAATGGGCTAGGGTGGCATCCTTGCAGCACATCTGTCTATCAATGGTGAAGGGGTGTTGGTGTGTGTTCAAGTCTGTGCAGCAATGACCCATCTGCCCCACTGTGCATTCTGCAACCATCCAATGCACGACAGTGGCAAGGGGCTTCCAGCAAGGTTCAGCAGTTTTACTGTGGGTTTGTACTGCTTTGCGGATGCAGACAGTACTCTAGCATGGCCGTTGCCGCCTGTTGGGTCAATTGGCCCCGCACTGTGAGTTCCTGTTGCAGCCTGCATGTGGCATGGCATGCATGTTGTTGTTACTCGTGATAGCTGGCTCATGGTTTGATGGTTTTGTGGTGGTGCAGCCAGGGACTCGCCTCGGAGTGTGGGTTGATGATGGCAGAAATATCAGCAGAGATGGCTTGGTTGGGCCTTATCAAGTGTAGTGTGGGCACCAGCGTCCTGTATCAAAAGTTACAGTTTGTTTCTATTGTAGCGTGAGTGTGGAGCCCTGTTCAAACATGGCATGCCTGCACTGGGCTGCTCATTTTGAACTGCGTGCTGCTGCTGTGCTGCTGCTGTGCTGCCAGCAACATTGATTGTGTGGGTGAGAACCCAACTTTTGTGGCCTCCAGACTGCAACGCAGCAGGACGGGCTGTGCCATGGTGTTGCATTGTGCAGCAACTCATTTGATAGTTCATGCCTTTAGCATTGTGCTGTGTACCTTGCTGCACAATAGTCCCAATAACAAGCTGGCTGAGAGTCGCACCTGCGAGGTGCGTGCATGTTGGTCCAACTGCTTGCAGAAATCTGTCAGGTCACCAAAGGTTTTTGGCCAATTGGGTGCAGTAGCAGCAGCACCAGACTGCCAACCTGACGTCAAGCAGCAACAAACAGCAGCGGCTGCCAAGGCTGTGTGTGCAAACTGAGCCATTATCAGGTGCCATGTTTAACTGTGTTATCTGCCAGTTCATCTTGCATGTTTGGCTGTGTCTGAATGCGTCACTAGTTGGGGAGCAGATTTAAATTGGCCATGAGTGTCAGAGTGAGGTGCGGCAGCTGCATGCTTGCTGAGCTGTGGATGCGTTGAGTCAGCGTGTGCATCAGCAAGGCTTGGTTGCTGCAGTTTTTGAAGTATGGAGCACAGATTGACAGGTGCCTGCAAAGGCTTTTTTGTATGCATCTCAGGCAGTGTTGGGCACCAGCGCTGGGCTTCTGGGGTGCTGGAACGCACTCTGCTATCTGTTATGAGAAGACGCTGCATATCATCCCTGCTGCAGGGGAGTGTGTGTACTAGCAGCAGGGATGTGTACCAGCACACTTGTACTGGCAGCAGCATTCCACAATCATTCGTCTGGCGGATGTCGTGCTTCTTGAACTCAAGATGAGCAAGTAACGTCGTGAGAGTTGTAATATACGGATGAATTTGCCTGAATTTGTAGACTCTTCGTCAATCCTGTTGCAAAGAGGGCCAGGCCTCCCTGGCGGGCCCATCGACGGAGGGAAGGAGCATGGCGATGCTCAGAGAACAAACAAAAAGACAACCCTCGTATGATCAATATAATTCTGTTTTATTTCCGATGCTTTGCATGCTTCTGTTCAGGCTGAAACAACTCAGACTGGGTTTAAGTTTACGGCTGTAGCAGCCCAATTTGGACAAAAGGTAGGCAACATGGCCAGTCCTGTCAACTCAGTCTGCTCTACTGCATTCATCTTGAGTATGCGTGATACTCTGGTTAGTCCTGATGCTGTTGAGGCGATGAAACCACATGGCCCGTTGTTGACACAGCAGAAACTTGTGCGAACAGGTGGCCTGCACCCACACGAACATTTGTACGACTTTAAAGGTGAGCTTACATGTAACGATGCGCTCCATATCAGCTCGCAGGCATCCTGGCGAAACCAGGCCAACACCAGCTTCCGTGAGCTCTTTTCCCCTTCTGGCATCGTCCCTGACCCCGCGCTGCACCTCATATGGTTTCTGCCACATCCATAGGCCTATCAAGCGCGCTGGGGGCAGCTACGGCCCAGCTACAGCAGGACAGAGCAACAGCAGTAGATGGGCCACTCAGGAGGAGGGCAAGCAGGATGCTGGAGGTTCGTGAGGACACGCAACCTGTTCAGGTGGGTACATATATAACTATATACATCGTATAGCAGCTGATGTTTGTCTGAGGGGGGACTCTTTACATTTCAGGTTAGGCACCTCCCTAGCCCCGCCACTGCACCCGCCTCACGGCCTTGGGCGTGAAGCGGCTTTGAGGCTTTGATTTCTGTGGAGGGGAACTATTTCACGTTGGACATTTCCCAAGCCCCGCCACTGCACCCACCGCCCTGGGTGTGAAGGGGCTACTTAGTTTTGATTTATGTGGAGGGGGGACTCTTTCAGGTTCGACATTTCCCAAGCCCCGCCACTGCACCCACCGCCCTGGGTGTGAAGGGGCTTTTGGGTTTTGATTCATGGAGGAGGGGGGACTCTTTCAGGCTGGAAATTTCCCAACCCCCGCCACTGCACCCACCGCCCTGGGTGTGAAGGGGCTACTTAGTTTTGATTTATGTGGAGGGGGGACTCTTTCAGGTTCGACATTTCCCAAGCCCCGCCACTGCACCCACCGCCCTGGGTGTGAAGGGGCTTTTGGGTTTTGATTCATGGAGGAGGGGGGACTCTTTCAGGCTGGAAATTTCCCAACCCCCGCCACTGCACCCACCGCCCTGGGTGTGAAGGGGCTATTTAGTTTTGATTTATGTGGAGGGGGGACTCTTTCAGGCTGGACATTACGCAAGCCCCGCCACTGCACCCACGGCCCTGGGTGTGAAGGGGCTATTTAGTTTTGATTTATGTGGAGGGGGGATTCTTTCACATTGGACATTTCCCAAGCCCCGCCACTGCACCCACAGCCCTGGGTGTGAAGGGGCTATTGAGTTTTGGTTTATGTGGAGGGGGGACTCTTTCAGGCTGGCCATCACCCAAGCCCCGCCACTGCACCCACCGCCCTGGGTGTGAAGGGGCTACTTAGTTTTGATTTATGTGGAGGGGGGACTCTTTCAGGCTGGACATTTCCCAAGCCCCGCCACTGCACCCGCCGCCCTGGGTGTGAAGGGGCTTTTGGGTTTTGATTCATGGAGGAGGGGGGACTCTTTCAGGCCGGACATTTCCCAAGCCCCGCCACTGCACCCCCCTTGGGTGTGAAGGGGCTATTTAGTTTTGATTTTTGTGGAGGGGGGACTCTTTCAGGCTGGTAATTACGCAAGCCCCGCCACTGCACCCACGGCCCTGGGTGTGAAGGGGCTATTTAATTTTGATTTATGTGGAGGGGGGATTCTTTCACATTGGACATTTCCCAAGCCCCGCCACTGCACCCACAGCCCTGGGTGTGAAGGGGCTATTGAGTTTTGGTTTATGTGGAGGGGGGACTCTTTCAGGCTGGCCATCACCCAAGCCCCGCCACTGCACCCACCGCCCTGGGTGTGAAGGGGCTTATGGGTTTTGATTCATGGGGGACGGGGGACTCTTTCAGGTTGAACATTTCCCAAGCCCCGCCACTGCACCCACAGCCCTGGGTGTGAAGGGGCTTTTGGGTTTTGATTCATGGAGGAGGGGGGACTCTTTCAGGCCGGACATTTCCCAACCCCCGCCACTGCACCCACCGCCCTGGGTGTGAAGGGGCTATTTATTTTTGATTTATGTGGAGGGGGGACTCTTTCAGGCTGGTAATTACGCAAGCCCCGCCATTGCACCCACGGCCCTGGGTGTGAAGGGGCTATTGAGTTTTGATTTATGTGGAGGGGGGACTCTTTCAGGCTGGCCATCACCCAAGCCCCGCCACTGCACCCACCGCCCTGGGTGTGAAGGGGCTTATGGGTTTTGATTCATGGGGGAGGGGGGACTCTTTCAGGTTGAACATTTCCCAAGCCCCGCCACTGCACCCACAGCCCTGGGTGTGAAGGGGCTTTTGGGTTTTGATTCATGGAGGAGGGGGGACTCTTTCAGGCCGGACATTTCCCAACCCCCGCCACTGCACCCACCGCCCTGGGTGTGAAGGGGCTATTTAGTTTTGATTTATGTGGAGGGGGGACTCTTTCAGGCTGGTAATTACGCAAGCCCCGCCACTGCACCCACGGCCCTGGGTGTGAAGGGGCTATTTAATTTTGATTTATGTGGAGGGGGGACTCTTTCAGGCTGGCCATCACCCAAGCCCCGCCACTGCACCCACAGCCCTGGGTGTGAAGGGGCTATTGAGTTTTGATTTATGTGGAGGGGGGACTCTTTCAGGCTCGCCATCACCCAAGCCCCGCCACTGCACCCACCGCCCTGGGTGTGAAGGGGCTTATGGGTTTTGATTCATGGGGGAGGGGGGACTTTTTCAGGTTGAACATTTCCCAAGCCCCGCCACTGCACCCACAGCCCTGGGTGTGAAGGGGCTTTTGGGTTTTGATTCATGGAGGAGGGGGGACTCTTTCAGGCTGGCCATCACCCAAGCCCCGCCACTGCACCCACCGCCCTGGGTGTGAAGGGGCTATTTAGTTTTGATTTATGAGGAGGGGGGACTCTTGCAGGCTGGACAATACCCAAGCCCCGCCACTGCACCCACGGCCCTGGGTGTGAAGGGGCTTATGGGTTTTGATTCATGGGGGAGAGGGGACTCTTTCAGGTTGGACATTTCCCAAGCCCCGCCACTGCACCCACCGCCCTGTGTGTTAAGGGGCTATTTATTTTTGATTTATGTGGAAGGGGGACTCTTTCAGGCCGGACATTTCCCAAGCCCCGCCACTGCACCCACCGCCCTGGGTGTGAAGGGGCTATTTAGTTTTGATTCATGGAGGAGGGGGGACTCTTTCAGGCTGGACAATACCCAAGCCCCGCCACTGCACCCACCGCCCTGGGTGTGAAGGGGCTATTTAGTTTTGATTCATGGAGGAGGGGGGACTCTTTCAGGCTGGACAATACCCAAGCCCCGCCACTGCACCCACCGCCCTGGGTGTGAAGGGGCTATTTAGTTTTGATTTATGTGGAGGGGGGACTCTTTCAGGCTGGACATTTCCCAACCCCCGCCACTGCACCCACCGCCCTGGGTGTGAAGGGGATATTTAGTTTTGGTTTATGTGGAGGGGGGACTCTTTCAGGCTGGACATCACCCAAGCCCCGCCACTGCACCCACCGCCCTGGGTGTGAAGGGGCTATTGAGTTTTGATTTATGGGGAGGGGGATGTAGATACGTAGCACGGGGGCGGGGGGGGGGGTACAAGATGTGAGCGGCACAGGTAAGTTTGGCCCTGCCTGGTTGGCAGCCACACGAGGGTGACAAGCCCTGTGTGGTGGAAGTTCGATCCCTCCAAGGTGCCGATATGCTGTGTGGTGATGGTTGTTTCAATCTGCCTGGCTTGCAGTAGTTGATCCACTGACTTGTTTTGTCTGCACTGAGCTTATGTCTATTGCACGCAGCCCACTGCATACTTGGGCAGCTGGTTGCATAATCCAGTTATACGCATGCCGCACTGTCAACAGTACTTTTGAAAAACTGTCAGCAATTGACAAGGTGTAGTAATGCTACAGCTGAGCTGGCCACCAATGTTGAGAGGTGTCACAGCATTGTCTCAGCGACGGCAGTGTGATGGAGTGCCAAACCAGCAGCAGGCGGTGTTGTTCTGCTATCTCCATGACACCAGTGCATGGCTGGCATGAGCTCTTGAGCTTCATAACTACAGGTGTAACTTTGATTTGATTTGATCGATCCAGGGGTCAAGCAGGCTGTGGCACGCCAGACAAAAAAACCCAGCTCGGGGTTCTTTGTCACAGGGCCCGTGACATTGTGACTCTTCAAAAACCTCCCGCACACCACACACGAAACAGCTGCAAACTGACCTCCCAGCACACTCGCCTGTGTGCATGTTGACTCGCCGTTGTGCCAAACGCACTACCACTCACCCACAGAAGCACCCCACTGTCAGTTGTGGGGGTACTATTGAAACACATTCACAATGCTGCTGCTGTGGCAAATACGGCGTTGGAAAACAGCAGCACCAAAGGTGGCGTTGCAAGGGCATATACTCTGCTCACATGCAGGCGCCTTGTTGGTGTACACCACGGGGGAGGATGTGCTCCAACTGCACAACCCTAATAAGTTGTGGCTTGAATGGCTGCACAAGTGCTGGTCACCACAACCCAAGATCCAAGCAGCCACAGCACACAAGAAACCAAACCATAAACAAGCATGCTGGGACAGGAACAGAGCCAGCCAGATGCATGGCCGTGACGCAACCACCATGGTGGTTTCCAAACCGCCCCGGACAGACAGACACATACACACAACAACCACAGGAACTGTACATGTGATATGTAACACCGGTCCTATGTCAACGACTGGCTCCCGCATTGCTGCTGGCAGTGCCGCTGCAAAAGCCCCGTGCTGACAGCACACCAGCCAAAAGGCACCTGTAACAACACACATGCCATTGGCTGCATCCCCCCACGTCTGCCTGCTGACTGACTGGCTGTAAATGTTCATGCATGTACATTCATGAAAACACACCGCCTCTGGCAGCACGCCCCCTCCCCCCGCCCATTGGCAGTACACCGGCAGTCCAGCCCCTCACATCATCTGCGGTTGCTCCACACTGTTTAGGAACAGCTGGTCCAGCAGCTGCAGCTCGTCGGCAGCATTCCTGCAGCAGCAGCAGCAGCAGCAGCAGTGCAACACATCAGAAACTGACTGGCCGCTTCACTTTCATCCTGTATCTCTACATGCAGACTGATAAGGCTTGCAGCGATTGTTCGAATGATGATGTTGATGATGACCTGATCAGGCATTTGGGGAGGACACCACCAGGGCCACAGCAGCCTTGAGGTTTCAAGCAGCCTGTGGGGCTTGGGGACAGCTGCCCTGCAAGATCCTCTAGTCTCCACTTCATCACTCCCTTCGCAGGGCAGCCTCACCTGCACACATCCCAAGCCCGCCGGAACTCCCGCCTCAGCTTGTCACACCCCTCTGCAGGACAGCAACACACAGTGCAGGTCAGCGCACCTTTCAATGTGTTGCTCCTGCTAGCCGCCAGAGACACAGGCTGGGACCATCCATGTATGATGGGCACTGATCAAGGATGATACTGACTAATCACTTCAATGGGCCACTAGGCAGTACACCCCCCACAGACGGGAAGGACAGCATGAGTCAAGACAGTATTATATGCACCCGCTAGTGCTGTGCTCACTCCCTCACACCCTCACTCCTGCAACTGGTCATGTCACTGACCTGCGTGCACGGTCCTGCCTAGATCATTGCTGTGTGTTACTTCTACTACTACTTCACTAAATCAGGGCCTCGCCTGATTGCCCTTTCGGGAGCCAAACATGGCTCAATGTATCACACACAGCTAGCGCGCTACGTCTCGCTCCCTCACTCCTGAGGGAGGTCCATAGCTTACCTGCGTGCACTGTCCTGCCTAGGTCATGGCTGTGTTCAAAGGGGTCCTCAATGCACAGCAGGTGCCGCTCAGTGCCCACACGGGTGGTCCTGCAGGGGCACATCACCAGCACAATTAACACACACAGCACATAACCACCACTGGGGCCTCCAAAACCCCATGGCGTGGTTGGGGCAATGTTCAGCACAAATCGCGTGCATGTGGGCGAGTGTCCTATGTTGATGTACACCTCACAACACAGCAGGAAACGGCGCAAGGCATGCCAGGCTTGCAAACATCCACACACACATTCAAATGGCATTGCCATGTCGACGGCGGTCCTGCAAACATGCAGAGCCATTTGTGCCATCACCTGCCAGGTCACCTGTTAGCTGCCTTTCTGCCATAGTGCTCTACCACCCTCTCGCTGTCCAGCACATAGCCAACAAACCAGCAAATCACAAAAAGTCAACCCCTGGCCCCAATGCAAGGTCACTTACCAGCCCTTGTCAGCCTTTGACAGCCCACCACCGACGCGTATGGACACCACTGCCTGCCTGTAGTCGTGGTGTCGGGCCCAGTAACAGAAGAATGACACCAGCAGCTCGGCAAGCCCCTCACTGTTGCTGCTGCCAAAGTTGGCCAGTTGAGACATGTCATCACAGTAGTCACAGCTCCACTGGCCTGCAGCAGCAGCAGCAGCAGCAGGGTTGAGGGGTGGGGGGAATCAAATGTCACAAACACTAGTGGCTAGCACAACAACGTGGAATGCTTGGCTGTTGTGTGTGTGGCCAGCCGGTGGGGGTCCGCGACCCCCTACACAAACAAGCTGTAAATTGACAGCACCAACATCATTCCCTTCCCCATGCCCACTCTGTACCTCTCCAGCTGCAAGTCCATACCCCCTGCCCCTCCCTGCCCCCCCCCCCCCCGAGTGCCCCTCCCCACCCCTCCCTGCCCCTTCCGCCGCTCACCTACTGTCCGCCTGTGTGTTGGTGGCATCTCCTGCAACACTGGCAGCACAGGGGGGTCACGACCCTGCAGTACACACACAGGCACACACACACAGGCACACACGACAAGCACATCAACACACTCCAACTTCAAGAGCACCAACACCACTGTTAATTTCTGAAGAGGTTATCTCTTGCAGAAGGAAATATGTATGATTGTGCAGACTGTGAGGCCTCACAGCTGTGCTGAATGAAGGCACTGGGGTCTGGCGGCTCACCGGCACTCAGCGCATCTGGCAGCAACAGAAACATCACACGGACTGCAAGTTATGTATTCCACAACGCAACCATTAGTGCCTCAAATGACAACTGGACAGCAACACACCACCCTGCTGGGTCTCAGCATTTGGAAGACAAGTTGTCTGCATGGAGATCATGACCAGCATGTAAGTATATTGATTTTGAGAATATGCTGGTGGCAACCATGTACTGTCAGGTCCTGCCTTGCTTGGAGACTCCTGTCGATTTGAATCAGCCAGGGCCCACGCCCATCGTCAGCAGGGAACCAAGCACACCTGTAGGTGTGATATGCACATCAGCACGTATGCATAGCTGCTGAGGGTGCCCACATACGCATCGTTCACACGCCGACTCTTCGCCCTGCATGCATTGAAGCAGCAAAGGAGACAAGACATGGCCACAAGAAGTCTAAGCCTGCAAGGTAAAACCTCCCGTCGCGGCTACAGGCCCGGCAGTAATTGGCGTATTGTGTCAGCTTGTGTGTGTCAATCATGTTTGTACTGCCCCTGTCTGCCCCCCTCCCTCCTTCCTTCCAGCCCTGCCTGCCCCCTCCCCTCCCTCCAGCCCTGCCCCCCTCCCACTCTGTCACCAGATGCCCCTCCTCCCTCCTTCACTCCCTCCCTCCCCCCCCCTCCCTCACCAGTGTTTGACCAGCAGCACCAGGGGCCTCAGGCGTGCATCCACTGCCGCATAGTCCTCAGCAGCTTGGTGTTGATCACAGCAAGCCGGTTGTTCACGGTGATGTCAACCTTGAAACCTGAGGAAGGAGAGAAGGGGAGGCGGGGGCACCAAAGACACACGTTAACAAAGACGTAGCCGTGAATGCACGCACGACAGCCCCATGTGGAATCCTTGGCGTCTGAAACACAACCAGAACCACACAGCAGGCAGCATGGACCTTCGTTGAAGACAGGTCCCAGAGACAGGGGAGCTGTACGCTACTCTTGAGTGTAGTGAGTAAGGAAACTCTTGCAGTACTGTTTGCATATCCCCAAAATCAAGGCATGGTTGCCAACCACCGTCACCAAGGTACATTTCAGCACAGAAGAGTGGAACGGCCGCAATGCACAGCTTATTGATGGCTTATGGAAAAAAACTAAGGCTAATGGAAGATATTTCATAGCATAACTACACGAAGGGGGTGTGTAGTACAATTGAATTACAATGTAATTATTGAACACCAACCCATGACTGCAGGCAAGAAGTTATGCCTGGCAAGACACCCAGCCAGCCACGTTGGTGCTGGACCTTCCTCCGCCCCTCCCTCCCTCCCTCCAACCCTGCCGGCCTGCCCCCCTTCCTGCATTGTACCAGCCCAGCCACCCACCTGTGTCGGGGTGCACAAACTTGACGACGGGCATGCGTGCGCGTGGTATGGCAAACACCTCCTGCATGCCCGCCTCCTCCAGCTGCTCACCCAGACGGCTGATCACCTCACCTACATGTGTGTGTTGGCACAGGGATTACTTGAGTAGCTAGCATACTTGAGTAGCTAGCATGTGTGTGTGTGTGGGGGGGGGCACGGAAAGGGGGGAGCACTTGGGATTGAATGGTGTGTGAAAGAAGGGATCATGCACCTGGACAGTGTGCTGTGCTCACCCAGAGGGCAGATCACCCCACCTGACAAGGGAAGGGCTAAGAAAGGAGGGGGGGGGAGAGGAAAGGAGCCCCGGGAGGGGGGGGGGCATATGGGTGTGACTGGTTGCAAACACCTCCTGCATGCCCGCCTCCTCCAGCTGCTCACCCAGGCGGCTGATCACCTCACCTACATGTGTTAAGCAGAGAGGATACATGTGTGTGTGTGGGGGGGGGGGGGAGGGGGGAGGAGGGCGATCTCATTGGTGAGCAGGAGGGGGGGGGCAGTTGGGTGTGAGTGGTGCGTGTAAGAAGGGGATCATGCATGTGGACTGTGTGTTCCAGCTGCTCACCCAGGCGGCTGATCACCTGGTTTCCTCACCTGACAGAGGGGAGGGGCAGAAGAAAGGGGAACAGAGGGGGGAGGGGGAGACAGAATAGAGCAGAGCCAAGGTCTCCGCAGCAGGGCTGCGACCTCTAGATTAGCCATGGTGTTGTGATGAGTAGCCATCTAGGCTGTGTGGTTTGGCTGCTCACCAAGATGGCTGTGCAACTCATCTACAAGAGTGGCAAGGGAGTATGGGGCAGCACCACAACCACCACCACCACCACCACCATTACCCGTGCACATTTTCCTTCTACCAGATGCTGGTCAAACTAGATGCTGGTCAAACTTAAATGCGCCTGCTTACATGCACCCATGCTGCATTATTGGAGTGTATGGCACAGCTGTTACCTATGATAAAAGGACGTCACCAAGTGGAATGAGTCCCACCTCACTGCAAAAGATGCACTCTAGGCGTCAACTCTGCAACCATACTGGTGGGAGGGGGGACCTGATCTTGGTGGGAGTGTTATGTGGTGGACGAATGGTGGATGTGTCTGATTGCAGGATCGCATTCAGTCGCACCCACCACCCGTCCACCGCATGACACCCCTACCAAGATGAGGGTGTTCCTTCACACCCTACATGTTTGGTGAGGCATTGTGATGAGGCACCCCCCCCCCCACCCCCCATGCCCCCCCCCCCCCCCCACACACACACACACTAGGCTCGTCCTGGCCCACCTCGCTCCTCCTTTGTGTCCCCCAGTTCAGCCAGCTCCAGGCACACGTCCAGGTCATTGTTGCCCCCAATGTCCAGCTCATTGGCACCACTGCAAACATACACAGCACGGCAAAGCATGGCACAGCACAGCACGGCACAGCACAGCAGAGGTGAACGATGGTCCGACTGACTGCAATATCTCTGAAAGCACCACAAGCCTAGGTCATTGTTGCCTCCAATGTCCAATGGTCATTTGCACCACTGCAGCACCAAACCCTGCCCACCCCGGGACGCCCCCCCCCCCCCCCCCCCGGGACACCCCCCCTCCCACCCGCCCAGTCCCCCCCCCCTCTCACACAGGGGGCTGGATGCACCTCCTGTGTCGACACACCCAGCTGCCTCCCTCACCTGCCAAAGAGGTGCACCTGAGCTGAAGGCCACAGCAGCCCCAGCAGGCCACTCACTGCTGAAAAAATATATAAAAGATACTAAATCACATATGACAATGGAGATATAGAAAATACAATGCGATATCCCTTACCTGCCAAAGAGGTGCACCTGAGCTGAGGGCCAAAGCCGCCCCAGCAGGCCACTCACTGCTGACCAGGCCTCAGCCTGCTGCTGACGCTGGACCTGGGGGGAGGGGGGGGAGCAGCAGGGGCATGTTCACAGCAAAGGGCAGGGGCCGCCAATAACACTGTCAGTAGTACATGTGTGTCCTGATGCAACTCTCCGGGGCAGTACATTTCAGCGAGGTCAAGTGATCAAAGGGCCTACCCTGATGTCAGTTGTAGACACACCAGCTAGGGCAGCCAAACTCAGGTGGCACACATGGAGGCATACATGTGCCATATGAAACAGTGGCATGAACAGCTAACCTGTCAGTGAGCAGGGCTCTCCTAAGAAACAACCACACTCAACATCCACC
This sequence comes from Desmodesmus armatus, assembly GCA_007449985.2. NCBI lineage: Eukaryota > Viridiplantae > Chlorophyta > Chlorophyceae > Sphaeropleales > Scenedesmaceae > Desmodesmus > Desmodesmus armatus. The sequence continues at coordinate 189,866 of VIIQ02000724.1, forward strand.
TGCTGTCCTGCTTGACCTGATGTAGTATTCTGATGATGAACACGACATCAGCCAGCACAAGCCACACACATAGTCCACCATGTTTCCTACCTGTGTGGGTGCCAGCTGTGCCGCCAGTGCAGTGAGGGCTGCAGTCAGGCGGGGCAGGGGGCACCTGATGGCGGGGGTGGGGGCTGCAGGGGGCCTGCGACCCACACCACCACCCACCTCACCACCGCCACCGCCACCACCGCCAGCAGCAGCAGCAGCACTAGCAGCAGCCATCATGGAATTATAGTCAGCTTCAGAGCCTCGACGAGCAGCATCTGCTGCTGCTGCTGCTGCTGGATTGGGCTGCTGGCGGCCTGGGCTCATGAGGCTTTGCTGCATGAAGGCGGCTGCTCCCAAGTGCTGCTGCTGCTGTTGCTGCTGCTGCTGCACCCCTGCCGCTGCTCCTGCTGCTGCTCCCGCTGCTGCTGCGGAGTTTTCCTGCAGCCGCTGCTGCAGCATGGCGAGCAGGTTGTTGGGCGAGATGCCTCCTCCCCCCTGCTGCTGCTGCTGCTGCTGGCGAGCCATCAGCTGCTGCAGGTGCTCCTGCTGCTGCATCTGCTCCTGCTGCTTCCGTAGTGCAAGGAAGTGCTGCTCAAACTGCTGCTGCTCCTGATGCTGTCTCAGCAGGTGCTGCTGCTGTTGCTGCTGCTGCAGGTGTGCTGCTGCATATGCTTGCAGCGGCGACATCGCTGCATTCGCTGCCGCCACACCAGCAGCAGCACCAGCAGCAGCTCTCATCTGCTGCTGTTGCTGCAGCTGCAGCAGCTCGCCAAGCTGCTGCTGCTGCTGCCGCTGCTGCGCCTGCATCTCCAACTGCCTGAATAGCTCTAGATTGAAAGAGTCTGCCTGCCCATTCATCCCCTGTTGCTGCTGCTGCTGGCGCTGTAACATTTGCTGCTGCAGCATTTGCAGCCCCTGCTGCTCAAGCTGTGCCTGCTGCTGCTGCTGTTGCTGCTGGCGGTGCTGCTGCTCGTACTGCACACTCATGCGGGACAGCAGAGAGGCAAGGTTGTTGGCCTGACCCTGCTGCTGCTGCTGCTGAGCACGCGCCTGAGCTTGCTGTTGTTGCAGCTGCTGTTGCTGCTGCTGTTGCAACTGCTGCTGGTGCTGCTCCTGCTGCTGCTGCAGGTGCCGCTTCTGCTCCTGCTGTTGCTGATGTGCATCTAGCATCATCTGGAGGGAAGACATCTGCCCTGAGCCCTCCAGCAGCTGGGCCTGCTGCTGCTGCTGCTGCTGCCAAGTGTTTCCTCCCAGGCCGATCCCCCCAAGGCCGCCGAACCCCCCAGCACTGCCATTGCTAGACGGGCCAAACAAGCTGGTGCGGCCTTGCATCTGCTGCTGCTGCTGTTGCTGCTTTTGAAACAAGCCTGCTAGGTTGCTGTTGTTGGTGAGAGGTGCAGGGGCAGCAGCCTGGGGGTCGAAGGACCCGAACAGGGGCCCGTCAAAACCGAGAGGAAGGGTGCAGGACGGTCCGCATTCTGCTGCTGTTGCTGCTCGGGCACACCCTGCTGCTGCTCGTGAGGTGCTAGCTGGCCGAACAGCTGCTGCAGTGGTTGAGCTGGAGGCTGCTGCTGTTGCGTCTGTTCTGGCCCTTGTGACTGGCTAGGAGGCCCTGGTGCCCACTGCTGGGCAGGGGGCTGCTGCTGCTGCTGCTGCTGCTGCTGCTGCTGGGACTGTATGTCCAGAGAGGGCGGCCGCTGCTGCTGTTGCTGCAGATGCTGCTGCTCGAGGCCGGGGTGCTGCGCAGGTGGAGGTACCTGCTGCTGCGGGGGCCCTGGCAGCTGCTGCTGCTGCTGTGGCTGTGCTGGCAGTGGCCCAAAGCCAGGTGGTGGGCCCTTTCTGCCGCCAGAACTGGGTCCACTGGATGGCAGTGCTGCTTGGCGTGCCATAGCTACCTGAGGCTGCAGCTCAGGGGGTAACAAGGGCACCTGCTGCTGCTGTTGCCGGGCATCTGATCCACCAGGGGTGGGGGCAAACCCGGGAGGCACATTCGGCCTCTGTTGCTGCTGCTGCTGTTGAAACTGCTGTGGCTGTTGATGTTGCTGCGGGAACTGCGGCTGGCCTCCTGCAAAGGGAGGAGGTTGCTGGTGGAGGGGGTGGGGTGGCCCTGCTATGCCAGGCTGTTGAGGGAAGGAGCCAGACCCAAGCAGCCCAGGATTGGTGTCCAAAGTCCCGTTCATCTGGTCTGGCGTTTGTTGTTGGTGTTGCTGCTGCTGCTGCTGCTGCTGCTGCTGCTGCTGCTGCTGGATCCAACTCTCAGGAGGGAGGCCTGCTTCAACTGCATGCTGTTCCGACGATTGGCGACGTAGCAGGTTGAGCAGCTGTGTTCCAGCCTGGTAAACCTGCTCAGAGGAACCTGATGGCGGCTGTGCTGTCAAGTGCGGGGGCAGCATTTGGTTTTTGGTGTGCTGATGATGATCACGGTCCTTTCTTCCTTCGCCGGGACCACGCCACCACGCCAGCACACATGCAGTTAAGCGGATCTGACACGTGTGTAGCGTTCATGTTGATCACTGTTCCTTTGCCTCTTGTCTGTTGCTGTGCCTGTTACTGCTCAACTGCCAGGGTCCAAACTTGGTCTAGTGGCCTATCCAACGATGCTAATTGCCTCAACCCAGCACGAACACATTAGCACGTATCACACAATCAATCAAGCTGTTCCCATGCAGTGTACCCCCAGCACACACGGTTGCTGTTGCAGCTGACCCCTGAGCAGGGTGCGCAGCAGCTCGCTTCACAGTCAGTCATGACAGTGGATGGGCCTCATTTGGCCCATCCAGGTGGAAGTGGTCCAGTGCTGGCCAGGTTCAACTTCACTGTCTGTGGTGTTTTGTTTGTGTTCTTCTACCTGTACTGGGTCGACATCGCATACGTGGTGGGTGTCTGAGCTGTCTTCGCTGAGCAAATTCTGCCAGTCATTAAGGTTGCACTCAGGCCAGGAATTGAAAGCCTCTGACCAGAGTGCCTCCTGCTTCTCCTGCCTGTGGGTGTGTTGTTGGCCCCTTGCCTGTTCATGCTGAGCAGATCCTGCCATGGTGAGTGGAATTCGCCGTTGCAGCAGGTTTCAGAGGACTTTCAGGGACTTCTGCAGTATTGTGGCAGCTGTGACTCCACCTTCTCAACAAAACTTCAACAACAACAAGGGCAGGCTGTGCCACCTCATCATGCCACCTGCTGCAGCCAAACTGCCCACAAGGACTGTTGCCACATGGCTGGCATGGATGTTTGGCTGCAGTAGCGCATCAGCTTGACTTGCTGTCTCCGACTGCCTGCACGACAAGTTTGTATGTTTGCACGCATGTGCTGGCCTGCATTCAGGCCCAAGGCAGCGATGTGCTTGTGGTTTGCGTGCTGCAGGCTGTCCTTCAGTGTACCCGGTATGCTGAACCTGCTGGTGCTGTCCTGCACTACTGGATCTGCGCTGGCCTGCTACTTCACATGCATGTTCACAGACCCTGGCAGGTGTGCTGATCAGCACATGTCATGTCATGACATGGGGGGAGGGGCTGGTGGCTGAACATGGTGCAGCTGCCGCCGCAGCAGTCCTGCACATGCAGCTTTGCTCCAGGCAGCAAGCTTGTTCAATGTTTTTGACTTTTGGGAGGTTGACAGGTCAGGACCAGCTACAATCAATGCTCACAGGCCCAGATTGTTTAGCAACAGCTGCACATGCAGGTGCATACAGCTGGTCAGCACAGCTTGCAACAGACGACTAGACCGACTCAGCCGGGCTGCTGGAGAGTGCTCTGCTCAGGTGGTCTCCTTCTGTGCTGAGGCACACACTCGGCACTGACGCCATTCCCAGTTCTGGGAGAAACTGGCTGCAGTATTGCTTTGCTGTCTGCTGTCGCTGCCTGCAGTGTGCCAGTGGGGTGGGAACCAGACACAGAGTCGAACAGTGCAGCAGTGCAGGAGGTCAAGAAGAAGGTGTGCCTTGCGTGCAGGACCCTTCGTGGGCCTCAGCAGATGCACACAGCTGGTGTGGTGGATGCTGCACCCTGTCTTGCTGTGGCTGCGCCAAGGACTCGCACCAGTGTGTTGTTGCCCTCTGGCCATGCAAGGATGCTGACATCATGCAACATGCAGGACAGCCGTGTCCAGGCATGCACTGGCCTATGCGTGATATGCTGATTTAGCCTCTGTTTTTGACATCATGCCCTGTCGTTGCGGTGCTGTTGCTTTTGCAGGATGGAGCTCCCCGCTTTTGCAAGAAGTGCAGCCACTACAAGCCGCCCCGCTCACACCACTGCCGCGTGTGTGAGCGGTGCATCCTGCGCATGGACCACCACTGTCCGTGGGTCAATAACTGCATCGGCCACTGCAACTATCGGTCTTTCTTTGGATTGCTCATTTGTGAGTGGCTGATGAGATGGCGGTGGGGGTCTGTTAGTGCGCAGCCATTTTGGCATTGCAGGCTGGTGCACTTGCCAAATCCATATCACATCCCCTTGGATTAGTGTGAAAATTAGTGTGAAAGCAACCAATGTGGTGGCAATGCGTGCTGTGCATATGCCAGCATGCCATCCTTGGTTTGCGATGCAACGGCCAACTGTCCTTTTGTTGAATTTGGTCAACGTGCTTGCTGCTCTTGCTGTTCCCTGCTGCCGCATGTGGTCTGGCGCAGATGCCACATTGGCTTTGTTTCATAGCACGGGCTTGCTCATTGGGCATGCATTGCATGTCGTCCACAAATCCAGCACAACAGGCGTCATTCGGTGAGGTGGCTGGCGCATTGAGTGTAGGGGCTGCCAATGCACAAGCGCAGAGCCTTGCTGGCTGGCAGCAGACAGCGGCGTACAAGCAACTTTGACCAGCAGCATAAGCCCTTTTAGAGTGACGTGTTCATGTCCTGTGTGTGACAGCCTTTGTGGGGGCAGTGTTGCATTGGGGTGGGTTATGGGTGAGAAAGCGCAGGACATAATCACTGTCTTGTGATGTGATGCTGCCATGCAGTGTGGGCCCACGTGCCACGCCTCATTCATTGGAGGGCCCCGACACTAGTCATTTTCTTGCACACATTTTCATACAGGTGTGTTTTGCGCGCGGGTACATCATTTCTAGCAAAAACTGTGAGCTGATTCATTCGTGATTGTGCCTGCACCGCAGCCCGCTAGCATGCACGACACCGACATGGCTGTCAATGTGTGTCAGCAATCCCTTCCAGCCTGCACCTTGTGCTGCAGACAATATGCAGCACAGTCCACCCTCACCCTGCATGGACCTGTCATGCTGCCACTGCAGACATTTGCGGTCGCCATTGCCCTGCCTACCAGTGTGGCAGTGTTCATGCTTCTTACATGGCACATACGCATGATATCGCACAACAAGACGACCATCGAGCATGCAGAGGTGAGCGCGCGCACTATGCCAGGCTTACACCCTGCAGACAAACAAATCCCAGGTCTGATTGGCAGCTGCGCAACGGCTTGACGCAACTAACTCATTGTTCTTGCGTCGCCAAGTAACACTCAGATGGCGATCGAACATCGCTGCTCGCTTGGCCATGTTTGATGCAGACGCTGAGTGAACATCCATTGAGGCAGCTTTGTCTGCCTGTGCTGTTTGGATGCATGTGCTGCGCTGTGCAGGGCGTGACTGCTCAGATCAAGCTCGGGGGGTCTGGCAAGGACAGGTTGCGGCACCCCTACGACCTGGGGGTGATGCAGAACTGCCATGAGATACTCGGACCGGACCCCTTGATGTGGTTCCTGCCGTCGTGTCGAAGCACGCCTGGGGGGTTGGTGTACCCGACAACATTTGACAAACCTGCAGACTTCTTCAGCTTTTAACGGTTGTGGTGGAGACAGGTCCATGCAGCTTATCCTTGCTTGACATGACCATGAACAGGTGTGCAAGCCGCAATCAGGTGTGCCACAACGGTCCGAAACATCAACGTCTAGTGCCGTCGACGCTGGATCCCCCTGTACAAGGCTTCTCTGGCTCCAGAAAGGCAGCTGCCATCTGGATAATCGGTGTTACTTCCTGAAGCGGGTGGGGACCTTGAGTGCTGCAGATCGCCCTGTTGCCCCCTGTTCGCCCCCCGAAGCTCGTCTAGCCGCATTTGCACCTGCATATGCATCACTAACCACTTCTTTTCGTTGACAGACACGACAGCTTCAGCCTCTGCGATCTTACTACAACACTGCCCCCTGTTCGTGTCGTCTATCGAACTCATTGCTTATGAGCTTTGATTGAAAGCCTGGTGTCGGCCTGCCCTCTCCATTTGCACACCTTCCGGTCGGTTCGGTCTTGGATGACAAACCGCGACAACCGGTGAGGTCTAGGGCAGAGGACAAAGTCGAAACAACAAAAGAAGGACGTGTTTTGACAAATGCTGGCTCCGGTCGGATTGCTCCTCATATCGTATAAACTTTGTCAGGCTCAGACATGGCGAGCTCCAGTGCGTGCTTAGTGCCCCCGAATAGTCGAGTAGTCATGAGCGGATTTCCTGGGTATCCTTATAGCAATCAAATCACGCAGGCAGAGGCGGAGTCTTTTGCAAACCAGCTGTTGATGGCAGGGTGGCCCTTGGACCAAAGCTTGAGGGCAGAACACGCAGCCCAGCCTGGCTCCCCACGCAGCAAAGAGCTGGTGGAGCTATCTCGCAGTGATGTGCAGCTCCGGAGGGACATAGGCAGCAGCAGCGGTGCAGGGTTGAGCCCAAGTCTACTTGCAGACCTGCAGCTTCAACAGCACCTGGGTGGCAGCAGTGGCCCTGGCAGCGACACAGCCGGTTCAGGGCAGCATCAGTCATACCAGGATGAGTTACACAAGCCTGCCAAGCGGGGCAGGGGCAGGCAGCGCAAGAACACTGGCGTGGAGACTGCGCAGCAGGTTGGTGGTGGTCTGGTCAGAGCCAACTGGGGCAATGCAGGCTGTGTTAATGGCGCATACGTATGATGTTGCTATCACAATCACGTTGTGGGGCTTTCTGTATCCATGCGCGTTGTCTGACACACACTGTTTCCCCTCCCTCCCCCTACTGCTGCTGTTGTCTGTCTGTCACGACGTCTGGTCTCCAGCGGGCTCATCGCCGCTTTTATGAGCGTAAAAAGCAAAGGGTGAGTGCTCCGGCTGCTCCGGACGGGCTGCGTGTGGTGTTCAACGGGCGTGCAAGTATTTGATGTCGAGCTGATGCCACTTTCCCTTGCCTGCCCGACCGGTGGAGCAACCTGCCTGCGAGCTTGTTTGGGTTGGGGCCGCCTGCAATGACGTATCTGTATGTTGTGCATTGTCATGTTTGCGTACTAGATGTCTGCCCTGGAGCAGGAAGCTAGGGACAAGCAAGAGGAGTACCAGCAGCTGTTGGCCATCAACACAGAGCTCAGGCGCAAGCATGAGGCACTGGAGCGTGCTGTGGCTGGCAGGGATGAGCATCTCATTCTGATTCAGGCGTTGGGCAGCTTGTCCCTGGACACCAGGGGCCGCCAGCACCTGCAGCACCAGCCCATGCCCACCCTGCAGGAGCAGCCGCAGGTGGCGCCAGCACCGCAGCAGCAGGACCTGCAGCAGCAGCACCACGCTCACGGCAGGCTCAGCACCATGCATCCCCCTCCTCATGTGCTGGACAACCAGCCACAGTGTGCCAGGCTGGAGCCCAGCCCACAGCCTCCTGCTGAGCTCATGCCGGAGGTGGAGGAGGCAGGCCCCTTTGGCCTCATACAGCTGCCCCAGTATGGCTCTGCTGAGGCAGACGTCCTGCCACCAGCAGCAGCACCCAACCAGGGTGCTGCAGGACGGTCAGGCAGTGCTGCAGGACAGGCCGCACCGGCTCCTGCAGGCACTCAGCAGCAGCAGCAGATGTCTTGGGTTGCTGATGATGACGACCTTCCGCTTCCTGCCGTGCAGCACCAGCAGCACCAGCACCAGCACGAGCTGCAGGAGCTATGGCCAACAGGGGGCTTCATGGATCTTCTGGAGGGCCAAAGCACCATGGGCGCCATCAGCCTGACCCGCTCCCTCTCCATGCCAGCACGCACAGGCGGCTTCGACACAGACCTCTGTCCTGCAAGGCAGCAGCAGCATGCAGATGGCTCCTTCGGCTCCATGCTGGGCGGTGCTGGAGGTCCTGCAGGCGCAGGAGGTCCCCGCAGCTTCAGCACAACCCCGGCGCATGGCCCAGCCGTGCTGGGCCCATTAGGACAGCATCCCATGCAGCAGCAGAGGGTGTCGTCGGTGGTGGTGAGGCCTCCTGGGAGCTGGGCGGCGTGTTTGCAGCAGCGGCCCGTGAGGGCGGCGTGCAGCAGCAGCTGCCGCCCGGTAGCTCCCGCCACCACAGCTGGTCAGGGGCTTTTGGAGCAGACAGCTTGCTGCCTGGAGGACTGCTGCCAAAAGCCAGCCTATCCTTTGGTGCAGCTCTGGGTGGCCCCAGCACGCAACCCCCTGCGCCTTCCCTTGGCAGCAGCGCGCAACAGACAGAGGCTGGGGTCGCAGGTGGGCGCACAAGCCACGCCAGCCAGCTGCCAGCTGCTGCTCAGCTCCCAGGCGGCCTCGACTTTGCAGCAGCAGCAGGGGCAGCGGTAGCAGCTGAGCCGCAGGCATGCGCAGGGGGCCAGCAGCAGGACCCTAAACCCTGGCTGCAGCAGCAGCAGGGGGTCCAGCACGAGGCCCCAGACAGACAGGCCCGCAGCATGTGGGGCACCATCACCACTGCAGGGCCCCTGATGGCTTCAGAGCCCTGCCAGCAGCAGGAGCTGCCCAGAGCTGATGCCAGCACTGGCTCCTTTGGTGGCTTCCAGCCCCAACCTGCCCCCTGGATCCATCATCACCAGCAGCAGCAGCAAGGATCGCACCAGGAGTCGCAGGCATATGGCATGATGCCTCCTCCCCAGCCTGTTCCCACCTTCCTGGCCTCCCAGCAGCAGCGGCTGGCGCTGCCGCCCCAGCAGCAGCAGCACCAGCAGCTGCTGCAGCCTCGGCGCTCAGCCCTACAGCAGCCCGAGCCCCAGCAGGTGGTGCAGCAGCTGCAGCAGATGGGAGACATGGCCTTCAGTGTGGACCTCACAGTGCAGCTAGCAACAGCAGACATGCCTGATGATGTGCTGCTCTTTGACGCTGACATGATGGACATGCTCATGGAACGCATGTCACAGCAGCAGTCTATAGAGATGCTGTCGCCGCTGCCCAGCATACCATCCGCTCTGCTGACAGGGGACAGCCTTCGGCAGGCCATGGCAGCAGACCCCCACTTTGCGGCAGCATTCGCAGCTAACTCGCCCCCTGGGGCTCACGTGCATGCTGGGGGCGCTGCTGCCGGCCAGCAGCAGGCAGACCAGCACGCAGCACAGCATGGTCAGCACGCAGCACCTGTGCTGGGTATGCAGGACCCTGCAGGGCAGCTGGTGGTGGTGGTGGTGGTGGGCAGGGCAGTCCTCCTGGGCCGGTGACCTTGTTGGAGGCCAGCAGGCAGCTGCAGGCGCGCCACATGGCTGCAGGCTTCTACCCGTCCCGCGGTGCAAACGAGATGTTCTACGTGCACGAGATCGTGGACTGGTACAAGTGAGTGGCCACCCTGCCATCCAATAGCTTGGAGTTTGTTGTCTGCACATTGCTGACCAATAGCCTGCACCTGTGCTTGTTTGTTTGATTGAAGCTGTACCAAGCGCACAGGGCAGTGTCAGTGTCTGCACTGGTATCTGGCATGCCTTCTGCTGTCTGAGCTGTAGGACCTGCTGTGTGTGCCGCTGTCAACTGTTTTCTGCAGGTCCAAGCTGCAGCAGCTGCAACAGCTGCTGCCGTTTGTGGACCGGCCGTGCCCTGATGTGCCCTGCAGCCTCAACCTGGTGCAGACCATGGAGGAGGTCATCGATGGGGTGCGCAAGTTTGGCACACGCAACAGGTAGGTGTGCTGGAGGGCAGGAGGGGTAGGGCCGGTGCTCTTGTTGTTGCCGCCTGGGCTGCAGCTGACTGTGGCGGCGTGGCGAGCCTGTGGGTTTGTGGGCGCACTTCTTGACAGCGCCTCTTCAAAACAGACATAAGGCTGCACTCCATTGCTTGCCATCTCGTGGTGTTGTCCTGGCATGTGTGTCCTTGTGGTCGCTGACCGGTATGTACTGCTGGGTGTGGCGCTTGTTCGATACTGTTTGCAGGATCGGTGTGTGGGAGATGAAGCTTATCAACCTGGAGACAGGCGACTTCGAGGAGGCCTCTCCCGCACACTGGGCCATGGTCGCTGAGCACATTCAGCTGCCCCCGCAGATGCGCGAGTCCGCAATCGCCTGCTACACGCTGTACCTCGAGTATGTGGAGAAAGTCAAGGAGGATCGCATTGCAATCCTGCGTGACTTCAACTTCTTGGAACAGCAGCTGGATGCAGCAAACGCAGCTACCATCGGCAGTGGTGTCGCGCCTCCAACGCTGCTGTTCCGAGTGGACGGTCACGATGAGTATCAGCAGCTGATCGAGCGGCTGCAGCTGAGCCTGAAACGGGAGCACATGGTGGCAAACATGCTGAGCTACAGCCTGAGTCAGATCTCGTCCCACGTGCAGATGGCCAAGGGCATGCTGGCGTGCTGGCCCTACTGGCCTGACGGCCCCTCAGTGCTCTCGTTCTGGCTGGCGGATGAGCAGGCACGTGGCCCTTCTCGTACTGCTGCCGCTGTTGGGGGTGGTGGGACTGCAGGGCCCTCTAGCTTGTAGGGCAGCACTGGCCTGACGGCCTTTCGGTGCTCTCTCCCTGGCTGGCTGGCTGATGAGCAGGCACGTGGTCCGCCTCGTGCTGCTGCTGGTGTGGGAGGTGGGGCTTCTGCAGGGCCCTCTGGGTTGTAGGGCTGATGTCTATAGCTGCCAGCACTGTGGCAGATGTCGCAGGAGTGGTTGGGCATCTCCAGTTGGTTGGTTGTTGAGTTGCCCTGGCTTGTCACCGGGTAATTGTGACGCCCTGCGATGGGCTACGTAGTTGGATTTGGTGCGTCGTGTGCTTTGGCAGTTGTCGTGTATTGGGCGTCGCATGTGGGCATCAGCATGCGTGAATCCTCTTGTGATCTTACAGCTGTGTTGTAGTGTGCCAGGGAGCATGCAAGCTGTGGCTTTGCTTGTCTGTTGTCTAGGCTGTGTCCCGAGCGCCTTTTTTGCCTTGCCTTGGTGTTGTTGCCTATGGCTGACTTGCCTTAGAAGTGCTGCCTAGGTCTATCCAGTCCTGAGCACGCCTGGAGTGACAATGCCCGCATTGTGAAGGTCTGCATAATGCATGGCATAGAGCGTGATACATGCTTGCCGTGCACAGCTATGTAGCAGTGCATTCAAGTGCCAGAATGCTTGCAGTGCGGCACTGTATAGCACAGCCATGTGCCTGCTCAACAAAAGGCTGACAATCAGTCAGCCGGGCACTGGGTGCAGTGCTGCTGGTTTCCTGTTCTGGTGGGTTGAGGCACCGCTGCGTGCCCATTCGGTGGGTTCCGGCCCTGTGCACGTAAGCTGCGATGCCGGAAACAGTTGGACTGGAAGCAGTGTGGATCAATATCCTTGTTGCCGCACGGGAGTTGTTGCATGGCAGTTGTGACCTTGTTGTCGCATGGCTGGTCCAACATCGTTGTTGCATGGCAGGTGGTGGATGTGGGTATCTGCTCAACTGCTCCTGTCGTTTGTTGCAGCTTCCTGCTGCTGCCAGTGCCACCGCCACAACCCACCCCCGGGTGTTGGTTTGCAACAAGAGGTTGCAAGGCTTTTTTTTGCAACAAGGAGTTGCAAGGCATGTGCAGCAGGCATGAATGACTCTTGACTCAAGGGATTTGAACTATGACAGTGATTTTGTGGTCCTGTGACTGCATTCTTGGGGCATTGAATATCTTTGCCTCTCCGTTCATGGTGTGCTGATGCTTGGTCTGGCGGCGCTGATGCTCCCCAGTCATGCACAAAGCAAACGTGCGGGCCCCGGTGCCTGCATTGTCTGTGTGGGGGAGGCCTAGGCTTCACCTGGTGTTGCATTCTGTGGGGCCACTGGTGAATGGTTGCCTGCCAGTGGCAGGCATGCACCGGTGGCTGGTGTGTGCTTGTGTGTGCTGTGCAGAGTGGCGGCAGGTGCTGTATGTGGCACGTTGTCGCCATACCTAGAAGCGCATGCTTCGGCTACTTCGTTTGATTGCCTGGTATGCAGCTGTAACAGCCCTGCGTGGTATCTATACATTCACCTGGCTCTGCGCGCAGGGCTGGTGTGTGGGGCATGCTAGCTACAGTCTGCCTGCCATGGGGTCGCACATGGGGCTGTTTTGGGGAGTCATTCAGCGGCTCACGAGCAGCAGCAGCTGTGCAACGCGTGCGCACTTCCAGAATGTGTGCGCACACCTGGGCATTAGAGCTGCAGTGATGTCAGGACTGCAGGGTTGCTCAAGCCAGCTGCAGTTGGTGTGGGGATAATAGTTGCATGTATATGCAGGATGGGCCACCCCCTGCATGCGTCAGGATGACCTGCATGCCTTGCGTGCGTGCAAGCGCATGTGCTTGGGTCTTGTGCGGTGTCCGTTTCAGTGTGGTCACTAGCGCCGCAAAGACATCTAGCGGTCTGTGTCAGAATGACAGTACGCTGGGGTTTACTTGATTGTTGCGGCTGTTTTTCTTGCCCTGACAGGGTGCTGGCGCCTTCACCAGGCAGTCTTGGGTGGGCATGTTCAACATTCCCTAGGGAGAGCTTTATGTGGTGGACTCCATCCACTCATCACGCAGGCATAGGGTCACTCTTTAATCCTACTCATCGTTAGTTGGGGATCAGCAGCCGCAAAGCAGCGCCCGCAGTCATCAACTGGACGTGAGCATGTGTTGCGGGACCAGCCATGTCTGTCGAGTTGTTTTTGTGCTGTGCTTTTGCAAGTTGTTTATGTTGCGGTGTCAACGGTGTTGACGCACTATATCGGAATGTTATCCCAACAACACAGGTGGTTGCTGCTGATGCTAGTGCTGCCCATGCGGTGCGGCCAGGCAGGCTGTCTAGATGGTGCCTTCAGCACCTGGCACGCTGTGGGACAACCTACGCATGCATGTGCTTGCGGCACATAAGGGTTGTGCATCACATCCCTCAAACAGATGCGTGGCCTTCGTGTCACGACAGCCAGTGCCTCCGTCGAAAAGACAAGAGCGCTGTCAACGAACGATCTTCTGAGTTTGACCATCTTGCAGCTCGCCCTATCCTCCCTCATTAGTAGCTTGTGATGCCATGCAGCAGGGATGAGATACCCTTGCTTGCGCATCCTGGCCTGGTGCCATTGCAATCTTCCCTGCCTGCACCGTCAGCTCCTGTGCCACACAGCGCTGGCTAGCCTGGGTGGCAGAGACTGGTGCTGCCATCACATCCTGCAGGTGCCATACTGGTCCTGCTTTGCCCCTTTTTTGGGAGGTTGTGTGGGACCAGGGCTGTTTGGCCCCCCTTGCCTGGCAGTGGCAGCTCTGTAAGCTGCTTTTGTTGCATCCAGTGACAGCAGCTTGTTGCGCTGCGCACGCAGGGCACCATCCTTCCAGCCAGTAGCATGCAGCAGCATGCAGGGGGGTGTCCTTGGCGTACATGCTCGACGTCGTATGCCCAAGTGGCGCTCTGTTGCTTTGTCGCTTTGTGGCGTGTGCTTTCGCTTTTGTGGCTTACCCGGTATCCCGGGTTTGTGGATCATACAGCAGGTTATTCTTGGACAGACGTCAGCCGGTCAGTCCTTGTTGCAGGTGGCGCTGAAGTACTCGAAGCACCCCTCCAGCCCTTTGCGCTGCCGTCCTGTTACATTTGATTATCTTGTAGAGATTTGATTATCAGAAGAGAGTTTGTAACCTTTGCCGTAACAAAGACAACACAATCACAGTTGGGAGTTTGGTCTCGGTGACTATGCAAGTTTGGTCCCAGAAAAGATTGACCGGATGAGCCGGCGCAGTCATTTCCTCTTTTCATGCCTTGGTCCCAGACTCTGTGAGTAGGTGGCCGCGACAAACACATGTACACACAAGCACATGCAACCGCACATCCTGCAACAAGCCAAATGAGATGAGGCCAGTGCCCTGCATTTCATGACGACATGCAACGGCGTGGTGTGCCACTAGCTAGGGGGCGCTGCTGTCACTGCAGCTCAGCATTGCACAGCGGCATGATTCCACAGCGGCAAAGAAGTACCGCAGCCTGCTTGGCCCCGAACGGCTCGCTCCCTTGTTGTTATCGCTCCCTCCTGCTACTTGTGGGCCCTCCCCTCCTGAGCTGCTGTGCTGCAGGTGGTGCACTGCTTTTGGCGCTATTGCTGCGCTGCACACCATACGCGCTGGAGCGCTCTCCTGCTGCCTTGCCTGCTGTCTCATTGATGTCCTGCAGCAGTGCAGCCGTGAACATGACGGTTGCGCAGGAGCGTAGCTGGTGGTTGACATGCGCAGGTGCATCGATACATACATGGACTGCTGCAGTGGCGCTGGGTACATACGGCATGAGCACAAGAGTAGTTCTCTGCCTGATCAGCACAGACACATTCCCTCGCTGGCAGCAGGCACCCCCACAAAGCCCACACCTGCATATGAATGCATCCCCCACTCCCCACCTGCAGCAGGCGCTTGCCCAGCTCCTGCAGCTTGGCACCCAGGCTGCCAGGAGGGTCCGGCAGCTCCTGCCCGCCAAACTGGGACCCATCATCGCTGAAGTGAGCCTCCCTGGTGGCGCGGCGGCCCAACCTGCCAGCTCTCGCCTTGGCGCCGCCTTTGGGCCCATCGGAAACACCTATCCCCTTGAGCAGGGCTGCAGTGTGGTCCTGCACAGGCAGACAGCAGGCAGCGCAGCAGATGGTGAGTCACATGACTGTTGAGTCACTGCTTGTGTGTGGAAGCTGCTCTTGATGGTGCTGAGGCAGTGTTGTGGTATGCAAGCTGTGCATCACAACACCTGGGAAGCAGTCCGTGCGTTGGACAGCTTATTGAAAGTCAGTGCAAGGTGTGCTGCAGCAGCCCTCAGATCCCACCGCAACTGAGGTGCTCACATCAGCTGGCATGGCGAGTCCCCAATATCCTGGTGCAGCATGACGCCAAACACACCCACCCCACTGCTTGCATGTGACTGATATGTTGCCTACATGCTAGCTACACATGTATCCTCTCTGCCTAGCACCCCACCTGCGACAAGGCGCTTGGCACAAGTAAGGGGTGTGCCTGCTCATACTCTGACACAAAGGTGTTGCTATCATCGCTGTGTTCCGGCAGCAGCCCTGCAGCAGCGTCCGCCTTGCCGCCGCTGCGGCCAGCTGTTGCTGCTGCTGCGCTGGCACTGCCGGTAGCAGCACTGCCTTCGCTGCCTGCTGTGCTGGTCAGTGGCCGCTTCCAGAGGCAGATGTGTTGGTCCCAGCTGCTGGTGATGTAGCAGTCCAGAGGGGGTGGCAGGTAGCCAATGCCGCTGATGATGTCCTGGTGGCCTTGGAATCTGTTGTGTCATCAAGCAGCAGGGGAGTGGTGCCAGTAGGTGCACTCAACAAGCACGCAAAGCTTTGAAAGTCCCAGTGCCAGTACTGGCACACTGTGACGGTGCTAGCGGCACTTTGACGGTCCATTATGGTCAGGACTGCCTCAGGCAAGCCCAGCACAGCAAGCACGGCAGATCTGCTTCTGGAGGTGGACATGCCTTGCACACACGTGTTTTGCACACTGTGGTGATCATCTGCTCATTGATCACACGCGCCTTGTGTTGCAGTGTACCAAAGGTTGGATGTGGCCCCCCATAAAGTGGCTACGGGTGCCAACACGTGTTGATGTCATCGAGTGTCGCCCACACCCTGCGCCTATATGCATAGCTATGACTGCATATCTATTACAATGCTGCCCCACACACCTTGCCAGCGGTGCAAAGCCCGAGGCCAGGTCAAACACGTGCGCACACTTGTCCGCTGTGGCGGCCAGCAGCAGCTTGTTGGCTTCATCAACGTACAGGCACCTGGGCAGCAAGTGGCATAACCCGCAAGTCAAGTTGAAGCATTGGCAAGCTGGCCGCCTTAATGTGGGTGCAACTTGCAGTATGTGTCAGAAGCTGAGAAATGACTGCTGTAGCAATGCATGCACAACAGTAGAGATTGGCCCACACATCAGTCGGTCAAGCCTAGGGTGGGCGATCTGCAAGGGAGAGGGCAGTGTTAGTGGGGGGTGATGTGCTGCATGCTGTTGGCAACATCATTTGAGCTTGTAACCTGCAGGTTATGTGTGTGTCATGATGACAGCAGCACCTCACCTGCTTGGGAGCGCACACTCGCACGCTAGCATGTTGGGCCAGTTGTTCGCACTTCCCTGAGTGTTCCAGCAAAAAATTGAGAGTTGCAACTCACCGGCAGGGGCCGCCCTTGTATGCGAATTCAGCCACCTTCTGCCCCGTTGTGCTCCATAGCCGCAGCAGGTCGTCATCTGCTGCTGTCACCCAACACTCCTTGAAGCCAATCCACCGCACCTAGCAGACACATATATGCATACGCAGCTGGCCATGTCACCATGGCTAACAAAAGTGCCAGGAGGTGTTGTGTTGGCATCATGCATGCATGAAACATGTGTCACACACACGTGCTCCCCAGCCACACAACACCACCCATGCAGGTTTGCTCCGCTGAGCAAGGTCAGCTCCCATGACCATGCCAGCGGGCTGCACCCATGAATGTTTGCTGAGCATCGTCCATGTTGAAGGCAAAGATGCCTCACAGAGCACATCAAGGACGGCCTGCCAAGTTGGTGGCCCAGCGTTTAAGAGCATACTACTGTGGCAGCCACAGGTAGCAGCACACCTTGGCTCGACTATCACAGTCACTAAGCGAGGGGTATGGCATTGATGCACATGACCCAGCCTACTCCCACCTGCATGACTTCTGGCACATCCTCTGCAGCATGAGCGATTGCCTCTGCCACTATGTCTGGCAATGTCGACGCCCGCTTCTTGCCATCACCACCGCCCTCTGCCAGCTCCGACTTGATCAGCCAGCGCATGTTGGATGTGCCCCCTGGGTTCACATCAGGGGCTGCTGCTGCTGCTGCTGCTGCCCCTTCTGCTGCCCCAGGGCTGCTGGCCTGCCCTGCTGTGCCTGCAGAACTGCTAGTGCTGGCAGCTTCAGCAGCACAACCTTCCTCGGACTGCTGCGGCGGCGGCTTCCCGGCTGCTGCTGGGGTGCCATGGTCCAACACAAGCGCCAGTGTGGGTTGTGTGGGCCGTGCGAGCGACCAGACCTTGACCTTGGCGCCTGTGCCGCATGTAGCTGCCTGGTTGCGTGACGCATAGTACTCTAGACATTGGATGGGGCTATCGTGGGCGTCCAGCTCAGCCTGAAAACATGACAGTTCAGAACCGTACAGTGCAGTACGTTGGCGGCCAGTATGATACGATGCGATGTCTGAGGGACGAAGTGCTGTCCACAGGGTCGACTAGGACTGGTAACAATGTCAACCGCAACGGCATGCGTAAGTATACGTGATGGTGTCTCAGGGCGCCCTGCCAACATCCGGGTGATCAGTGACTGAGCTGCATGCGCATCGCCTGCCACAAAGGTGCCTGCTTTTCTTTGCCACCCGATGCATGCATGCTGACGTCCACCCAATATGCCAGATGCAGATGTCAGACAAGACCATCCAAATGCGCAGCAAGGCGCATCGTCCCCCAGCTAATTGGTGAATGCAGTGCAAGCGATGCGCCATTGCTCATGACGGGGCTGCAGCCGAGCTGCACCTACATGTAGCTGCTTCATTGTCTTCAGGTCCCACACCCGCAAGCTTCTGTCTTCACTGCAGCTGAGCAGCAGCTCGTTTGGCAGCAGCACAATGCCGGTCACCTTGCCCTCATGGCCTGGTGGTCATCACACGCAGACAGACGGGCAGTACAATGGCTTTGGGATGGCCGCAGGGTTCGCACTGTAGCGCCCGTGATTTCTGGCAGCGAGGCTCTCAAAGGCTGCAAGGGTTCTCACAAGCTTGTGTGTAGGACACAATGTCCATATACAGCAAAGCAAAAGGACACCCGTAGTCCTTCCTACTTAGGCACTGTGCACATTGTAAGGATGGTGCTCACCGGTCCACACTGTCGGCAGCAGGCCCCCACCAGCATCTCTCCCCTGCTGTACCGTGGTCCCGCAAGAGGATTGCTGCTGCTGTTGCTGGCCCCCTGCTGCGGCGTTCAGTGAGGGTGGCAGTCGGCCCTCCAAGGTGTGCAAGCGGATGGTGCCGTCCTCACAGCCACACACCACCTGCTGCTGGCTGGGTAGGTGCAACAGGCACAGCACGTTGCACGGCACAACCTGAGAGTCCTCCTGTGCAATGTACAGCGCACCATGCAAGGCAGAAGAGGAGGAGAGGTGGCACAGTTCTTGGCTGTCACCCATGCCGCAACTGAGAGGGTTGCAAGGCGGTGCAATGGTGCACAAGCTTGTGTGCAATGAGCTGGACTGTGCCAGTCTCTTCGATAGGCTTGATCACGCCGCAACACGCTGCGTGATACCAGACCCCATAGGGCAGGCCTGCCCTGGCCGTCCTCTGTGCGACCCTATCCTGCAGCACTCACCACCACCCTGAATATGTCGCAGTTCTGCTCTGCGTCCAGCTCCCAGCAGCACACGTGGCCGTCAGCAGCGTATGAGAAGAAGGACTGGTCGTATGCGTTCTCCTTGGGCTGGCAGACCAGCACGCCCTCCACCCAGTCCTGGTGGTCACAAAACACCCTGACAAGCACAGCACAGCACAACAACGCACATGACCAGAAGGTGGACCACCTTGGTGCAAGCATTAAGTACAACACATCAGCTTGGTGCAAGCAGTAAGTACAACACAATGGCACGTGCCAGCCGGCAGACAGTCTGACCAGCTCCTGCAGGAGTGACAGCACTGCTGGCATGTCCCTGTTGCGGGGCTTTGCAATTGCTGCAGAACTACCAAGGTTTGCGACAACTTCCCATAGTCAAGTGGTGGTTGCCACAAACCCGCTCTTGGGACAGTACTACATAGTTTGTGCCTCAGCATCCATATGCTGGCATCACTTTGAGCATGCTTGCCGTGTGGTTGTGTGACGTGTGTTACTGGAGTGGATATCTCCAGCGTCCCCTCATCTCATTGATTGCAACTGCGCCAAAGCAAAATGCACGCCTTTCGAAAGTGAATTCACGGCAACTCTGTTGTGGCTGCATACTGTGCCGACCCCTGCTCACCTGTGTGCCGCATGTGGGTTGAACTGCCACACCAGCAGTTGCCGCTTGGTTGTGCCAGCAATAACCAGGTCACTGCCAGGCGGTGCATACATCAGCTGCACAGCATGGTCCTGGCAGGGGCAGTGCAGCATGGCATGACACAACCAGTCATGCAGCAAGCTAGCTATAGTTTATAGGCCATCCACATTTTTTTGCCAGGCTGGCAACCTGCTCCAGGACCCAGGTGCCTATTGTCCCAACCTGTCACAGGCTGCGAGCTGTCAAGCAAGGACAGGGCGTCCAACCCGTACTCTCGTCTTCAGCCTCATACAACGGCATCTTGTTGCCTATGTCATGTAGGTCGTCACCTCCTTCCAACACAGGACTGCAACAGGGGGAACACTTTTGCATGCAGCTAAGGCTGAACGTCAGTGGAAGGCAGGCCACCTGGCTGCAATTCACAGGACGGTCAGCAAGCTGTTCCGTGACAAACCTGCCAGGACTGGCGCACAGGGCCTGCTCAGCAAGGACGGACGCTCTGTGTACCGCAGCACTCGAGAGCAGCTGAAGCGCTTCACCGAATACTTCAACGAGGTGTTCAGTGGTGAGTGTGTCACGCCGGAACAGCAGCAGAACATGGAGCAGCTGATAGCCCAGCTGGAGACACTGCTTGTGCCTCCAGCTGCTGCTGATAGCAACAGCCCTGACGCTGGCAGCAGCGGTGAAGGCAGCAGCAATGCTGGCAGCAGTGTCGGCGACAGCGGCAGCAGCAGCGGCAGCAGCTGTAGTCCCCCATCCCTCAAGGAGGTTGTGGATGCCATAGCTGCCTTGCGAGATGCAGCAGCTGCAGGTGCTGACAACATTGTTGCCCCGTTGCTGAAGGCAGGCGTGCTCATGGCTCAGTGGCTGCATCGTGTGATCGTGGCTGTATGGGTGTCTGGCAAGGCTCCTCTTGATTGGAAGCGTGCCCTGATAGTGCCGATGTTTAAAGGCAAAGGCAGTGCCAGGGAAGCAACCAACCACCGGCTCATTAGCTTGTTGAGCATCCCTGGTAAGGTGTATGCCTGGTAAGGTGTATTTTGCTGCACCGTGTCAGCAACCAGGTTGACAGCCAGTTGTTGGAGAGCCAGTGTGCTTTTCGGAGCAATAGGGGTTTGTCGGATGCCACCTACACCCTGCGGTCCATCATGTACAAATGCCACAGGTACAAGCAGCCGCTGTACCTAGCCTTTGTTGACCTGCGCAAGGCCTATGATTCCATGAGATGCGCTGTGGCGTGTGCTATCTGCTTATCGTGTGGAGCCTAAAGTTGTCCAGCTGCTAGCTGACCTGCACACAGGCACACAGGCTGCGGTCAAGCTGGCCGGCGAGCATGGCGACTGGTTTGACATTGGCCGTGGTGTTCGTCAGGGTTGTGTGATTGCTCCTCTGCTGTTCAACATCTTCTTTGATTGTGTTGTCAGGCTGTCGCTGGCAGAGATGCCTGAGGGTTGTGGTGTGCGGCTGGCCTTCAGGGCTGAGGGAGAGGTACTGCCTTGGCATGCCAGGGCTGGTGGGCCCAGCACCATGTTGACTATAGCTGCTCTCATGTATGCGGATGACCTAGTGCTTATGAGCTGTGACAGGTGTGAGTTGGAGCTGATGCTCAAGGTGTTCGACTCTGTCTGCAGCAGGATGGGCATGTGTGTCAATGCGGCCAAGACCGAGCTCATGGCTGTGTGCCATGACGGTCAACCACTAGAGAGTGTGCAGTTGTCAGGTGGTGAGGCACGCTATGTGCCCTCTTTCAAGTATTTGGGGGGTGTGGTCGATACCTCTGCAAGCTGGGAGGCTGAGGTCACTGCTCGCATCAGCAAGACCAGGGGTCGCTTTGCAGAGATGCAGCGTGTGTGGGGCGCCCGTAGCATGGGCGTCAAGCTCAAGATGCAGTGCTTCCGTTCGTATGTGCTACCTGTGCTACTGTTTGGCAGTGAGACCTGGGCTCTTACTCAGAAGCAGGCTGACCGGTTGGAAGTGGTGCACTCCGATTGCCTCCGGCATATTCTGAATGTGCGTCGCGCTGATCGGCACAGCAGGCAACATTAATGGTCTCAGTGTGACACAGTCAGCCTAGCCAGCCACCTCACAGCCCAC
The DNA here is from genome assembly GCA_007449985.2 of Desmodesmus armatus. Classification (NCBI taxonomy): domain Eukaryota; kingdom Viridiplantae; phylum Chlorophyta; class Chlorophyceae; order Sphaeropleales; family Scenedesmaceae; genus Desmodesmus; species Desmodesmus armatus. The sequence goes on from VIIQ02000724.1 coordinate 211,111, forward strand.
AGGCTGCGGTGGCTGGGGCACGTCTTGCGTATGGGGGAGGAGCGCTACCCACGGCAGGTCCTATTCTCTCTTATGCACGATGCTGGTGCAGCACCGAGGGGGGCACCGCCTATGAGCTGGGAAAAATGTGTCACGAGGGATCTGTAGGCCTTGGGACAGCCAACGAACATGCACGACCTTACTGATGCATGTGCGTTGCGAGGTTCCTGGCGGAGCATGCTCTACAGACTGACACACCCACGCGCTACTGGGGTGCCTTTCCGGCGACCACTCAATGCCCCACGCCACAGCAGCAGGATGCGGCAGCGCGCTGAGACCCTGCCGTTCCAGGCAGCATGGTCTGCAACTGGACCAGGGGTCATGTCCAACTGAGTTGCTTGTATAATATGTGTACAACATGCTACTTATGTTAGCTTTTTCTTGTGCTGTTGGCTTTGAGGGCCGTAACTGGCCCAGGCTTTCTAGTGTCCTAGGTCACTGGTCGCCTGGTGGTGTATTGCTTGTCTTGCACCAAGGTCGATTTGCTGCTAGCAGCATGCTGCATGCGCGATGAACCTGGCTGGAAACACGTGTAATGATGTGCACGCATAACCGGTCGACGACAACAGGTGGTGCAGACAATGGGCCGCCACACGGCAGGAGGGATACTCACCAGGAGCTGGTTGGGTGCTGCCACATACTTTGTGATGAGTGCTGGCGCCCGCGGGTCAAGAGCTGCAACCTTGCTGAAGCGGCCCGTGGCCCACCAGTTGTTGGTCTGGGGCAGGTACGCCACGTGCACGGGTTGGTTGCTCAGACCATCAAACTTGTCCAGGCACCTGCACCACAGACAACAAGCAGTGCATGCGCCCGGCAACACAACGTTGCTTTAGGCCCACGGCATCTGGCGTAGAGTCCCAAGCAACCATCATCAGCCATCACGTGCGAAACAGGTGTACCCCCAGACTTCCCGCCCTTTTGACTGCATTAGTAGCCATAATGGTACCACCACCCTAATTCATGAAGGCTTCAGCCGGGCCTGTACACACTGCCCGCCCAGGCCCGGCCCACCTGCCCTCCACGCTCCAGACCCGCAGCACCCCATCCAGGCTGCCAGCCAGCAGCACGTTATTGTGTGGGTCGTACGCCAGGCTGATCAGCCCTGCCTTGCCGCAGTCCTTGACACGCTTGAAGGCCTCCTTGGGCTTGTCCAGCTTGTCCGTGTCATACATGCAGATGCAGCGGTCAAACCTGCGCAATCACACATACAGTTTTGTACACTGACTAACAAAGGACAGCGGTTTACAACGAAGACAGGCTCGTGGGGGTCACACATGCAGTTGCAGGTGGCCAAGCTTCCTTTCAGCGGTGGCAGATGCAGAGGCACTTGTGCAAGATAGCCATACATGCACATGCAGTGGTCAGCTCCAGGAAGGCTCCAGGAAGGCTACCGGCAATGATGACGACTGTGGGGGGACATTTGGGGGTTGGACCAATACCAGCCACGCCCAGGTGTGCAGCAGCAGTGCTTCGCAGTCAAGCACATGCAGGCAACTACTAGGCGTTTGCATCGTGAGTCCTGCTGCTGGCAGCTGGTAACACTCTGCTGCATTGGTCTTGCTGGGAGGCTTAGCCGAGGGACTAGGGACCAGCGACTAACAAAGCAGCTCTGGCCCAGCCACCCACCCTGCCGTGAAGATTTTGCCATTGTCTGTGATGACGATGCATTTCACCACGTCTGTGTGGCACACCCCAAAGTAATCCTCCTCCCGCTGCCGGTTGTTGTTGATGCCACCGCCCCCCAGGCCCTTACCCGCCCGGGGTTTGCTGCCGCTGCCTGTACTGCTGCCAGCTGCCTCACTCTCTGCATACACTGTGCTAGGACCCGGGGTGTCTGCATTCCCGCCGCCTCCTGCTGCAGCTGCTGAGCCCTGCCGCGGGCTTGAAAGTGCCGTGGTAGGGTCTGCTGCTGCTTCCGTGCCCTCAGCTGAGCGCTCGACTGGCAAGCTGGACAGATCCTGCAGGCAGCGGGCGGGCATCAGCTTGCCAAGCTTGGCGATTGACTCTACAGTTTGGGCCTCTGCCTAATAGCCAGCTGCTCAGCAAGTCGTTGACCGATGGATGTTTCAGGAGTGCAGTGTTCCATGAATGCAGATGAGATGCCCTCACCGTTCTGCCGCTGAAGCCGTCTGCCCTGCTGCTGGCTCCCTTCTGGTGCTGCTTCCAGCCTTTCAGTGCAGGGCACACCCGCCGCAACACCTGAGGGGCATCTGTAGCGCACAAAGAAAACAGCCATCTGGAACACACCCTCACAGCTTGTATTCCAAGGAGCTGGCCCTTGCGGTCAGACTCACTGCCCTTTGCAACAGCTGCTCTGAAGGCACCATCCAGTCAGTGGTGCCACAGTCTGTGGTGGTCCTGAGATGCAGGTGTCCAAGTCCAGGGCCCAATTGCACGTTACTGCTCCAGTGCCTACGTACTCATGCCATGTTGCCCAGTCTGGACTGCCCGCACCTGCTGCCAGGTTCAAGCCCCTGATGCCTGCTGCTTCAGCTCCTGCAGGCCCCTCAGAGAGGTGCTGCTGCTGCCGCGCTGTGGGCTGCGCATTGTGCCGCGCATGCTTTACGCGCAGTACATCCGTCATGTCCACCTGCAAGGCAGGGACACAGCAACGGCACGCTAACAACACATTATTGCTTTCCGCGACAGCACCTTCCGAGGTCTCTTGCTGCCTGACAGATGCTTTGGCTGTCGCTGCATACTCCAGTTGTACACCTAGACTGCTGGCTAGCTGGTCGCATTACTGTGCGTCGTCGGCAGCTGTGCTGCTGTACCAGGCTGTGGCTCAGGCTGGTTCACCTTGTATATGTGCAGCACACTGTTGCCACCTGCCACCAGCAGCCTCAGCTTGTTGCTCCATGCTAAGCTGAACACTGGCCACCCAGTGGAGACTACCTGCAACCAGGTACGCCAGCACAGTAACGCTTGCTGAGCTGCTCCAGCGGCTGTCAAAGTCACCCACTAGTCAGCAAGTGACATTTGACGGTGCAACAGCTGTGACTGTTCACGCAATACATGCTGTGTTGCATTGATCAGCACGTTGGGATGATGGCGCAAGGGGGATCTGCCAGTGTTGCAGCCTGCAGGCAGTTGTGCTGACAGTGCTGACCTGCAGCAGGTTGCCCTTGTCCGTCCACACCCCGATGCTGCCATCGATAGAGCCAGAGAACAGCAGCTTGGAACTGGTGGCATAGGCCAGACACGTCACCATACCCCTGTGCACAGTCTGAGTGCGCAGCAGCTGACCCGCTTTCAAGTCCCAAACCTGCAACAAAGCAGATCATACACCTTTCTGTGGTTGTAAGACCATAATCAAACTGAATCGTGCATGTGGCCAAGTTTGTTGTGGGACTGATTCGATACTGGAGGTAATGTGCTGCTCGCCTGCCAGCCAAGGTGTGCCAGCACACTGCTGCTGTTGGAGTGCATGCTGACACCGCATCTGCACACCTACTGCTCACCTTGATAGCTTTGTCCCCTTCAGCACACGTGTAGATGTGTCTGTTGATGGGGTTGTAAGCCACACCTGCCAAAGCATCCTCATGCGCACCATTGATGGTCTGGACAATTTCCATCGCCATTGCTGGTGGCGCTGGGGCTGACTGGCTTCAGTCAAATGTGTTTGGAGACTTTTCAAAAGGTTTTGTGAGCTGGTTTGGGCTCAATCAGCCCTCACAGGTGGGTGCAGCATACAAACATGCGTGGAGCAGCTGCTTAGCAGCAGACATTGACTTTGGACAATTGGGAAGGTTGATCTCGCTGTAGACACTCAACATAAGACGCTTGTATGTAGTTGCAATTAGTTTCAAATTTATTCATGTCACAGCTGTCACCATGTTGAAGTTCGAAACCGTTACGGTCATCTTTTCCTGAGCACGTTGTTGTGCCTTCGCTGGTGCTGGCCGGTCCCAAGGGATTGCCGTGCATTTGCTGTCGATTCTACAGGGCACGTAAAGCTCAAGAGCGTCATTGTCTTCCGACAGCCTTGCACTTGTGAGCTTGCGACCCTCGCTGAGATGTCCAGAAAGAAAAAGCCCCCCACATTAGAGGTGAGTCAGGCGGTCCAGAGCGAATAAGGGCTGCTTCGCGAACTTTCAGAGGGTGGAGTTTGCCACCTGTGATCAGGCTTATGGTTGGTCAGTGGAGCCATGGCAAGGTGTGTCAAGATCAAAGTGCATTTGGTGGATCGCAAGTATCTGTATGAGGCTGCTGCATGGCAACGTAACAGCGTTCCTGACCCCTGCCCCCCTGGCTCACTACTGGTGCCCCCCCCCCCTTCATGTGCGCTGCTGTGCCTGTGACAGGAGCTGCTCTGTGACCAGCAATTGTCAAACACTGAGATATTGCCAGAGCTTCAGGATGCTGGCATTGACCCTGGCAGCATCGACAAGCTGTTCAACAGCGAAGCAGCAAGGAATGCCCTTGCTGCAAGGCTCTCCCAGGTACGCGCACCCACCCACCATGTCACAAAACAGCAGCACATGGGAGCCGCCCGTGTATGTTGGTTGGGCTGCAGCTTTCTGTTGAGCCTGGCTTACTTGTTGCTGCCGGTGATGCAGGGTGCTGATGCCTGCCGAGCATTGGACGGGACTGCCGAGGGCGCTGGCGCCAGCAGGGAGCAGCTGCGGACACAGCTGCTAGCACTGAGCGCCCTGACTGCGCTGCTACCACAAGAACCTGAGTGAGTCCTTGCATGCAGGCATTTTCTCTTTGTGCCGTTTTTGGTCAAGTTGGAGCTGCACCAAACGTGGTGCTTCTGCGTCAGTGGCTGTGGGATTGGGGCACAGTTGTTCACTCCTGCTCACAGCGCTGTTGCGCGACACCAAGAAGGTTCGCTGCATAGCCCATGCATGTCCTCGGACTGCTCTACTTGAAGGCGCGGCATGTACAAGTCGTGCTTCCAGCCTTTGTTCTGTGCTGGTCGCCTGCATGCACACAGGGACAAGCTGGCGCGCCTGCTGCTGTTTGGCAGCAAGGTGCTGGAGGGCTTCAGGAGCGTCATGTCCTGCATCAGCAGCCTGTGCACACAGGTGCGCACAGCCTCTCAGCAATATGAACACTACAGCGGTTCAACAGAGTGTGCTTGCAGGCAGCAAGGCGGCAAGGCAGCCATGCATGCTGCGGTCCCAAGTTGCACCTGCGCAGGACAATTGCGCCCTTCTGTAGGGCGGATGCATGTTGCACACAAGGAGCCACACAGCCTTGCATGAACTCCCTAATATATAGGTCCCTCTAGAGGTGTGTTGCACATGTGGAGTACGTGCGAGACATGTATGTGATCCTGATGGGTTTTTGCATCATCTCGTAGAGCTACAGGCAAATTGCCTCACGCTGCATCGTCGGCAGTTTGGCGGAGGTGGACAGTGTGTCTTTGTGTGCTGCCTTGCAGTGTGCTGGTGCGTCGCACAGTGCTGATGCTGCAGCCCTGCTGGACCTGGTGGTCAAGGTGGGCCGTGAAATGCTGGCGGTGGTGCAGGACATTGCCTGCTACAAGTTCACGGCCATGGTCAAGGGCACACAGGGTGAGGGATGTCCTACCAGGGGGTGTAGCGGGTTGTGTTTGTTGGCGCATCAGCCTGAAGTCACCAGCGGTGGTTGAAGTGTGCTTGGGTTGTTACAGGTGCTTTGATAGACTGGGTGCTTTGCCCAGCAGGTGGGTTGTGGCCTGCTGAAGATGGAAGAGGGGTGCGTTCAGTGGTGCTCAAACTCGGCACAAAGCAAGTGCAACTGCCCAGCAGCCGTTCCAGTCAAAAAGCATTGTCTGTGCTTGCTGCAAGCATACTGACTAGAAAGATTTGCCTTGTGCCGCCTGGTGATACTGACATGCATGCAGGCCCCACACAAGGAGGTGGCACGCAAGGCCGTGCTGAGGCCAAAAGCTTTGGCCGCAAGCAGTGTGCTGTTGTGCTGCTGGATGTGTTGCTGGAGCTGGCAAACATGGACAACAGGTGAGACTTTCATCAGCAAGTGTTGGGGGTTGACAGTGGCAGTGCAGGTTGGGTTCGTGCTGCAGGACTGCTGCAGGACTGCGACGGCGGGGGTTTGGGGGGGGGGGAGTTAAGTGGGCTGCTTTTTGTCAGCAGTATCAGCGATCCAGGGGAGCCACATGTGGAGGGTGCAGCTAGCCGGTGGCGCAGTGTGTTAGAGGATCAATGTATCTGTAGGATCATGCGTGCGGCTTGCAGTATGCATTTGTTTTGCCGGTTGCTGACAGTGTTTGGCCGGCAAGGAAGGGTTTTGATGGGCACTATGACCGCATTTTTGCTTGCACATCCACCCTGACAGCAGGAGCGGGGCGGTAAATGGCCGCTTGCAGTGCATGCATACATAGAATCCTTGCTGCGGGTTGTCTTGCGTCGATGTTTGGACATGTGACGATGTACATCGTTGCTACATGCACTATTGTCGGCCAACTAGTGCTGCTCATCTTGCCTGTGTGCGTGCTGTCCTGCCTGCAGCCTGAGTGGCCGCGTTTACGGCCTGCGCCGCTCGGCGGTGTCCACCCTGGTGGCCCTGTGCTCCCACAGCAAACAGAACCAGCACAACCTGGTCAACAAGCATGCCACAGCTTACGACACACTCATGGCGCATGTGCTGCCCAACTGTGGAGATGCAGACACACAGGTATGTTGTTGGACATGTGGTCAATGGATCCATGTGGTCATCCATTGACCATTTGGGGTTCTGCAGTGGACCCCAGAAGCCTACCTGGCTCTCTGGCAGGGCGGTGTTTTCATGTAGGTCGCAGGTGAACATAGCGTGTTGAGCTGTGCACCGTTGGTTTGTGAGGCGTCAGCTGGCCAGCATGGCATGCTATGTGTCTCCCGCTGCAGAATACATTGTCGACTTGCTGTGGCTGTTGCCGCTGTCGTGTCAGGCGGACCTGTTTGAGATTATGTTCCGCTGCACCAAGGCGTTCCATGAGCGGGCCTACAAGAAGTACCTGGATGCACAGGTGAGCAGTGCACATGATGGGCGGGCTGGGGATGAATTTGGGATCCGTATGATTGTTTCACAGAAGACGACTACCGTCTGATAGGTATCAAGTGGTGTCATAACGTCATAATCACAATCGTAACCATAATGGTATCATAATTTTGCATAACTGCGGAAGGCCATCCATACATGGGCCGTCCCCGGGTTACACGGCGCCATGTACTGGGCGTGTACACCGCGCCACGCACCGGTGCGTGGTAGAAAGCCATGTACGCCCCATGTATACACGGCACCTTGTATACATGGGCCGTACACTGGTGGGCCCCGCCCGTGTAGAGGGCCGAGCAGGGCCCATGTGTACATGGCTGGTAATACCTGGCGTACACATAGAATAAAGGGGGGTGGGGGGTGGAACACAGGGACGATGCATAGTCACTCAGGAGGTAGTCAGGGTTGAATCATCTGAGGCAGCATTGCAGGTGCACTGCATGACACCTCGTTGCCTGCCTGCACAAGGCAAGTGCACCAAGTTCCATGACACACTGGCACTGGGTACCCAATATACTCAGCCATAGTGCTCACACGTTGCTTGAGGAAATCGCATTTGAAGTCAACAAAATGTCATTGCATCATGAGGCATGTGACACGTGTCCTCTCCTGTGTATCTGGCTACTCTTGAAAAGGTACCGCTTGCTCACTGAATTTGCCACGTTTTTCACTCATGCAGAACACCATGCCTTGGTGACTGAACCCATGCATTGGTTTGCTGTTCTGCAGATGCGTGGCAAGTTTGCTGAGCTGTTGGCCCTGGCCAATTTGACCAGCGGTGACCTCCTGTTCCATTTGCACGGGCTGGTGATGGAGTACAACAGGACGCTGAGTGAACCCAGGTAACAATTGACGTGGGCGTCCCTGTACAGTTGGCGCAGTTGCCACACATGTGATGGTATGCCTACTGGGAAGCCGCCGCTTGCGATTGCCGGACCACTCAGGACGCTTCACGAAAGCTTGGCATTGTTGGGATAGTGCAGGAGTCACGACTGGCAGTAGAGTCCAAATGCCAAATGCTAAATGCCACAAGTTGGGGGGGGGGGGGAGGACTGTGCTTGTATGCAGAGATGCGGTGGCACCATGTCAGGATTGTATCGTTCGACCTCTCAATCTGGCTGCTGACATGCGAGTGTGTGCTCCATCAATGTCCCCTGCGCCTTGCAGTGTGTGGCACGTGACAGCCATCCAGCTGCAGACCTCCAGCCCACTGGGGCCAGCCTTGACGTTCCCAGGCAACGTGCTGGCACTGGGTGCTGGGCACCTGAGCGCCCCAATGGATATTGCACTTGGGGTAGGTGCTGTTCCTGATGTGAGGCGCACCCCAGTGGCAACTTTGGTTCATCCATCGTGGAGACTACTGTCCAGCAGCGAAAGTAGCCGCTGTGAACAACTACATAGCCTCTATGACCTGTGCTGCTCTCTGTCTTTCTTTGGTCATGTGTTTGGCATGCCCTCCCTCACATTCATCGCGGTCAGTGGTTTGCCATGTTTGTGCTATGGGCAGAGACTGTGGCATGCGCTGGGGTGTTACCTTGATACCAGAAGCACCTTGGGCTCAACCTCATCTTACCACAGCACACTGCCTGCGGACCATTGCTTGCAGGATGCTGAGCCATTCCCTGAGACCTGTGACGTCGACTACACCAACATCAAACACGTCATCGTGTCAGTTCACAACGCCCGCAACGGCGAGGGGCGGGTGCGTGTGGACATGCAAGCTGACGTGCAGTGCAGGCGCATCCCACATTCACTGGGCCCAGAGGTGGAGGAGAGGGCAATGGCGGCGGCAGGCATGCAGGGCAACCTGTGCTGGTTCAAGCTGGGGATGCTGCTCAGCAGGCAGGAGTGCGACATGCTGGTGAAGGTGCTGCAGGCGCAGGTGGGGTTAGGGCCACATGCACACGCACACACTGCCCTGCTAGCTGGTTTCGAGTCAACTTTTACAACACACAGGCAGCAGGTTGTGTTTGTCACTGTTACATGACCAGTCAAGAAGACATCCCTGAGCAAGCCTTAGGGAGCCCAGCGAGCCTCAATGCGTGCCAATGCACAGGTGCCGGCTACACACAGCAGCAGCCACGTTGCGTGCTGAGTGGCGTTCAGGGGGTCATGGGGCATACGGCAATGCTTTGTGCTGTGGATGAAGCCTGTCATGTGTCTTGGGTGTGTACATGCATATTGTTTCTGTGTTAATATGCAGCAGGCCCTTGTAAATGGCATGCATTGTGTAGCTCAGCACTGGTTGCTCAAAGGCCCGTTGGTACAGTGGCTGCTTGTATGCTTACTGTAGCTGCTGCTTGCGTGTTGATGTTCACACCTGTGGCTGGTTTCATGCCTGCTCATGCTGCTCATTGTATGTGTTCATGGCCCAACAGAACGTGCCTATCAAGAACCAGAGCAAGTCTGTCATGGAGGACTCCCAGCCCGAGGCAAGGCTGCCCAAGACATCCATGTAAGCGTTGGCGGCCTGCTTAGGATTGGGCATCAGGGCTGCTACCATGGGAGATTGGCCCTGCAGGAATGGCATGCTCAGGCAGCATTTGACGTAGTTGCACTTGGCGCACAAGCCTATCAACATGCAGCTTTTGGGTGTGTGCAGAGGTGTATTGCTCACATCAAGCTGTGGTCACCCAAGCTGTGGTCACCATGTCAGCAGCTAGAGTGTCAGATGCAGCTGATGCAGCTGTGACCAACAGATTGAAGAAAGAGACCCACCCTCTTGGCAGAGCTCTCACTGAGCAGCTGCCCATGCATTGTCCAATGAACACCATGGCAGAGTTGGTGCACTCTTGATACACTCGGCTGCTGCTGATAGTATATTGTATCATCACATCACCCATCTTACTTTTTAAGGCGCGCCCAGGGCAGTGCATGCCCCATACTGCACCATGCCTGTTGTCAGGCTGCTCACTTTGTACTCTTTTTCTCCAGCATAACAACAATGTCGACTTGCACTCACTCTTTTATTGCCGTATGGTCACTGCAGGGGCAACCTGCCCCAGTCCTACAGGAGGAAGGTGGTGCCCCTGGCACTGACCAAGAGCACACCTGCAACAGACGGCAAAGTCAAGCCCCTGGCCCTCTTCAAGACACCACAGACAGCAGCAGCGGCGGCGGCTGGTGGAGCCCCAGGCTCCAATGAGGCCGCAGCGGCAGGAGAGCCAGGTGTGAGCGTTTGACTTGTTTGTCAGTAGATGCCCTGCTCGTCATGTCTAGAGCAGTGTTGGGCGCCTGCACCCTGCTAGCCTGCAAAAATGTGCTGTAATTTAGTGTCAATTAGGAGGTAGCAGTCTGCAGGGTTGGTCCTAACACAGTACAGTATCGTACAGTACAGGTATGGGGAACAAGGTCCCACCCCGGCACTAGCCAGCGAGCCAAGGGCTCAGGAGGGTGCCCATAGGGTCTGTCACTCAAACCAGATGTTGACTGCAGGTGCTGCCAACGGCGTGGATGATCAGGATGATGGCGGCAGTGACAGGGACGCTGAGCTGCCTTCACCTCAGGGCGGCGGGGCCAACCAGCCTTCCTCCCCTCCTATGCGTGACCTCGCAGCCACCACCCCAGCAGCACCCGGCCAACCCCCGCTCACCGGCCTCATCAACGCCACCCGCCGGGACAGCCAGATGCTGGATGCCCTGCTGCAGACAGTGCAGGACAACACAGGAGCACGGCCGAGCCCCCTGGGCTCCCTGATGGCTGGGCCCTCACCAGAGCCGGCAGCCGCCGCTGCTGCTGCTGCTGCTCCTCCTTCACCTGCTGATGCTGATGGGGAGGCAGGGAGTGACCAGGTGGCGGGCCTCAGGGGCAGGCAGACAGCACCAGCTCCTGCAATGGCAGCAGCAGGGGCTGAGCAGCAGCAGCAAGATGCAGCTGCAGCAGCAGACCAGGATGAGGAGGAGCTTCAGAAGCTGCACAGCAACAGCCAGGTGAGCATGTGGAAGGGCGCCTGCAGCTCTGTGGTGCGCTATGGGGTGAAGCAGGAGAATTCGCCTGGAAGAATGGGGCCAAAGCAGCACAACAGCAGTATCGCCTCTGTTGAGTGTACAAGCATGTACAGGGCAGCCAGCCGAGCCCTCGCGTCACTATACTTGTTGACAACCTTGCAGGATGCCATCGGGGAAAAGCCAGAGTAGCAAAGTTGCCAACACTCAGCCAGCTGTTTCAGGGGGTGCTGCTGATGCTGCCTAGGGTCCGCCCCTGCTCACAACCTGTGTTATTGCTGCTGGTACTGCTGCTGGTGGTTTGTCAACGCAGGAAGATGCACCAGTCCCTGAACCCGCTGCAGCAGCCTCTCCAAGCACACGCAGCAGGGCTGCAGCTGCTGCCGCCGCTGAGAAGAGGCCAGCACGCGGGGGCAAGGCAGCAGGCAAGCAGGCGGGTGGAGGCCCAGCTGTGCTGCCTCCTGCTGGCAAGGGCAAGAAGGCTGCTGAACGCAAGGTGGGTTGATGGGTGGCTGTGTTAGGCACATGAGTTGCAACCAGCCAGTGTATGTTTTCAAGCAAGCAGTTCAAGGGCAGCTGGACCTGTGAGTGCCTGCTGCTTACGACCATCAAGGCTTGGGCATGTTCCATTGTGATGCGCATGCATCAAAGCTGTGTTGAGGGCGCATCCTGGTGCTGCGACCGTTGCTGCAAGCAGTCACAGCATGCTGTAGTATTGTCTGGGTGCTGACCGGTGTCCCTTCTTGCTGCCCCCAGCAAGGGTGTCAGTTTGTGCTGTCCTCACCTCACCTATTGTCATATCTGTTGCTCGAGCATCATTATCATCGTCAGCGGTGAAAGTATCCACGCCCCCCCCCCCACCACATACACAGGCGATCCCAGTAGGACGGTTCCTAGTGAGCATGCATGATAGTACATGTACTCCCTCTGCTGACACACAAACAACCCTGCTGACACACAAACAATCTCCTCTATCATGCAGGCCCCCGCTGCCGTGCAGCAGCATGAGCGCCGCAGCAGGCGGCCAGCAGCAACCAAGGACACCCAAGAATCAATTCAAGACCCTGACCTGCCAACACTGCCCCCACCAGACCAGTCAGCACCCCCAGCCTCAGCCTCAGCACCTGCAGCACCAGCCGACAGCAATCTGGCCGATGCCCCAGACTGGCTCAATGCCTCAGCACCTCCTGGCAAGGCTGCCACTACTCCCAGTGCTGGCGGCACAGCTCGCTTCAGCAGCCGCAACACTCGCCAGGCCGCACCTGCAGAGGACACCACCAGGGCAGGCTCAGGTGCTGCAGCAGGCGGCAGCAGTGGTGGCGGCAGTCGGCAGGAGGGCACGGGTAAGGCAGGCGCTGCTCAGGGCTCACCCCGGAAGAAGGCCAGCAGGCTTGGGAAGCTGGGTGCAACCCCTCAGGGCAAAAGCAAGCGCACGGCAGGCCAGCAGCAGCAGCAGCGGGGCCAGGGTGGAGGTGGTGACAGCCTGTATGCATTCCGGGGTGAGGGTGAGGATGGTGAGGGGCAGGAGGCTGCAGAGGATGCAGTGCATGAGGCTTTCCCAGCAGGGCCGGCCAGTGGCAAGAGCCAGAGGGGCAGGCAAGCAGCTGCCAAGGGCTCAGGCAAGGCGGGTGCAGGTGCTGCTGCTGCAGGCAAGGGGCGCAAGCCGGCAGGCAAAGCAGCAGGGGCTGGGGACGATGCAGCAGAGCAGCAGCAGCCGCAGCTGTCAGACTTTGACTTCCCTGGAGGTGACTCAGATGCAGAGGATGCTGGTGATGCAGAGGTGCTAGGCAGTGCCAAGGAAGGGAAGGCAGGGAGGGGTGGGAAGGCAGGGCGGGGCGGACGGGGTGGCAGAGGCAGGGGAAGGGGTAGTGCTGCTGCAGCTAAGGCTGGTGCCAAGAGGAAGGCAGCTGGGGATGCTGCAGGCAACAAGCAGAAGCAGCAGCGCAAGGGTGCTGCGGCAGCAGCAGCGGCAGCAGCCGCAGCAGCTGACACCAGCATGTGGGATGATATCGAGGGGAGAATGATGTGGTGCAAGGGACTGCCGATGGTGATGCAGCTGAGTTGGCAGGTGGTGGCTTGTTGGGGCTCAACTTGGGGGCACAGCCTGGGCCAGCAGCAGGTGACACAGCTGCTGCTGCAGGCTCTGGCAGGCAGCGGGCAGCACGTGGTGCAAAGAGCAAGGTGAGCTGAGCGTCGCCACATGCAAAGCAGGGTGGACTGGCATATGTGCTGTGGTCATTCGGCATGTGTCCTGCCCAGCTGTGCGTTTGGATCGATGCTTCGGTCAGGCCTGCACACAAGCATTGTAGACAGGGCCTGTGACAGCATTACCTGCACCAAGTCAGCTCAAGACGGCCTCTCTGTCGTTGTCAGATGCGAAAGCCTATGAGCCGGCAAACAAGTTAGCTAGGCGGCAAGACACCACAAGCTGCAACGCAGATCTTGTGCTTTTCAAACAACAGTAACGGCGCCGTTTTTTTGTTCTTTGAAAAGCACAAGGTCTGCGTTGCACCTTGTGGTGCCCTGCCGCCTAGCTAACTTGTTTGCCCCTCCACCCTCCCGACAAGCTGCCCGTTGGCCCGTGTCATGAGCACGTCCTGCGTGTGTTGCTGCCTGGCTGACTCGCCCCTCCACCTTCCTGACACCTCCTCTTGGCCCGTATCATGTGCACGTCCTAGCTGGCGTGTCTGCCTCTCTATCTTCCCTGCAACTTGCTGTGTTTATTATGCTTCCTGCGCGGTTTGCTGCAGGCGCTGGAGGCCATGCAGCAGCAGGCGGCGCTCATGCAGACACAGCCCACAGAGGATGGCCTGCAGGGCCTGCAGCACCTGCAAGACCTGCAGCAGCCAGAGGACCAACTGGGCCTGCAGGAAGACGACCAGCAGCAAGATGACCTGCAGCAGCAGCAGCAGGAAGACCTGCAGCCAGATGAGCAGGGGGGCGAGGGTGTGGCTGGAGTGCTGGGTGGCAGGGGTGACCCCCTGGCAGGTTTAAACAGCCCTGGGGCCCAGTCAGGTTCAGGGTCAGACTCTGGCAGTGAGGCGGCTGAGCTGGCGCAGCTGCTGGCGCAGCGGGGCATCAATAACGGCACAGCGCGCGGAGAGCAGCTGGCCAGGCTGCTGCAGGGTGGCCGCCCGCTGGGTGCTGAAGCTGGTGAAACCCCAGATGCGCTCAAGGTGCGTGCTGGCAGTGCAGGGAGTAAGGATGCATGCTGTCTTCTGCATACGTGGTCCACAGGCGCGCCGCGTCGTTGATGGTGTACGTCGGCAGTGTTGCTTTTTTTGTGATGTTGGTGTGGTGTTGGAGAATGCAGTGGGCAAGATAGCTTGTCCGGCACCCCAGTCAGAAGATGACCCCAATCAAGTAAACAGCTAATGCAGCTGCTGCGCAGCCGGTTCCATGTGCACCGTGGGGACTCAGTCGGCCCACCTAGCCTGTGGCCTGATGCAGCAACCATCACAAAGCTCAGCTTGCAGAAACACCCGAACAAACACCTTCAAACTGCATGAACCCCCCTGCGGTTGCCTGCAGATTGACACGGCCAAGGTGGCTCGCAAGCTGGCTCTCACAGGCGCAGCAGCAACCAAAGCTGCACCCAGCAAGCGCCAGCCAGCTGCTGCTGCTGCTGCTGCTGGTGGTGGGGGTGGCTTCCAACTGCCTGGACTGGGTGGTGGTGAGGCAGCTGCAGCTGCTGATGCAGGCGGCAATGATGATGGGGAGCAGGATGCAGGTAAGCTATGTAAGCTCATGTGCCTCTCTGTGGGTTGGTCAGCCTTGCTGAGTCATCATGGCAAGTATGGATTCGTGAGGCGGTGCATCGGGGGAAAGAGCTCACCAGCTTTGGGTGCACGGATCTGTTTCCGCCCTGAATCCAGGTTGCAGTTCATCAGCCATGCACACTGTCCCATACACAAATGGATTGTGTGATGGTTATTGTTGCACAGCCTGCTGGTGTGGGTCACGTATCACGTACATTCCTTGGCGGTCAGTCAGTCAGTGTTGTCACAAAGAGGTCCCAAGGACCCAGCCGACCCGATGCAAGCCCCGGGACCCAGTCCATGTGCCGCGCATATAACTCAAGGCGCCACCAATCCTACTCAGGACAGCCCAACCACCTGTGGCACACAAGCTGTGTTAGCATGCAACACGCACAAGGCATAAAGTGAACGGATGTGCGGCATGCAGTGTCAGCACCTGCTGTAACAGAGTACAGCGAGGCTGCGGTGTCCTACCCAGCCCATGCAAAGGCTACTCAAATTTGCTGTGTCTGGTGGCTGTAGTTTAGTGGTAGAACACTGCGTTGTGGCCGCAGCAACCCGGGATCAATCCCCTGCAGCCACAGGATCGGACAGAAACACCTGTCTGGTACTTATGAAATTTGTTTTTCTGCTGTGTGTTATTGACGCCCTGTCTTCAGGCGCAATGTCTAGCCCCAGTGCTTCAGAAGCAGAGGCTGATGGTGTGGGCGACGGCTTTGCAGCAGGGTTCAACCTGGACCCTGCCACCCGCTACACTGGCAAGGGCCCAAGAGGACGTGCCCCGCTGAACAACAACCGCCGGCCCCCAGCCGCTGCTGCCGCTGGTGAGCAAAAGGAGCAGCGGATATGAGCACACTGTTCAGGTTCAGGCCTGCGCCAGCAGCATGGCCGGCGAAGGGGGGAGGGGATGAGGGGACACATCGGTATCGAGGCAGCTCTGCACCCAGAATCAAGTCAGCTAGGGACTGTCAGCCTTTGGGAGGGGTGGTCCGCGTGGGCAACCAAGCCAACTGGTCGTTCGATGCTGTGGGATCGTGCTGGTAGATGATGCCTGAGGCTGTTCATGCTTTTCCTCATGCAGGTGGCATGAGGCAGCGGCAGCTGGCAGTGGGTGGGCTGGGTGCAGCTGAGGATGATGAGGATGCTGCTGGGCTGGAGGGTGGTAGCAGCCAGGAAGAAGCTGCCGTGGTGGCGCAGCTGCTGGCCAAGGCACTGACGGGGGGTGATGACGATGACGAGGACAGGTGAGGCGGCGGTCTCAAGTAACGTATGACCAGCAAAAGACTGGGTGTATACAAGTCATACAGCCAACAAGCGCTGTGCAGCATAGGCAAGGCAGACCGGTTTCGCGGCGGCGGTGCAACCTCAGGGTGATAAGGTGTGAAGGCGTAATGAATGCAGCGTGAATGCTTGTCAATTCTTGCTGAGTCAGTGCAGGGACAATCCGAGAAGGATCGGCTGGCATTTCAGTGGCGTGGTCTTATCTGATGTGCCATAGCATCTGTTTACGGCAGTGGGGTTGTCAGGGATTCCACAGTTGGGGCTGAAAACTATCCCAGTTGAGGACATTGCAGCCATGTGACAGACCTTGTTGCATGCGGGTGGTCCAGGGGCGGCCGTGTTGCGTGTTGTGTGTCACAGAGGAGGCTGCTGCTGCCTGATTGTGCTGCAGTGATGATGAGGATGACATGGCGGTGACGGTTCTGCTGCAGCGGTCTCTAATGCAGTTCATTACCAGGAAGAAGAGGCAAGATCAGAAGAAGAGGGAGCGTGAGATACAGGTATGTGTGTCTGTCTGAGACGCTGATAGCCGGTGTGAGAAAATGTCTTATTTGTGACTTTTCTAACTCTATCCCTCTAAATGTGTGCGCTGCCTGTGCCATGGCACTACAATTCATGTGAAGGGTCCCAGTTGGCACGCTTGGCCATGGTCGCCATGCAGTGCGCCTTGCATGAAGTTGGTAGCGCTGAGCACTCCACCCTGTGTGCAGATCTGTCAAGAAAACCACATGTGTGAGGAAAGCCACTTAGGTTGTGCCTAATTGAGTTACACTGTGTCATTTTGCCTGACCCTGTGTTTTGTAGGAGCTTGAGGCGGCTATAAACCAGAGCGTCACAGCCCATCAGGCACAAATGAAGAGGGAGTTTGAGGAACTGGCCATGAAAGGTGAGCAACGGCTGCGTGATCAGACCATGCTGCATATGAAAGTGTTGTGTCATGGCTCAGCCAAGTTGGCGCAGCAATATTGACAGCGAGGCAAACATGTGTGTCTGCGCAACCGTGCCACCGCAGGCAACGTCCAGGCTGACAGGGTGCTGCGGCAGCTGGAGGCAAAGGCTGCTGAGATCCAGACAGTGGGTGAGCAGCTGCGGCAGCAGCTGGAGGCGCAGTGGAACGAGTACCTGGCAACCTATGAGCAGGCCACCAAGATGCGTGAGGTAAGAGTGAGGGAGGGAGCAATCAGGGTTGTTGTCCAGGCTGCTTGACTGCGAGTTTTCTCTGCTCTCAAAGCACTTCATGCTGCAGAGACTGGGCTGCTGCAGCTTGCCTTGCTAGAGCAGTGTCCATCGGCATGTGTACAGTAGTCCCCCATTTCTGCCTGCTTGGTGGCTTGGGTTACTGGTAATGGGGCTCGCTGGCTTCCCAGCTGTGCTGTCATACGCAGCAGTGGAGCTTGTGACGAATGTTGTGCACTCGCTCTCGTGGCTTATATTTGCTGTGCTGTCGTGCGCTGAGCGTGCACAGGCACAGAAAAAGGCTCAAGGCGAAAACGAAAATAATGTACCAAATGCTGGCACTACACTGTATTTCTGCTGCCACAGGCGCTGAGGGCTGCCAAGGACAGGGGTGTGAAGCTGCACAAGCGCAAGGCAGCTGAGCTGCAGCAGCAGGTGCTGGACCGGATCAGTGTGAAGGAGGAGGAGCTGCTTGTGAAGCGGGCACGCACCGATAGCTCCATGAGCCAGCTCACCATGCTGCTGAGGGCAGTGGGATAGGCTGGGGTGTGGTGAGGTGCATGCTGCGTTGGTGTGGAGACTGGTCAGTGCAGCTTGACCAGGGCTTCAAGGAGGTTGCGATACATTGATGCATGTGTGGACATGCGTGCCCACCGCCTTGAGGACGGGTGGAAGTTATGTTACTAAGCGTCAGGACCTGGCAGCAGGTTGTATCGTACTCCCATGCTGAGGAGGCTGGGTGCACAGCGTGGAACTAGGTTTGTACTTTGACTTCTTACCACACATGCCGTTGGCAAATACATCTACTGTTGGGGGATTGATTGCTTACCACCAGAGTGGCAGCGCCTCAATGCATTGTATGCGCGGTTGGGGAATGTTGGCCACCACACCATATGGGTGCCATTCGGCTGGGTGGAGATGACACACAGCGGTTCTTTGCATACGAGCTGCCCTTTTGCACTTGCCGTGTGCATTGCCTTGGGTTATGGCACTGGAAATCATGTAAATATGCGGGTATGCCAGCTGTGGCAGTGACGCACTCGCAGTATTGCAAGACAACGGCAGGGACACCGGTGTCACCCCCTCCCCTTCAAGGTTTGCAAGCTTGCAGACCTTGAAGGCTGCTGCAAGCATACTGATAGCTTGCAGCATCAGCTGAGGGGCATCCATTTGATGATGTATCGGTGCACGAGACAACCCCTGTCGATTTCGTGTCAAATGCATGCTGCATGCTTTGCCCACTCACTCCAGGGTGCATGACCGTCCCACCCTGGCGCCCCTGACAGCGGGAATGCCTTGGTGGTGCCCCCACACCCATGCACCACAATCAGCAAGACCACCATAGTGCGTGGAAGGGTGATGATGAAACCACCGTTGTAGGAATGTGTGTGTTAGACTGTTGGAGTTGCGTCTGTCGCCAGTCTGTGTGGATCACTGGTGGGCGCTATTCACACCGACCGCAAGCTGGCATGACAGTGTGGCCAAGCTTACTTCTTTGGTCCTTATATTTTAGCTGAGTTCTGAGTGCTTCTCCAGTCTCCGATATCAACATTGGTCAAGCAACAAATTTAAGCGCCGGTTTATCAGTCCTGGGTAGACGGGTCTGATTGTTAGCTTCGACACCAATATTGCTTCTGTGTAGTTTTTTCACCGGCTTTGTGGCTTTGTGCAGTACCAGTAGGGTTGTGTTCAAGCCTCGCCCAATTTCACTGAGATCACGAGCTAGCAGCCTTTCGATCATTTTCAAATCAGGGTATTGGAAGTCACCACACGCAAGATGGCACACACACTCGCTCTCGGGCAGCAAGGCGTTTTCTCAGCAGCACGCCTCTCCTCCGCCCGCACCAGCACGGTAAGCAATTTAGAATGGTTGCCAAATGTACTGATATCGAGGTCTTCGTGTTTTCAATCGACTGAGCGCGCCCGCCTTCCGTGTTGCGATCTGGCTTTCCTTGTTCCAGCTGCTGCCACGCGTGCAGCTGCTGCCAGGCCGTGTGCAGCACCTGAGGACTATCCACAGGCCTCAACAGCATGATGAGCTGCAGCACAGCACCGTGGTGGTCAAGGCAGAGGCAGCAGACAAGGAGCTCGACCCCCTCGAGACGTGAGCTTTTGAGCGTTACCGCCTCTCGCCTCTCGGCCTTGCAACAGAACGTTGGCAGGGAGTTTTATGGACCTCAGAGCTGTCCGAGTGCAGTTGTGCCGGCGTTGGCTGGCGTTGTGAGCATATACCCCTGCTGCCTGTTGGCAAGGCAGTACCTGACAGCTCCTGTTCTCGCGTGCAGGGCTGTCTCCAAGGTGGTGGGAGCCAAGAACGCAACCACAGTGGTGACCCTTGGGTTCATCGCCCTGTGGTGAGTGCTTTGCAGAGCCTGCTCGCTGGATCGGAGCAGCTGTCCCATCCTAGCTGGCACCAGTACTGCTGCTGCCTGCTGCCGAAACCCTTGAAGCCCTAATCACTGAGCAGCATCATAGGCAGCCACAGACGGTCCTCTTTCTCCAGCAGCATAGTTTTTGAAACTGAGGAAAGCATGGACAGCAAACAAGCAGTGTGCTGAAAGCTGGTGGCTCCTTGTGGTGTCCTCTGCCATAGGTACGTGCTGAACGTGTGGTTCAACCTGCTGAACAAGTCCATCTTCAAGTACTTCCCCTTCCCATACACAGTCTCCACTGTGCACGTGATTGTGGGTACTGCCTACTGCGTCCTCGTCTACTTCCTGGGCATGAAGAAGGCGTCCTTTGGCAGGGTGAGCACTAGCAGCATGCAGGGCATATGTATGGCAATGGTTATGTACTAGTGGCGCTTGTACTGCCGCTGTGCCAGCAGTGTGCAAGGTAGACGTATTCCTTTGGCAGGGTGAGCAGCACACGCTTGCTCAGCAGCCTGCCAGGCATATGCACAGCTGCCTCCCAATGGCTTATCACACTGTTTTGGTGGATATTGCACGGGCACAGAGATTCTGATGGCAGTTGGGCTGGTTTGTATCTGCCTGGAGGTGCAGCCTCTGATGTCTCAATAGGCAGCAGAGACCGCCCTGACAGTTTTGTTCACATGGCAAGCAGGGCAAGCACTGCAGCCTGCCAGCGGGCTCACTGTGTACACTGGCCACCTTGTCAAGCCGAGAGCTTTGCTCTGCAATTCTTTTTGGCAAAGCCGTAGGCCCTCTGGGCTTCAGCACTATCGTAGCCATGCCTTCGGCTAGGATAGTGCTGGGTCTGCCTTGCAGAGTTGTTGACATGCCGATCAATTTGCCCGCCTGTCCCTCTGCTGCTGTGCAGCCTGTGACCAAGCAAGAATTCGGGACCATCTTTGGCCCTGCCTTCATGCACGCCATTGGCCACATTGCCGCCAACATCAGTTTCGCAGCTGTTGCCATCTCCCTGACTCACACTGTCAAGACACTGGAGCCTGCATTCAATGTGCTGCTCAGCAGGTATGCTTTTGTGGTGGTATGCAACGCACTCCATGCAAGGCCGGTTGGTTGTTGCAGATGAAGCAACTCGAGGGCCGCGGGCTGGTGGTGTTGCAAGCTGACCACATGGCCAGGTTTGCACGCTGCGTGTCAAAGATGTGAATCATTCGACGCTCACACACGAGCGTCGTTTGATCCACATCTTTGACATGCAGCCTGCACACCTGGCCGTGTGGTGGCTAGCATATGCTGGCTGCTTGTTGACGCTTTGACCACACTATGCCTTGATGACCACGCAGGCGGGCACTATGTGAACACATGCGTGACCACATATGCACACATGCACTTCCACCTCTGTTTCTTCTCACTTGGCAGGCGGAGGGTTGGTTGCTGGGTGTGCGGTGCATGCAATGCCTGGCTAGGTGGGAAGCTTGCAGGCCGGCCAAACTTGCAGCGCGTCTGAACACAACCGCTAGCCAACACCCAGTATGTCAACACGTGGTGTGGTCAGTCAGAAGTTCCACAGGGAGGTAACAGCTGCCCGCTCACGCATGCCGCTGCTGTCGTGTTTGTTGTGTTGTGCTTGCTGTGCAGGGCGATCCTGGGTGAGGCTACCCCCTGCCTGTGATGCTGAGCCTGCTGCCCATCATGGCTGGTGTGGCACTGGCGTCTGCTGGCGAGCTGTCATTCAACTGGACTGGCTTCATCAGTGCCATGCTCTCCAACCTGACCTTTGGGTTCAGGGCCGTGTGGGGCAAGCGGTGAGTGTAACCGGTGGGGAGTTTCGCTGGTCAACAGACCTGGCCTGAGAGACTGGGCTGCGAACAGCAAGATGCCGCATGAGCGTAGATTGGCTCGCTGGCCATGTGCTGCGACGGGGTTGGAAGGCCCCTCTCCCAGTACAGCAGGAGTAGTAGTAGTAACCGCCCCCAACTGCCTAGATCGTGCCTGGTGGGGTTCCCTTTGCACTGGCTTTGCCAAAGAAGCTTGCACTGGCTGTGCCAATCCAGCAGGAAGCAATAGAGAGGTAGGGGCAAAATTGCTCGTGCCGCTTTGGTTGCCAACTCTGCGTCAGTTCGTGGCGGGCACAGGGGAGATGAAGTCGTGACACAGCCGCCAGGCTCAACACCTCCATGTGCGCTCGCATTTCTGCAGTCCCTGATGTGCTGACTTGTACTGTTGTCCTCCCTGCTGCTGCAGTGCCATGACAAAGACCCTGGACAGCACAGCAGTGTATGCCTACACAACCCTGATCAGCATGATTGTGTGCTTGCCATTCGCCCTCATTGCTGAGGGCCCAGTCCTGCAGTCAGGAGCAGCAGCAGCTATTGCCAAGGTGGGGGGCGACGCAATATGCACACAACTTGGTTGCTAGCATAAGCTGCAGCAGCACAGCTCAAGCAGCAGCTACCAGCATCTGCATGCGGGCCTGTGTACACTGGATCGTAGTTCAACTTTTACAGCAGTCCCAGCCGGTGGGATTCAATCTGAGCAGACCAGCCACACTGGATTGGCTTGTACACCAGAGTGACCCTCAGGGTGATGTACAATGTGCGAGTTGGTCAGCCAACATCTTGGTCGTCCTCACACATCATGCGGGGGCGAGCGTCGCTTGTTTGCGCATGTGATTTCCTCAATGCTTCTTACCTTCGTCTGGTTTTGCCTGTGCTGCCTCCTTGCTTGTGTCCGGTCACCCAGGTTGGCGAGATGCGCTTCTACACCGACCTGTTCATGGTTGGTCTGCTGTACCACTTGTACAACCAGGTGAGGCACACTTTTTCACTGGTGTCAGTTATGCATAAGTGGGCGCATTCTTGTATCTGTTGTCATCAAGCTGAGTGTCGTCACACAATATGACACTGCCTGCTGTGCACTTTCCCTGCTGTTGCTTGCAAAGGCATGTACGTCTTGGGTTCATGTGATCCACTGTGCTGTCTGGTCTGCAGTTAACGGGCAGCTCTACGTCATCTGTCATGACACACGGACCCATGGCCGGTTTCAACACACACTGCTGTCCTGTCCCCTGCTGCCCGTGTCGCTCTGCAGTTTGCCTTCAACACCCTGCAGCGCGTGTCTCCCGTGTCGCACGGCGTGTGCAACGTGGTGAAGCGCATTGTGATCATCTTCAGCAGTGTGCTGTTCTTCAACCAGACGCTGACGCAACAAGCCCTGGTGGGTACAGTCATCGCCATCTTCGGTACATGGCTGTACACAGAGATGAGCGCGCGCCAGAAGAAGAAGCCAGCAGAGGGCAGCGGTGGCAAGCCCGCTACCGCCTAAGCTCCATGCAGCATGCAGCAGTGGTGGATGGGGTTTGCGGCATTGTAGCTCCTGCGGCAAGCCTGCCACCGCCTAAGCACGCCGTGGCGGTTGGCGTTTGCGGCGTCGATTGGCACCTGGAGACGCAGGGTTCGGTGCTGCAGTGCAGCACTTGGCTGCGGGGGTGCCACAGCGCGGCAGCTCTTCTGCACCGGCTTGCACGGTGGTTGGGTGTCGTCAGCGTGTCTCTTTTCGCCTGCACTTGAAATGGGGCAGTCGTTGCTGCTCCTGGTGGGGAGTGTGTCGCAATGCTGCATCGGCATACGTGGGTGGGCGTGGCAGGGTGTTGGGTGTTGGTCTCGGGCGTGCAGGTTTGATTGGGTTTTTGGCTAGGTTTGAATGTTTGGCATTGCCTCTGGGACCTTCTAGGGTTTTGTGTCTCCATCCAGCAGCAGCATCATGGCACCATCCAGCAACTGCACCAGGTTGGAGGGTTGAAGGGCATGGCAATGCGCCTGCTGTCGTGTGATTGTGTGGCTGTCAGCATGTGCATGTGACGGCATGCGTGGCATTGCGGTGCTGAGGCATTGTGTTGCTGACGCATTGTGCAAACAGCAGGGGCTGCAGCCAGCTGGGTGAGAAAGAGGTGAAGGCGAAGTGTCATGCGATGGTTGCATGGTGGTGTAATGATGCTGCCCTGGATTGGGTGTGTTGGCGGGTGTAGTGCCGCTCACTCGTGGCCACGTTTGGTGTGTTTGTGTCGTACCGGCTGCATGGTTCAGCAGCTTGACTAGAAAAAGGCAGGCCAACGTGTACCAGTAGCAGCAGGCGATTTGTGTTTTGCAGTGACATGGATTCTTCATGCCCAGTGTGCTGAAGTTCAGTGGGCTGCCGTTTTACACCAGGCCGCACCTATGAGGTGCAGGCCATTCGTGTGTGGTGTCCAGTAGTCGATTGCATTGGGTCTGTTAGCCTCTTACGCTTTGTGTGTGGTGGCATGAGGCACCAGAGTGCCCTGCTGTATTCCATATATGCAAATGCCGTCCTGTGTCCCAACCAGGCACCTGCCATGCATGTTGCAGCAGTGCCCTGCCCTGTTGCGCCTGAGTAGCGCAAACATGTAGTGCTTCTGGTACAGCAGCAGAGTGTTTGTTTGGGCCTGGATGCATCGTGCAAAGAGCGCAGGCCTCCTTTACTTTACTTCTCCCTTCTCTGGTGGCACGGGTGTATGGGAAAGGGATTGGTCAATGATGAGGAAATGCCAAGTAGCTACACTGTAACTTGGCCCAGCATTGATCAAGGTTGATGCCGCCACAGATCAAGTTCCACCACCAGAAAGTAACTGTCTCCGACCTGACGCACGCGAGCCTCATACCAAGGCATAGTGATCGGCAGAAAATAACTTACTCTTGAATTGTGTGGGGCTCCTTGTGCCTTCGGGTGACCCCTCGTTCAGGTCATTGTAGTGACAACGTCAGAGGGTACCCAAAGGAATAGCAATATTGAACTGATCAAAGAGCGTTACGTGTTTCCTCTGTCTGTGAGACCTTTTACTGCCGATCAGGCGTTGGCTGGAGTTACCCACTTCACTTCGCTCGCCCGCCACCTGGGCGAATGGCAACACTTTCAGGGCGCTTCTGTCTGTTGTGTTCGTTATGGTCACCGATCCACCCGTCCAGCTGCCGGGTGCGATAAGTAGCAACACAACAGCAGCTCAACCCCAACTCAGTGCAGCACCTCAAGCAACATCTCTACTGCAGCTGGTACAGCATGATGCCAGCAGAGACGTGTGGCAGGTATGATGAAAAGCTTTGCATGCACACACGCCGGCCTGTAGGCTTTGTTCACTGGTAGTCCCAAGGGGGCGGTTGCTGTTTGTTATGCAGACAATCCATGCTGCCACACAGCCTCATAAGACGATCAGTGATCACACACATGCATGGTACACCTGATCCTGGCTGCAACCTTCAACCTGCAGGCATACGGCCTTGTTGGAGGTCAGGTTGTGCTGCTGGGGGTGTACGCCGAGCAGTTTGACGCCTTGGCAGCGGCACAGCAGCACCAGCAACAGCAGCAGCAAAGCACAACCGGAGACGCAGCACAGCACCGCACGAATGACCCCTCAGCACAAGCAGCTGCTGCAGGACAGAGCTCGCAAGCGCTGCAGGCTGGCCACATGCATCCTGCTCTCCTGCAGCAGCATGCTAGCGTCCAGCACGTCGCCATGCAGCAGCAACAGCAGCAGCAGCAATCCACTGCGGCGGCAGCGGCGGCAGCTGCTGCCGCAGCAGCTGCTGTGGCTGCAGCAAATGCTGCCGTAGCAGCTGCTGCAGGAGGAGGGGCCTCCCTTCCGGCACAGCCTGCAGGCAGCTTTGGGTCCCTTGGGCTCAGCACAGGCGGGCCTGGGCTGCTTGCAGGAAATAGCCTTGCAGCGGCAGTACATGGCAGCGCAGGAAGCAGCCATGCAGCAGCAGTGCCCTGTGCTGTCCCCGATGAGCCAGGGCTGCAGGCGGAGCTCAACTGTGCTGCTGAGATCAACGCAGTGGCAGCAGAGGCTAAGCACAGGCAGCAGCAGGCGATCCAAGGAGCCAGCATGGCCCACCAGCAGCTGCAGCAGCAGGTGCAACAGCAGGCGATGCAAGGGGCAAGCATGCCCCAGCAGCCGGCTGGACTTGTCTCTTCAGGCAGCGTCCCGGCAGCTGGTGCAGCAATGATGACACGACAGGGCTTGGTATCTTCCTACTCCTGCCTAGACCTCAGCGCGATGGCATCTCTAGGCAGCCAGCCCAGCTCACTGGCCAATACCCGGCCAGTCCTGCAGTCGAGGCGCAGCTTCGATGCACACCAGTTGCACCAGCTGCACCACCAGCAGCAACTCCAGCAGCAGGCGCTGCACCAACACCAGCAGCAGCAGCTGCAGGTGCAGGTTGCTGCCGCAGACCAGCAGCTGCACCAGCAGCAGCAACTGCAGGTGCAGGCACTGAACCAACAGCAGCACATGCAGGCACAGGCGCAGGCTGCTGCTGCCGATCAGCAGCTGCACCAGCAGCAGCAGCAGCAGCAGCAGCAGGCAGTACACCAACAGGTGGCTCTTGCTATGCAAGCTCAGCAACTGCAGCAGCAGCAGCAGCAGCAGGCAGGTCAGCAGCATAGGGAACCAGCGCAGGCGACTGCCTCAAAGGCCATGATGCAGCACATACAAGCACAACAGCAGCACCAACACCAGCAACAACAACAACAAATGCAGATCCAGCAACAGCAGCAACAGCAACAGCAGATGCAGTTCCAGCAGCAACAACAACAGCAAATGCAGATACAGCAGCACATGATGCAGCAGCAACAGCAGGCGCAAGCGCAAGCCCAGATGCACACCACACAGCTTACTCAGCAGCAGCAGGTGCAGCAACCCATGGGGCTCCTCAGCAGCCCTGCAGATGCCCCAGCAGCAGCAGCAGCAGCAGTGGCCACCCCTACTGGTTTCACAGTTACAACAGAGCTGCCGCTAGTCAAACGCACCTCACTGCTTCCAGCCACCAGCACAGGCTACCCAGCAGTAGCAGCAGCAGGCGGCCTTGGAGCCACCACTGCTGCTGCTGCTGCTGCACCTCCTGGAGGTAGCTTCACTGGCCTGGTCAACATGCACAGCGTGGGGCCCCTTCTTCAGCACCACCAGCAGCCGACACAGCAGCAGCAGCAGCCGCGCAGGGTGTAGTGCTGGGTGTACCTGCTGCAGCAGGGGTAGCAGCAGTGCAGACAGGGGGCCTCACATCTCACAGCAGCTTGCCTGGCCTGGCTGTTGGCAGTGTGGGTGTGCCTGCTACCCTGCAGGCAGCAGCAGCAGCACCAGGTGCCACAGGCAGCATCCCAGCTGCTGCTGCTTCTGTTACAGCCAGCCTTTCAGGCGGAGCGGTAGCAGCAGCACCAGGCACGGGACTAGCAGCAGCAGCGCTGCATGGCAGCGGCAGCGTAGGGCCTCCACATGTGGCAGCACACAGCAGCGGCAGCAGCCAGCTGGGGGGCAGTGGACACACTGCTGCTGCTGCGGCGGCTGTGGCGGCTGCTGGTGGCAGCATTGGCGTCCTGCCTGAGAGCCGGTACAAGGGTGTGCAGTGGTCGGTGACGGAGCGCAAGTGGCAGGCCTTCTGGCTCAACAGGGCAGCCAACGAGGTGAGAGCTGGGCAGCTCATGTGAAATATCTACAAACTCTCCAAAGCGTTTGCTGTGTATGCATGTGCGTAGTTTACCTCTCTCATAAAAGCTTCACAGGGCAGGCAAGAATGTTGTTGCTGCCTGTGGACGACCATGCGGTCAGATATGCTTGTCATGCAAGTGGCTGAACCCCTGCTTCCCTGAGTGTGTTGCTCAGCGACTAAACCACTTCCTGTTTGGCACTGGAAGGAGAGAGTGGACAAGTTACTAACGTAGCACGCAATGTATGGAAACATGTGTGCTGCTGTTTGCGTATGCGGCACGTTGTGCCGCTGGTGCAGGTGGTGTGCCTGGACGTGTATGGCAGTGAGCAGGAGGCAGCCTGGGCCCACGACAGGGCAGTACTGGCAGCACTAGGCCCTGCAGCAGCAGCAACAGACCTCAACTTCCCTGCAGCAGCACCACACCTCAACACACAGCCCGGCAGTGCTACCGCAAGCACTGCTGCCGCCGCTGCTGCTGGTGGGGGTGGGGGTGCAGTGGGTGTCGGCACCAGCAGCATTGCCACTAGCACAGCCCTGGGGGTGGGCAGCCCTTGGACAACAGCGGCCGCTGCCGCTGCTGCAGGAGCAGTTACTGGCACCCCCACGAGCACACTCACCCAGCTGCAAAGCGGCGGCGCTGCTGCTGCTGCCGCGAATGCGGCCGCTGCTGCTGCAGAGTCGGCCCCCGAGTACAAGGGTGTAGTGTGGGACCCAGTGAGCCGTCAGTTTCAAGCTCAGGCCTTGGATGGTTCAGGCAGCATCCAGCTGCTGGGTCTGTATCCGACCGCAGAGGAAGCAGCAGCAGAGTACGACAGCCGGTTGGTGCGGTCAGGCATGTATGACGAGTCGAAGCTCAATTTTGGCCTGGCTCACTACTTGCACCTGCTACCAGCTCCGGCGGTGACTGCTGGTGCTGGGGGTGGGGGTGGGGGTGTGTCTGTGGGGGGTGCCTTTGGGGCGGCGGTCACTACAGGAGGTGTGGGTCGCCAGGGGGTGTCAGGTCTACACGGTGGTGGCCTAACTGTTGCTGGCAGCACCTGCAGCAGCGGCATGCAGGACCCCCTTGGGGCACATGCAGCAGCACTGGCAGCAGCAGCAGACATAGCTGCGGCAATGGAGGACGCTGCTGCTGCTGCTGGTGCCGCTGCTGGTGCCGCTGCTGGTGCTGGTGGTGTGACCACTTTGGGGCCAGATCTGGACCCTGCTGCTGCTGCTGCTGCTGTGCCGGCGCCTTCTAAGAAGGGCAAAGGGAAGGGTGGGTCGAAGGGTGTGGCGAAGGCGGGTCGTGCTAAGGGCTCTCGGCGGAACAACCCCCAGTCCAAGTACAAGGGTGTCAGCTGGAGTGTGTCTACACAGCGCTGGGCAGCAGTCATATGGGACAGGTGAGGACGGCGGGGGACTGACGGGGCCCCGGCTGGCTGGCTGGCTGGCTAGCGGGCTGGCTGATAAGATAAGAGTGACGGGTCTTATAACTGGATGTGTTGTTTGTTGAATTTTGCATGGGTTGCCGAACATCGAGCGACACACGCCGATAAACCGATGGGGTTAGCTGACTCGGCCGTCAATGTGAATGCGTGTTGAACGCATGAGTTGCATCAAGCAGGCACCTGCTTCATGATAACCAGGGGTAGTACAGTACCCTTGCTACCCTTGATGATGACCAGTATTGCTGACAGGCTAGTCTCACCAAGTGCATTCCGACACGCACATGTGTGTCTGTTCTGCTGCCAGGGTGCACAAGAAGGCGCGGCACCTTGGTGTGTACACCAATGAGCAGGAGGCTGCGCGGGTGTACGACCGACAGGTGCTGCGCACACAGGGACTCAACAACAAGGGACTCAACTTTGCTGACAGTAAGTACCCCGCATTCCCCGCTAGTGTGATGTCACTCTAGTAAAGTGCAGTGCAGTATATAGGGGAGGGGATCCTCAGCACTAGCCAGCGAGCCAAGGTGCAAGTCCAGCTGGTATAATGGTGCGCTGGTGTGATGGTTTCCTTGCATCCAGTAATGCTCGTTTGGGCGGGATGGGCTTGGAGCAGGGGGGGGGGGGCGGATGCGCATTGGATGCTTGGAGGAAGCAGCGGAGCGGGAGGGCTCTGCTTTGCCATTGGCAGGGAGAAGAAGAGCAGGAGTGGGAATGCAGCAGCAGGTAGAGGGGGAACAGGGAAAGGCTGGGCGAATAAAGGGGATCAATGCGCATTTAGGGAGCACTGGCTGTGAGGGAAGGGTTGCAAGGCATCCGGGCTGACAAGAACGGGGGCAGGGTGTCAGCTCGGCTCGGTTGCAGACAGTGAACAACGCCACAGCTTGATACATCACTTCAAAAACTAAATGTCACGAAGGCACTACGACACTCGTGTCACTACAGTCTGTCTTGTCTCCCCAAGGACCTATAAAAACCTCTAGATCAAGAAAATATTATTGGCAAAATTATTGAAATCATTTCCACCACCCACCATCCCCCTGCATGTCCTGTCTTCCCTTGCCTCCCCCCTAGGTGTGCAAATGTTTCAGACTGAAATCAAGCAGGAGGAGGAGGACACAGGCACACCAGCACCAGACGCAGCAGCAGCAGCAGCGCCGGCGGCAGCGGCGGCAGCAGAAGGGGCCCCCTCCAAGAAGGGGGCCCCGAGCCGCAGCAGTCCCTATACAGGAGTGAGCTGGAATGAACGCGCCCAACGCTGGGAGGTAGGTGCTTGGGCAGGATGCACTTGTTGACAAAACAGGCGCGGTCGAGTCCCATTTGGCAATTGGAACCCCTGCTCCTGCACACACATTATTCGCACCCAGCGAGATGGAACGACAACAGCCCTATTACCCCCAGCATAAACCTCAGCTGTAGGTGTGCAAGCCAGGGTTCAGGGTCAACTGAAACCCACTCAACCACATGCCCTGTGTGCAGACACAGAATCTCCTCCCCCCCCCCCCCCGCCACACACACACACACACACACACACACACACACACACACACACACACACACACACACACACACTCACCAGCACTTGTCCTAATCCCTGTGTGTGTGTAGGTGCGTGTGTGGTACCAGAACAAGCAGTCGTTTGCGGGCAGCTTTGAGGATGAGGAGGCGGCAGGCAGGGCCTACGACAAACAGATACTCAACCTGGCGGGACCAACACTGCGCGCAACACAGAGGTGAGGGAGAGACAAGATACAGATACAAGCGCGAGTAGATGGGTACACAGACAGCAGATGAAAATGTTCAGTACAATACAGTACAGTGAAGTACAGGACGACTGAAGTACAGTTGATGGGGACACAGTACGTGTTGGCACTATCCAGCAAGCCGGGGGGCTCGTAAGGAGTCCTTGCCACATTGCAGCTGTGGTGACCTTGTTGGACAGCAAGAAATCACACACACATTACTGGGGTGCACAAGGTTGGGCACATCCCGAAGCACAGCCTTCTCAACAGGTTGCAGATGTCGGCCCCGATCCTCCCACCCCAAACACCTCCAGTCCTCAAGCCATACCTTGTACAACTTAGGCCACGGTGAGGCCTGGGTTATATAAGGTCTGGCTTGAGGACTTGAGGTGTTTGGGGTGGGAGGATCGGGGCCGAGAGGCACGCATACGCATGATTGGTCATGAAAGTCTTGCATGTGTCTTCTCACAGCAACTGCCAAGCAACCGACTGATGCAACAACCAAGGGCTGCCAGCAAGATGCTGAGGGCTTTCCCCGCTCTGTGCCGTCGTTGCAGGCTCAACTTCCCTCTGTCAGACTACCAGCAGACGGACGGGGTGTGGGTGGAGGTCACACACCCTCCCAGGCACGAGGCTGCTGCAGCAGCAGCTGCTGCTGCTGCTGCTGCTGAGGGCATGGCATCAGGTGTTGAGTTGTCTAATGCTGCTGGCACTGAGGGCTATTATGAGGCATTGACAGAAATGATGCACGGTGGGGGTTTAAGCCTAGCTGGCTCAAAACGCCAACGCCAGGCATCTGCGGACGCAGCAGCAGCAGCGGCGGCTGTAGCCGCACAGCCTGCTGGGATGGGCTTGCCTCAACAGCAGCAGGAGCTGCAGCAGCAGCAGCAGCAGTACGTAGCAGGCGCAGCTACAGTGGAGGTCCCTACTGCTGCTGATGTGACTCCCTTTGCTGATCAAGGGTGGCTTGACCCAGAGCTGGTGCAGCAGCTGCAGAATGATCCTACTTGGCAGCAGCAGCAGCAGGAGCAACTGATGCAGCAGTATCAAAGCGAGACTCAGCAGTGGCAGCAGCAGCAGCAGCAACACCCGCCGATGCAGCAGCAGCAGCAGCAGCAGCAGCAAGAGCTGCTGATGCAGATGCAGAGTGGACAGCCGCAGCAACAGCAGCAGCTGCCGTCACAGCAGCAGCAGCAGGTGGTAGGTCTTTCTCTAGGCAGCAGCCCAAAACTGCCAGGTGTGTTCTCCCCGCCACCCTATGAGCTCCTGACACAGGGAGAGGCCCTACAGCAGCAGCAACAGCAGCAGGACCAGGCACTAGCGCTGCTGGACTCGTGTGAGGGGCAGCAGCAGTACCTTACCCCAGCTGTGGACCATGCACAGTCACCTGCTGGGTTGCAGGACCAACCGGGCCTCCAGCAGACTCCGCAGCGCATCGAGCAGACGCTCCAGCAGCAGAGGCAGCAGCAGCAGCTGCAGCCCGCACAACAGCAGATGCTGGAGCAGCAGCAGCAGACTGCACCACAGCATATGCTTGAGCAGCAGCAGGTGCCAACAGAACAGCAGATGTTTGAGCAGCAGCAGCAGTCTGCACAACAGCAGGTGCTTGAGCAGCAGCAGCAGGTGCTGACAAGACAGCCGTCACACATGTCCTGGGAGCAGCCGCTGCAGGCGCAGCTGCTGCAGCAGCAGCAGCAGCAGCCACCAGGTGAGGGAACAGTCAGTGGAGATGCTGCTGCTGCTGCTGTGGACGGCTCGCCGCTCCTGCTGCTGCCAGAAAGCTCTGCACCTGCTGGCCCAGCAGCAGCAGTGTCAGCCCAGGAAGCGGGGCTGGTGCAGGTGGAGGCTGACAACCTCCAGCAGCACACGACCCCGCAGCTTTGACAGCTGTCAACGGCCCTTCATGGAGTCAAGTGGCTGTAACCAGCACAGGTTGCCAGCTGCAGAATTGATCCTGGGGAGAGGGTTGTCCGCATGTTGGATGTCATCAGGTTGCTGTAGCTCCCTGCCCTTTTCCCTTGTAGTGGCCAGATTTTGTCCTGGTGGTTGGCAACTTGTCTGTGCTGGGTTTTCAGGGGCCCTCACATGGCGTACTGGGCGCTTGTCGGGACACCCTTACAGGGTTGCCTTTCTTTGTAGGGTGATGAGCTTTTCCCTGGATACACTAGTTTAGTGCTGGCGCTTCTGGTGTGAGTGATTGAGCACACTCCCAGTGTGATTTGAGACAGGGATTTTTTGGGCTGGTTTCTGGCACCTTTGCATGTTACAGTTGAGCTTGCGTCTGCTCCTGAGAGGGCTGTCAGCTATGGCCTTTGACCCATTATGCACAAGCCTGGAGGGATAGCTAGGGATGCATATGTTGAGAGTACTACAATCTAGTACTAGCAGAAGTGGTAGTAGGTTCCCAGAATGACGGATCTGTTGAGGCAGGCCGCGCTCTGACTGGTGTTGCAACGCACTGTGGGGTTCCGGGTGGTAGTTCCCCAGGCTGTGGGTGGGGGAGTTGAGGCAGGCCGAGCGCTGTGCGCTGTTCACACCACCCGTGGGGCCAGAAGGCACGTTGCAAGGTGTTGGCAGGAGTGGAGCGTGGGAGGGCTGTTGTGTTATAGTGTGGTGACACACTTGTGCTGGTTGTGGGGTGGCACAGGCCCATGCTTATGGTCTGCCGTTGACAGCATGTTCTGCTGACTACCATACCCATTGCGAGGAGGGATGATATGAGATATGAAGTTGGGCGGAAAGGGGGGTTGGAAGGATACGAGAGGTTTGATGGGGGAGGGGTGTACTGAGTGCTGTTGATGCCACCTTTGGATTGCCAGGCTGGGGGCCAGTGGCCTCGGGGTAGATGCGGAAGGCGGGGCAGAAGGTAGGGTGCGGCGCGTTGACAGCAGCCGGATGCTTAAGGGAGGGAGGGTGGAAATCCGCTGAGTGCTGCTGATTTCACCTGTGCCGAGCTGGGGGCCTGAAGGCCCCCGGGTAGATGCAGAAGGCATGGGCAGAAGGTGGGGTGCGGGGGGCGCCGGCAGGAGCCGGATGCCTGAGGGAGGGAGGGTGTGGGACTGCTGAGTGCTGTTGATGTCACCTGTGGAGAGCGATTGGGTGGGGGTGGGGGCCCTCGGTTGTCAGTTGGTGGTAGTTTCTGGGCTGCCAGGTGGCGGGGTGGGTTGCTGCAGGCGTCAGTTTGTTGCTGCTGTTGCCGCCAGTGATGTTGCCGCACACGCATATCATACATATATGGCCGCCGCAAAAGGCGGTTTGCATGCTCTGCTGACAAGCAGGAGCGGGTGGGTGGGTGGGGTGGGGGTGGGCCTGCCAGGCTCAAGCTCTGATCCTGTCAGAGGGGGTGCTGGGTGCAAGAAGAGAGGTTGGCACTGGTGGGATGTGTCATGTTATGTTGTTGAATGAGGGGACACGTGTTTTCATCTGAGAATATCTGTTCTGGAAGATATCTGTTGGCACACGTGCTGTGCCAGGGTGTTATGGATTACGTTGAAGAATTTCATTCCACATGCACTCTGCTACATGCATTCTGCTTGATTCAAGGGATGGTCACTGTGGTTGTGCTGACGACCAAATGTCTGTCTGTTTGTGCATCTGTCGTCAGTCTGGTGCCAAATTTGGCACCCTCTCACGCAATGTTGGTGGGGTTGTCAAGGCGAGGGTTCAGGCTTGAAACCCTCGCCGCTAGGATCTTTTCTATCGCCGCTGGTGACGTTGGCGGCTGCGGCAAGTGATCATCTCCTTGAGTAACAGCACTGTCAGTCACCCCACACACCCGTGGAGATGCCGATGGGTGGTGACAGTTACTGTCACCACACATCCAGCACACCTTGGTGGTGCTGTGCAAGGATTCTTGAGAGCTGATCGGTTTGATTGACTGGGTGTGATCCCTGCTTCCTCAGTTACCCGTGATGCATAGCTTTGGCTTGATGGATGCTTGAGTGGGCTTGTTGGCAGCTCAGCTGCACCTGGTGACCCACACAGGGTATGCTGTTGGCTGGCATGATTGGTGCGCTAAGCTTCTGACGGCTTGAGAGGTCAAGGTCCCAGTGTGGGCCGTTGTCTGAATCGCCTCGCGCGCTTCAGACAACATGCGTATGTAGTTATGTATGGCTCATTGCACACAATCGGGCAACGAATGGTAGATGGTTGTGATCAGATTGCCCACACTCTGTTGCAGTGGTCTGCGCAGTGCTTTGCAGGCTGCTTGGGTAGCAGCCCCAAACACAATCGTGCGCTGAAACAAGCTGGGGCGAGGCAGTGAGTGGTCTGTAGGCGCAGCAGCTGGAGGCTGGCATTATGCTATCTTTTTGGGGATGGCATCATGCTATCATGTGTTGAACTCACCCAGCCAGCCACCACCTTCCTGTCCTGCCACTGCTGCCGTTGGCAGTGCAGCAGCAGCAGGGTGGGAGGGATGGCAGGCTTGAGGGGTGTTCCTGTCCCATATGCTGCCAGTGCTGTGCCTTGTGAACTACTCCTGTCACCCTATGCGCACTGCGATCAGCAGGTGTTCTGTGATCTTACGGAGCGAATGTGGCGTTGTGTCAGGTCTTCCTTGGGGAGGTGGGTGGGGAGGTGGGTGGGGAGGTGGGTGGATGGATGGTTGTTTCGTTGAGAATTGGCACATGGCTCTTTCCTGTGCCTTGTTACGCCCCTGGTGTGCCTTCTTCCTTTCATGGGTGCAAGTTGTTTGATGCTGCATTGCCACAGCGATCATGTCACAGCGATCATGTGATCGCAACACAGAATTTAAGTGCAGTGTGCAACAAAAGCACACTAGTTTCATATACGCTTTCACAGGTGTGCAGGTGCTGTTTGATACATACATTCCTCACAGACACATGCAGTTGGTTTTGTGTTGTACATGCTCAGGCAGGGTGTTGCCGCTGCAGGTGGGTCTGGTTGGCGGGGCACAGGTGCTGGGGTTGAGGCTTTAGGGTTACGTTTAGGGTCCACCCTAAACCATAAACCCTCTCTGTGTCTGAACATAGCAAATGTTGCTTCTTCTGCATGTGTTTTGTGAGGGAGCAACCTGTCTGTGTGAAGGACTAGTGTACATTGGCAGAGATGGCATTTGATTCAATGTTGCCAAGTTGCCAAGTGGGCCTGTCACCACACAGTGGGGCAGTGTTTCAGTTACACAAGAGCTTCCACATGTGTGTGTGTGTGTGTGACGATGGACGGCCCAGCAGTAATGCATGCGTGTGGGTATGTATGTGTCCAGGGATCAGGGCTTTGGGGCTGCCTGTCTTCCGTGATCGGGTACGCTGGGCCCTGCAGGTTGAGTTGTGTGTGTGGGTGTGCTGCTGGCTGGCCGTGCATCCAACCAGCTACTGACTGCATGGCCTGCCGGTGGCAGGAGTGTTGCACCACCATCTGGTCGTGTAAAGCACATGATGGTGGTCGAGTGGTAGGTTGGATTGAAGGGTAGGCCATATGCTGGTGCCTGCTAGAGCTACTAGATCTAGGCTAGAGTGGTTTGGTGGTGCTTCAACAGCAGGACACACTGTATGCTCCTTTCTTTTAGTACAAGGAGGATTTGACCACTCAGCCTGGCCGCACAGCAGGAAGGCGTGGGCAGATAGGAGTGCTGTGGTCTGGATAGCTTGCTTGCGCTGCAACTGACACCCTCTCCTGGTCACAAGAAGGTTTTGTAGTCATGCAGTGCTGGTGGGGATTGTCATGATGCCCATGTGTGTGCCATGTGCCCCCTGCTGCTGTAGGCACCCTTGTAGATTGGAGTTCAGTCACGGCACTACCACCAAGATCATGGGATGTGCAGGCCCGGTCTTTGCTCAACCTTTTACACAACCAACCCTGACTAAACTTTCCAGCATGTATAACCTCAGTACTTCACCCTGTGGGCAGCATCCAGTCATGGTAGCGCCAGCAAATGCATGTTCAGGGCTGATGCTGCACCCAATGTTGCACTGCCCTGACCATGCCTGACTCAGTGGCTGGCACACATTTCCTCGTTGCGATGGCAGGGCCAGGGAAGTTCAGTCTGCAGTACGGAGGTCGTCCTGTACAGCTAGGGGACCGACTGTCCGAGCTCACTTGTGGTCCCAGACAAGTGACAGTGTATAGAACGAGTGTACTTCCCCCGCAACGGGTCAGACGTGAGGCTTCATTATTGAAAAAAAGGTTTGCTTTGATGGGTGTGGTGCTTTCACTGTGTTCCGTGCAGTAAACCTAGCACTTCGCGCCGGATAATCCAGTGAATAATCCTCAAGAGCCAATATCGACACAAACACGCAGCCTGAAATTCTGCGGCTGTATCACAGCTCCTTTGAAACGACACAACACAAACAAAGCAGCAGGTGAGCTGATTTGCTGCACATACCTCCTTGCTGCGGACAGCAGCCTTGAGCACGGTTTGCGGCGCACTCGAAAGCTACAATATCTCTGTTTTTGGCTACTGATCGGGAGCTTGCGTGGTTGCAGGTCACAGGGTCGTGGCAGTTTGGCACCAACACAGCAGCAACCAGAACGCCAGGAGTAGTGCAGCTCAAAAGCAGCCATCACTATGGCAGTGCGCACGTACTTCCAGGTCATGATGCTCGTATCTATTCTCGTAGCAGCAACGTACCCTGCAGGAGCGCAGGGACGCATCCTGTCAAGGCAGACACAGGCGTTGGACGGACACAGCCACAATGGTAAGACTCAAAGGACCACTGTCAACAGCAGGCAGCATCAGTCGCTTTGGAAAATCTCAGCAGGGGATCAGGCGTAATATGATGCAAGGACAGGTACGCCGCACTACTACTACAGTATACTACGATGCGGTACGCCAGCACACCACTTCTCATTGCAATCTCACAGGCCAGACTCTGGCCAGAGGGACATGGCCTTCACAAACAGTTCCAGCCAGTGCTGACACACCGAACACACCCCAACGAACCATGCCACTATGCCGCTGCAATATGTTGCCCCCTTGCTCATGTGGCCTGTGCAGGTCACCCCTTCGCGCCCTCCCTAGGTCGCCAGCTGCTGTCCACCCTCACCGCCTCAATCTGGCCCCCTAGGGACCCCATCGGCCAAGCTGGCTGCACAGGAGCCTACTGCACAGATGGGGGCTGGGGCAACTACGGCTACACGCAGGCCGTGCCTGCTGGGGGGTGGGGCAGCGGCCCCAACTTCACACCAGACGGCTATGTGAGGCCCGTGCCCTTGGCACGCCCCATGGCAGGAGGCAGGCACTGAATGTGGCAGCTTGCGTTGCTCTCCTGGGCCCGCCAGGGGAGATGCCGTGGACGCTGCAGCTGCGCGGATATGCTGGCCATGCATAATGTTGCATGTGCAGCATGGCGGTTGGCGGCTTACGCTGACAGCTAAGGCAGCTAGCAGAGTGTCCCTCCTATAAGGGAGGTGTCAGCCTCCGGAGGTTGCGCACAGCAGAGCATGAACATGACAGAGGTGCTTACTGTGTACACAAGCTTTGAGGAGTGCCGCATACATAGTGCATGCAGTGTGCAGCATGGCAGCTGGAGCCTGACGCTGAATTCTTATATTGACAGCACAGACCAGGCTGATATTCAGGCAGCGAGCAAACGGATGAAGCCTTGCGGGATGCCGCAGTGTGTGTAGAAGCCGTGGGCATGCTTATTGTGCTGACGATGATCGTGTTGGATAGCGGTGTCCTGATTGGAGCCTTTGTACAGTTGCAGAGTGCAAGGGCTTGAGCTTGTGTTGTGTCAGGACATAGCATCCTGTGTGCAATGAATATTGGCATGGTGTCAGGTGTGTGCTGCCGGAAGGGCAGTGAGGGTCGTGCAGGATGCCACTATACTACAGTGTACTGCGTACAACCAACAAGATGGCTGATAACAGTGGCATCTTGTACATGGGTTGCGACTGTGTGTGTGAGATTGGCTGTTGTGTTCGATTCACTAGAGGGGCCAGGATGCCTGGCCAAGATGCTTGGAGATGCAGCAAAGTGACTGTACACCAGCATCACCCAGCCAGAAGTCGTACGTGGATGATTGCTTGGTATGCTCACCTGTTACACATGTTGTTGTGGTGCTTTGTTGGGGTGTTCAATGTTATTTTATAAGTCCTTGGTGGTGCCAGTCATGACCCAGACCACCATCAGTCAAACTCAGCAGTCTGGCCGGTTGCAGTGGCTGCCTCCCTGATGTGCAGCTTTGAGCCTTGTTCCTGGCAAGGAGGCATGACAACACTTCACATTTCACTGCAGCTATCCCAACTTATCACACCCTTCTGCCACAGAACTGGTCGTGCAGCTGTTGGCAAAGCAACGTCTGACATAGTGCGCTTGAAAACTCAACACTCGCATGTTACATTCAGCAACCCTCCTGTTGCACGAGCATGACAACCAGACCACACTGACACCATGCATCAACGTGTGCAATTGAGCACCGGCATTGCAGTGTTGACATACATTGCTACATGCGAGGTTCACATGCAAGGATCACCAGACATCAACAGCAATGGCCACAGCTGCTCAGCAAGGATGCTGAGCATCGGCATCTTCCTCTAAGGATCAAGGGGCATGTTGTGCTGACAGAGCCCTGCAACAGTGTTGGTTCATGTTGCCCCCACAACCAAACCATGTGACACACATGTGCCAGGCTGGGGCGACAGCACCACCACTGGATCCCTGCCGGAGGCCTGAAGCTGAGAAGCTATGCAATGCAAACCAGTTGAAAGGTCGCACACTTATGTCCACAGCATGGCAAGAGCTGACAGGAAATTACCATCACTCAGACACATGCAGACACAGACATGTGCCCACACACAGTCGTGTGACGACAATCATATGCACCAACAAAAATATGCACCAACAACCAATGGCCATCCTGCCAACTCACAGCATGCACCGCTGGCGGTATCTGCTGTCAGCTGCTGAGCCTCCCACAAAGTGTAGTGGATGGGTAGTGTATGGGTGCGTGTGGTCCAGCCAGGCACACAGTAACACACCCTCCAGGAGGACATCTGCACAGCAGAGCAAATCAGCAAGGGCACAGGTTGAGTCTGGGGCAATAGAAGGGGTGCATGTGACTCTTGCGCTCAGTGCAATTGCAGACGGGTAATGCATGAACTTGCCGGCCTGCATCTGCGACCGCCGATGCTGACACCCCCCAAACCACTGCCTGCGCCGGCCATCATCATCATTACACGTGTTTCCGGCCAGGTTCATTGTGCATGCAGCAAGCTGCAAGCAGCAAATCGACCTTGGTGCAAGACAAGCAAGACACCACCAGGCGACCAGTGACCTAGGACACTAGAAAGCCTGTGCCAGTTACGGCCACAACGCAGGCATACAAAGGGCATAAAAGCAGCAGCGCTGAAACGGGCTGCTGACGACCACCCCAAACATGCTGCTGTGTGGTTTCAAAACCAAACTACTGTAGTGGTATTCCCAAGGACCTGTGGTCAGCAAGTCGCTCGAGTGCCCCAAGCAAGCACTAGGCGTAGCTGGGTGAGCAGAGCTCTGCAACCCACAACAGTAGCTGTTCGCCAGGTCACCACTTCAGCTGCTGTGCAACCACATATTGAAAACCGCCCCAGAAAACCATCCATGTGGCATCCATATGTCCGTGTTGTGGGATAGGGCGGGTGATCCTGTGAGCTGTGTGGCAGACAGCTCGATCCAAGCCACAGCACTCTCATGCACTACTGCTGCTGCTGCTCCCTGACTGTCCACGCAGCTAGGCTGCTCCTTCTCGCCACCTGACATGGGAACCTTCAAAGATACCTTGCCACGGCATCACACCACACCAGATAGCCGCTGCATGTAGACTGCGGCGGCCACCATCAGGAATTACCCTTCACCATCCATGCTGATCTCAAGCCAGCAGCCCTGCTACACCAACAGCCCCCAACCTTGCCATGCAGCGCCTGAGCTGGTCAGCGCTCCATGCCCTTACCTTGGGGATGGGAGCAAGCCAGGAGTGGTGCAGGTGACAGCGCGCCCCACTGTGTCTTTGGTCGGCTGTGCCTTCCATTTCAGAAACCATCAACGTACCTGCAGACAAGTGACAGCAACAGCGTTGTCACAAAAACAATCAACGCTGCACCCTGAGACGTGAGTTCACCCACAGAACAGGCAGCAAAAGGGAGGGGTTGCTGAGAGTGCTGGAAAGCCAGTAGCGAACTGCTCTGCACTGCGCGCAGCAGCAACCGCAACGTTTGCTGCAAGATCGATCCACCAGCACCAGGACACACCTGCGTACTTGTCAGGCGGCTTGTGCATCCTCCTGGGGACCTGCAGTAGAATGCACACAGTAGTGGTGACCCCAGCGTCGAAAGTGATATGTCAGGGTTGGTTGTGCTGGTGCACCTGGGAGGAACCTGAAACAGGCATGCCAGCAGCATGCTGAGCTGATTCAGATGCTTGGGGGCTATTGCCCATTGCGCATTGCATGCTGACCTACAGATGTACTGCAAGCAGTACTGGCAAGCTGCAGCATTCCTGTGCGCATTACAGCAACTAGCTTATGCACCCTTCCTCCTTCACAAACTGGACGCACCTGTGAGATTGCCCACCACCGGGACGGAGTCTTCACCATCCCTCTTGTCGCTGCCCGTGCCTTGGTGCCGGCACTCCTGCAAACTGCCCCTACCTGGCAGGCACACCACCACTCGCAGCTGTCATGCACGGCAGTGTGCGCTGCTTCAGCCTGTAGCTGTGCTGTTTAGAGACGCCGTTGCGCGAGCACCACTCAGGGGTCGATACTCGGGCAACAGCACAGCAGATCCAGGGACTGAGCAATGCAAGCCCTCCCCCCACACACTCACACTCCGTGTGCTGCGAGTATGGTGTGTAGGGATCACCGGGTAAGGAGCATGAGCTGGGGGCTGCTGGCAGGAGACAGGACAGGCAACGCTGCTGCAAGCTTGGTTTCTGGCATAGCGGTCGCTGAGGGCTGCTGCTCACTGCTGCTGAGATAACGCACCTCAAGGGCGTACCGTGACTTAGTAGAGATGGCCCATGCCTGCTGTGGGCCTGCCCTGCTGGCCATGCTCGCCACTGTCGGAGAAGCAAACTGCCACTGTGAATGGCCAGGCTCTATGCTGAATCGGACTAGTGACTTCAACCAGGATAAATACACATTTGTGACGATGACGGCTTTGGCCAACGGAGGATGGCTGCACTGCTCGGAGAGCACACAAGGATGGCCTGGCCAGCGCAACAACAACAAGAAGAACGAACAAAGGATGATGGCAGCCGCTGCAACGCATACAGGGTGGGATATAATAGTGGTGTCAGAAAGCCCGGCCTTTTTCAGAGCACACCCAATGAAAGTGACAATGTTAGAAAAGGTGTGAGCTGCTACAGCAAAGCAGACAAGCCCTCCCAGTTGCACACACACCACCCCAAGGGTTCGTTTCATCATTATTAAACACACCTGTGCGCGATTCGGTCAGCCCAAGGCGCCTGGCGGGTACGTGCATCGTGTATAATTGCAGAGTGTCTGGTGCTTCAGCCTGTGTTGTGTGACGACATGACAACAAGTGAAAAAGGCTGTTGGCATCGTGTATGTATGTGCATGTGCGCTGCAGGAAAGGCAGCGATGGTCGTGCAGGATGCCACTGTACTGCAGTGTACTGAGCACAACCATGATGGCTGATAACAGGCCTCTGGTATCTCTGGGTTGCGACTGTGCGAAAAAAATGGCTTGTGTTTATGGTACACTGGAGAGGCCAGGATGGCTGGCCAAAGATGCTTGCCAATGCAGCAAAGTGAGTGTACGCTAGCACCACCCAGCCAGAATTGGCATGTGGTTGATTGCTTGGTATGGCCAAATGTATTCCACATTGCTGTGGTGCAATTGGATTGAGTATGCCACACAGGCATACATTCTGATGACTGATCTTTCACTGTCTCTGTAAGGCCAATCATACAGCCAGTGGCAGGTTCAGCAGACTGCTCGGCTGGCGCTACTGCCTCCCGCATATCCGCCCGCCCCTGTCAGGTTCGAACACATGCCTGGTGATGAGGTCACACCTGTATGCAGGCTCAGCTGCAATGTGGCACTTTACAGTTCCAAACACATGCACTAGGGAGGGTGGTGGCCCCTCCAACAGTCTCGGTCTCAATTCACAGAGTCTTACAGTTCTCACAGCAGCAGCATTCTAGACCACTGCAGCAATCAGTGGTCCCCTGGACCGGAGGGAGATGGCAGAGATGCACCGACATCAGACAAGTATCAGGTGAAACAATTCCATTATGATAAACACGTTTACCAATATGTGCGTGTCAGAACGCACTTTACAAGCCTGTCGTCATGACATGCACTTGATGGTTGTATCTCATGTGTTTAACAGCCAGGACAGCATGAAGCAACAGCACTGTAAGCATCATGGCAGTCCCTCAGCAGCACCTCCAACTGCAAGGACGCCAGCATCAGCTGCAGGTGACTGCTGAACATGAATCTGTACCTCGTCCTCTGCATGTCACCTGTGATGAATCCATTCTAAAACAGGTAACTGCCAGGCAAGCGACCCTAGCAGAGTGAGGCTGTACACAAAGGATGCACACTGCAATGGTCACACAGACATCTGTACCCGCGGGGTCGTGAACCCGGCCCACAGCAGCAATGGGGTCCACAGGGCTCATTGCTGTGGCAGCACTATGACAATGGCATTCGCTGTCTGTGCCACGCGCCAAGTACCCAGCCCACCCCTACAAAACTCACAAGAGCAGCTGTGTCATATGGCATATGCAATAACAAAAAGGTCACAGACAAAAACAGCGGGCACCACAAACGCAGATGTGAGCCCACACACACGACGTGATGGGGGCCGTTGTACATATGTGTCAGCGCACACATACACCACGTGCACCTTTTGCCTGTCCAGCATATGCATGACAAGGGCACCCAGCACAGAAGGCTACGGGGCTGTAGCAGCTGCAGTCACCATCACCTTGCGGGCACACTCCTGCCCTTGCGTGCGTGCTGTCACGGGATGCAGTTACAGTCCTGCTGCTGGCGTTGATGGCTGCTGCTGCTGCTGCTGCCCCAGCAGCAGCTGTCCAACGGGCAGCACCAGCTCCTCTGCATCATACACCACACGCGCAGCTTGCTGTCCAGCACAAAAGAGACAAGGCAGCACCTCAGCACAGAGGCTGCAGCAGTTGCAGCCACCATCGCCTGCACATTCACCTCACCCCTGCCCCTGGGCCCTTGTGCGTGCTGTCATATGCTGCAGTGGCTACAGCTACAATCCTGCTGCATTGATGGCTGCTGCTGCTGCTGGCGTTGATGGCTGCCCCAGCAGCAGCTGTCCAACGGCTAGCACCAGCTCCTCTGCATCATACACCACACGCCCGTCACCATCAACGCTGCTGGCCACCTCAACAACTTGGGTGATGCCCAACAGGGCTAGGGCGTCCCTGTGGGGCCGGCGGGGGGAGGGGCAGGAAGATATGGAATTGAAGTCAGGGAGGGAACATGTGAAGGCACAGGGGCGCGGGCCGCCCGACAGAGGGGTGCCGGCAGATGGTGTCAACCCTTTGTGGAAGGTTTGACACCGCAGGCAGGGTGGTGGTGGTGGTGGTGGTGGTGGTGGTGGTGGTGGTGGTGGTGGCGGTCTCAGTACAACTACACCCTTGGTACGACAGGTACGTGGGAGCTGAGTGCACCAGTGTGTGAAGGTTTGGCGTTGATGGGTATGATGCACAGCCTTCTCAGGCAGCCCACGTCACACGCAGCCGGCGGCGGCGGCTTGATGCTGACAACAACAGAGATGTACACCCACACACACGATACAAGTGCTCAAACACACTCACACACATGAGTCTCATGTAGGATAAGATGATGTCCCTCAAGAAGTATCATTTCTGCTGTCGACACACGTACATACGCACCTGTCAATCTCAATGTCTCCTCCTTTGGGTGTGAGCAGTGTGGTGATGTAGGCAGCAGGGGGGTGCTTCAGGGGGACAGAACCACCACCAGAACGCTGCAGGGACACAGCAGGGACATGGACAAGCAGCATCCAAAGCAGTGCCCGTACATGTAAGCGCAACTGTCATGATGAGCGTCGATAGCTTTGTTTACAGTTACAGTTACAGTGTTTGGCATGGCAAGCCGTGCAATCGGCGAGGGAGCCAGAGGCTCATGGGGGAACGGGGACAAAAACCATCACGCGCCAAAATGTCTGACACAAGCGGAGCATGTTCACTAGCACTGTAGCCCGCCTCCCCGTGCACACACATGGCCCCTCCTGTCCGCTGTAAGCCCTGCTGCATCTCCCCCCCCCCTCCATGCTTATATGCACTCCCC
The DNA here is from genome assembly GCA_007449985.2 of Desmodesmus armatus. NCBI lineage: Eukaryota > Viridiplantae > Chlorophyta > Chlorophyceae > Sphaeropleales > Scenedesmaceae > Desmodesmus > Desmodesmus armatus. The sequence goes on from VIIQ02000724.1 coordinate 255,579, forward strand.
GTGCGTGCACTCCCTGAGCCCTGCTGCCCACCTACCCACTACCTTTCTTCCACACACAAGGGATCGCCCTGGTTTTCCGTGCTAGCGTCATTGTTTGACTATCCTTGTCGGATGATTGCTAGCCAGCATGCATGTGCACGCATGCAGTCTCTCTGTCGACACACACCCCTGCCACGCCTCACCCACCTGTCTGCTGTATGCCCTGCTGCGCCTCCTGTTGAGTGCGTCAGTGACTGCTGCCACCACATCACTCGCACGCATAGCCCCATCGTGGCTGCCACACGTCGACGTCTCACGGTCATGGGAGCCATTCAGCAACAGCAGCTGCACACAACCACGACAGCAACCAACAATGCACCAAGGCAGCAGCACCAGCAGCACCGGCAGCACCAGCAAGAAAGGGTGTCAGTCACGGCACCAGCAGCGTTGACTTCAGGGTTGCTGCTTGGGTTCAGGGCTTGCTACTTTGTTGTAGGTGTGCAAGCACCATGGGCATCAACGACACCATGTAAGTATGTAATTAGGGTTCGGCAGCTGCATTGTACTCCTAGTGGCAAGCAATGACAGTTTTACAGGCCCCGGGGGCGGCCTAGCAACCGCTGCTGACGTCTGCCCCACCAGTCACCCACACTGTTGGACTGTAGCTGGGAATCAAGCAGGCCACACTTGGTTGGAATCTACTTCACGGCATGCAGCAACCCTCAAAACCCTGAAAATCGCCCCCGCACTGTTCAAAAGCAATCAAGCCTTACAGCGTGAAGCCAGGCCCCCCCCCCACCCACCCACCTTGAGAGCGTCCTGTCGTGCTGCGATGGCCTCCCCCACCCCCTCCAGTATGAGTGTGGGGCATATGCTGGTGTACAGAGAACCCATGCCGTACACCACAGCGTCACAACCCTGGATGGCCTGCGGGGCAGGGCAGAAGTTGAGCGGAGGATACATGCAGAAGGCAAGACAGCTGGTGTGAGGGTTGCAGAGGCGAACGGGTGTCCCCATGCAACAGCTCCTTGGGCAAAGACCCCCCTCCCCCCGCATCCCGGCAGCACGCGTGTGTTGGGGAGGTGTTGAAACAGCTCAAGTGAGCACAAAACACTGAGAGTATCTCTGGAGTTGTGCTCACTTGGGCTGCCTCAACACCTCCCCAACACACACGTGCTGCCGGTGAGAGAGACACCCCAACCACCCCCCCCCCCACCTCTCCCTTCACCCACCGTGAGCACGCGTGTGTTGGGTGGGGGTGACACCTCATGTTCCTGGCCTGTGCCCTCCCTACTGAGGTAGAATACACGGCGCACAGGGGACGGCAGCGGCGCACAGCACGATTTGTCCACAGCAGATGGACCTCCACACTCTGCAACACAGGACGGCAACACAGCAGCGGCAGCGGCAGCAGCAGCAGCAGCAGCAGCAGCAGCAGCAGCAGCAGGAGGAGCAGTGACGCCAGTGGCAGTGGCAGCAGCAGCAGCACACACTGCAAAGTGGTGTGTCTATATACTATGCAGCAATCAGGCGCCAATTGCTGCAAAGTTTGCGACCCTGCAGCATGAACGAGACATGCACCATTTGCAGTGTTGTCCACACTGCATCGTACTGAAGCTATCCTAAATGGTGTTCTTTTTTCTTCTTTTTCTCCACTCACCCTCTCCTGCTGTTGGTGTTGTGTCAGGGTGGCTGATGTTGTTCTGTCCCCTTATGACCGTGCCGTCCTCCAACTCAGCCCCCAGGGTGATCACCTCCTCAGTGCAGATGGCTGGCAGCACAGTAGAGCCCTGGGGGATGCGCGACACACGACTGCATACCAGGGGACGCAAGGCAGCAGGGGTGGGCGGGGGGCGGAGGGCATGTTTGTGTTGAGAGATGGCTTTCTCACAACAACTACTACCTTGCTGGATCAGGGCCTCGCCTGATCGCCCTTTCGGGAGCCACACAAGGCTCATAGGGGCTTTCCACAACATGTTCAACAAGCACGCGAACTTGCCCTTCCAGTTGCAGGCTTTTGTACATGCCAAAGGGTCACACAGTACCAACAGACATCAACACCAACCCGAATCCACACCGCACGACACCACACATACACATGTCATAGCACCTAAAACCCCAACCCTGCCTAAAACAACACCCCAACCAAATGCCAGGCCCTCACACCTACCTGAACAGGAACACAGCACTCTCCAGAGAGCGGAAGAACGTGCGCGCGCCAGCAAAGAAGAAGTTGCCTGGACAGCAAAAACAATCAACAACGCACAACACACAACCCTGAGTAAGTGCTTGTGTGTCCATAATTCTACTACTACTATACTGGATCAGGGCCTCGCCTGATCGCCCTTGCAGGAGCCAAACAAGGCTCATATTTTTGGCCCCCCCCCCAAAAAAACCACACGCACGCACCATCATAATCATCATCACAACATCACACCCACCTATGCTGCCATTCTTGAAGTTGAATTCCAGTGACACCTGGCTGAGTATCTGGCCCTGGAAGTGAACCAGGAAGGCCCTGATCATGTGCTTGTACGGCTCTGACACACCTGACCATAGCGGGTGACGACCCTCAACAATGGAGTACCTGCAAACATTGTGGGTGTGGGTTCATGACATACACTGAGTCAGCCTGCAAACCTCCTAGTGGTGCCGTGTGATGTCTTTTGATGGGTACCATACAGGGTGTGTGGAGGGGCGCGGGGGGGGGGGGGCAGGGCAGGGTGTGTTAAACACATGAGTTGCATCAAGCATGTACATACAGCATCATGACGACATTGATGATGGTGACAAGACCATGTGTGTATGTGTGCTTGTGCATCGTCAGATACAAAAGACCAGAGCACGCAGTGGCCTTGGGCAATCGCATTCACTGAATGTGGAGCACAAAGGGAAGGGCAAGGGAGACGGGTGGGGCGGGACCCCAGCCTACCCAGCCCAGACCCCCCCTTCTCATCCCTGGGACACACAACAAGGCTGGGGGAAGTTCCGCCACCACTCAGACAACTCACAAATCACTCACAAATCTTCATGGCTATCAGCATGTGTGCTTGGCTCCGCGCATTTTCGTATTCATATGAGCACTTGATCATCACAACTGACAACCCCCATTGCTAACGACCCCCCCCCCCCCCCCCGCCGCTCACCACTCCATTTTTGCCTCGTCACTGCTGCTGCCAGGCAGCCTGTGGGCCAACAGCCGACGCACCGCACGAGCCTGCGGGGGTGTGGGGGGGGGGGGAGGGCGCAAAACACAGGGGCAGTCAGACAGATAAGCGCCGCCAAAGACGCAAACAGACCAAAAATTGGGACGAATCAATACTGTGCGAGGGGTGAGGGCAGGGCTGGGCAGCACAGCCGTGTGCCCGGCCAAGGGCATGACAGACAGGGGCGGTGGAAGAGGGGGTGACTCGAGTGTCAGTGCGGCCCTTCTGTTCATACATACGATTTCGTGCGCCCCACGTGCTATTGTCACATCCTACTAGCACCTTGTAACACTGTATTTCTCCCAGCAGGATTGCTGTAGGCTGTTGTGGCTTTTTTGAACATGTGGCAGACTGAGGTATCCACCAGCAGGCACTTGATCTACACACTGTTGAGGGCAGGTGCAACCAGCCCTTCTGATGCAAACACCCCCTGGCATCTGCAAGCCTTTGGACGCCTGCTGCAATCGTCACCCACTGCGGCCCCACCTCCCCTTCACACCACCCCGGCTCCCACGCGCCCCTCCCATCACACTAACACCCCCTCACACAAACCCCTCTTCCCCCTCACCTCCTCGTCCCTGTTATTTGCCAGCCTCAAACACCTGCTGCTGATGTCACCCATTGCGAGAGCACTTGCCCCTCACACGCCCCCCCCCCTTCCCCTGCTCGAACGTTGAGCTCACCCTCGAGGAGGTAAAGGGAGAGGCCCCCCCCCCCTCACACTTGCCTCCCCACTGCCCCCTGTGACCCGGCCCCTCACCTCCTCGTCCCTGTCATCTGCCAACCTGAGGCATCTGCTGCGTATGTCACCAACTGCGGGTCCACCAATGACCCGCACAATCTCTGCTGTGCTGCCCCCATCGTCACTCACAGGCAGCACATGGGACACATGAGTGGTCAGGCGCCGCAGCTGGCCTGCAAAGGCACAACAAGATGAACAGGCAAAGGCCGTTGGTGGGTGGGCAGCGGAAGGTCGCAGGTGAGGGGGGGATGAAGTTTGGAAGGGTGCAATGCAGGCACCCAGCCATGCTGCCCCCACACGCACACGAACAAAGCCGCACAGCAAATGCACTTACCCAGATACACCACAGGGTGACTGGGTCAACTCAAGAGACAATGAGCAAAGACACAACTACTACAGCTGCCTGCTTCTTCCACCATTACCACGCTCTGCCCCCTACCGTCTTGACCAACCCGCTGCTTCAGGTTCTGCTACCCCACCCCCTATACATGCACGCCCTTCGATGGCCCCTTTCTCTCCCTCCCCTCCTTACCAGCTACGCTGTTGAATGCAGTGCCGCCACTGAACACCACTAGGGATGGTGTGGCTAGCTCAGTCTGCAGGCTGACTGTGGAGCATCGCGGCAGCCTCTCTGGTCGATGCGGCAGCTGCTGCTGCTCCTGCTGCCGCTGCTGTTGGCCGCTGGTGTCATTGCCACTTGGCACACCTGGCACTGCTAACGGTGGCAGCTGCATTCTGCTGGTGCTGCCAGTGCTTGTGCCGCGGGTGCTGCTGCTGATGATGGGGTTGGGTTCTGCATCGCTGCTGGTGCTGTCCAGCGTCGCCAGCTGGCCACCTGCAGTGCAGGTCCAAATCACAATGTGTCAGGGCCAGCCTGTGTGCGATGTGTGTGTGTGTGCAAGAGACTGAGGACAAGCAGATGTTTGACAAGTGCACCAGAAGACGGATATTTAGAGGGAAACCATTGGGAGGTGAGGGAGTTGTAGTACCCAATTGGACATCCCAAGAATGGGACTTGCACCATCTGCTGAGGTATCTTCAACCCACCTGAACCTCGAAGTTGCTGCAGTAAGCTGTGGTCCTGAGGATGCGACAAACACCTACACTTTATGAGGGGCTTTGGGACGCAGTGGATGCGAGAGGGGAAAGATGCGCCTTCGAGATCACCACTGGCCCTGACCCGTGCTCCCGAGGCCAACATGACCACGCACACACGCAGTTCGAACACACAAAGTAACAGGACAAAGCATCAGGTGCAGCAATATGTGTCCTTCGGATGCTACTAATGACGTTTGACTCACAAACAGCTGTAGAGGGGTGCAAGCATTCAATGCCCTTATGTTGCCCAATACATGCAGGGATTTACAAGTCAAAACAAGTGGCAGATCACTATGTGCCGATCTGTGCAGCGAAAAGGCCTGCAACCTGGCCCAACTGTACATGCAGGCTGTAGCAGCTGCCAGTTGCTGGCTATGGTGTGTCCAGCTGGTGCGGGATGCATGCCATTATGTCTCATGAGCCCAAAAGTCTCAATTACGTAAAGTGTCCCTGTAAGACGACACCAACACATCTGATGTTCTACGCTGACTGAGCTTGTGTGCTGAATTGACTGTGTCTGTGTGCTGAATTACAATACTGGCAGAAGCTGTTGGTTGCTTGACAGGGAGCTTGCAGAAAGAAAAATTCAAAGGAACCAGAGACTGAAAAATGATTGCGCGCAAGATGAAACCAGGTTTGACGTTCTGTAATCTGCAGACCAGCATTGAGTTGTAGGCTTGCAACTTCATCATCCTGGTGCCGAGCATGGATGTTACAGATCACCTCTGACTTGAGCAGACACTGCACACAACTGGCCTACACCTTGCACGTGCAAGTGAGTTGGGCCAACATACCAACAGCTGGTGAGCAGACGCCGGCCAAAAGCCACGGACAAGTCAACCTGTGACCACGATGCCCTCACAACCAGGTTTGAAGCAAACCTTCAGCTGTCTCAAAAGACATCTTGATTGACTACAAAACATGGCTGCTGCAGAGTCTGCCACCACCTCCAACCATCGCATACCCTGGTGAACAGAATGCGGATAACCCTACTGATATATGCTGAGGGTAGTCCGCACAAAGGATAATGCAAAGGCACCTTACAATGCAGGCGGCGTCCTCAAAGCTTTGCATGCCACTGAAACCGACACAAGCAGGGTCATCCATCAGCTGGACAGCCACCAAAACTGCGCAAGTGCACTATACTGTCTTGAAGACAGCTAGGGCAACAACACACCAATCAGTGAGTATTGGCTCTGTACACCTACACACATTGGTTGATCCACAAACCTGGTCAATCACTGTCGTTGGTCCACGCCTTGAAGCCTGTTGCTGCTTCACCAAACCAAACCCAATCGGCCGGCAGCAAGGTATGAAAATGCAGGGGATGTGATGCTCACATGGGCCACACATACTCAAAAATTGTTTGACATCCATAAACAGATGATACAAATGCAAAGGCATATATTACAAAACTGCACAGCTACAGTGAGTGGTGCAAGATGCCATGCTACTAGCAGCCAAACTGCTCTGACGTAACACTAGCTATAGGCACCATAGTGAGCGGCAGTGCGGCATACCATGTTGGGCAGTGCCAGTGGTGCAGCCTGCACCACGCATGGCATGCGCACCCTGCCAGTTTGCTGCAACAACCTGTAGCATCCACCTGTCACGCCTCCCTGCACGTGTCAGCTTTGGCAGTAACGCTCCAACAAGGCTGCTGGCAAGGCAACATCCCTTCAGTTGCTGCCAATGGCTGGCCTGCTACAAAAAGCGCTCCTGCTCTGACGCCTGCTACTTCCTGCAGCTGCAAGCCTTGCCTCGTGAGGCCTCAGAGCTTGCTGCCAGCATGCAGGCTGCATGCACACGCAGGTGGCCACAGCTAGCTACTAGATGCGCCAGCGCCGGCCGCCAGCATTGGGTGTGCTGCCCCTACCCGCGTCCCCCACCCCACCTCCCACACCACGCCTGCTGCCGCCATCAACCCCCTTGCCAGCACGCTGCTGCTGCTGCTGCTGCTGCTGAGGCACCTTCGTGCCGCCTGCAGACTTGCTGGTGCCCCCAGTGTCACCCTGCTGCTGCTGGGGAGGAGGGGAGGGGGAGGAGGAGGGGGCGGGGGAGGGGAGGGATCCCACACTCCCCCTCCTCAAGAGGTGAAGGGGGAGGTGAAGTGGGAGGGGGAGGGGGAGGGGGAGGGGGAGGGGGAGGGGAGGGGGAGGGGGAGGGGGAGGGGGAGGGGGAGGGGGAGGGGGAGGGGGAGGGGGAGGGGGAGGGGGAGGGGGAGGGGGGGGGGAGGGGGAGGGGGAGGGGGAGGGGGAGGGGGAGGGGAGGGGGAGGGGGAGGGGAGGGGAGGGGGAGGGGGAGGGGGAGGGGGAGGGGGAGGGGAGGGGGAGGGGGAGGGGGAGGGGGGGGGAGGGGGAGGGGGAGGGGAGGGGGAGGGGGGGGGAGGGAAGTCCTGGTCAGGGGCAGCTGCAGCAACTTTGCGTGCATCACTGTTGGGTCTGTTGAGCATCTGCTGCTGGTCCTGCTGCTGAGGCAGCAGTGAGCGGCTTGCGTGTGCTTGCTGGTGCCCCCAGTGTTGCCCAGCTGCTGCTGGTGCTGCTGCTGCTGGTGCTGCTGCTGAAGCAGCAGCGAGCCGCCTGCAGATTTGCTGGTACCCCCAGGGTCGCCCAGCTGCTGCTGCTGCTTGGGAGGTGGAGGTGGAGGGGGGTACTGGTCAGCATCAGCTGCACCAGCCTTGCGGGCATCACTGCTGGGTCTGTTGGGTGGCTGCCAGTGCTGCTGCTGGTTGACAGCACCAGGGCGGGCTCCACTGCCGCTGCTGCTGCCAGGCTGGTTGCTGATGTGCTGGCTGCTGGTGTGCGGGTTGACTGCCAGTGCACTGCCATGAGCTGCCGGGGGACCCTGCATAGCATGTGCAGCCAATGTCACTGGAGTCAGCAACCTGTGTAATTATGTGATGCTTGTCATCCTACTATCACAGCCTAAGGCTATGGTGCTGAGGGCAGCGGGTCTGGCTGGCTTCCTTGCAAAACAGGCATTAAAAAAACCATATTGCCAGAATGCTGGCTTGCCTGATCAGAGGTGGTATTGAAACAGCCCTCACTAGGGGTGCTCAGCACATGTGTGCTCAACAGCTGCTGCACGGTGCAGCAAAGGCTGCTGAGAATGCTTCATACACCACAAGCAACCAGCACACATTCATCAACACAGCTGGCCCAGGCTGGTCGACCTTGATGAAAGCAGAAGCAGGCCTCACCTCATCTGTGCCAGGGTGGCTGCACATGAGGCTCAGTGTCTTGTCCCGCCAGGACTGCTGCAGCTGCAGCAGCTGGGCAACAGCAGGGCTCCGCCGGGCCGCAACAGGGTCGGCGATGCCAGCCACGTAGGGCACCTTCAGCAGCTGCTCCAGCACAGATGGGCCTGAGAGGACATCAGAGCCCTCCGCTGGTGTGTTCTGAAACAGCACCTCCAGGCTGAGCCCATGGTGCGCCTCCTCAGGGGCGGCGTGCTCGCCAGCCCATGTGCGCAGGTGTATCGCTGCTTTCAGCAGCTCCACCACCAGCGGCCCACCGAAGCCCTGGCCCAGGCATGCGAGCAGCAGGCTGTCGGCCTGCCCGATCATGAACGGCAGGCCATCTCGTGCAGGCTGCATGCCCAGGAAGTAGTGTGCTCCTACTACCAGCATGCTGGGACACAGCACACGTCTCCTGCTGCCACCAGCTGCTGATGCCTGACACCGGGGTGAGGCACAGGCTGGTGCCCCTGCACGTTTGCAGCGGCTTCAGCACCAGCAGCAGCCCAGCAGCAGCCAGTGCCTTCATGACACCGCGGGATAGCATCAGACATACAGCAAAGTCCATGCACATGTGTCAGACAGGTTCAAACCATGTGCCATACACCCATCAAGGTGTTATCAGTCAGGGTAACCCTGTCAGGGTTCACATGCCAGCACTCTTTTGATTTTGAATCCAAAGGGAGCGCAACCCCACCAGCTGGCCAGCACTAAATGGCCAAAGCTCATGAGACTAAATGACTCTATGCACACTGTGGCACATGCATCACCAGAGTCAAACATATTCAGACAGGCACCATTGAAGGGGCGGCAGCGCAGCTAAGGGGGGTATGCACGTGCATAGGCTGTGCACAGCCCTCTTATCAACACCTGTCTTTGACAGCATTGGACACACCTGAAGGACGACGTTGTTTTTCAAAACCATCAGCCGCCTCAACCCCCATGACTTCAACCTTCTGTAAGGCAGCTGCGCTGGCGGCTGCAGCAGCCACAGCAGCAGCATCAGGGGCTGTTGCCCACGGCTGCTGCAGCACATCTGCGATGCCGATGGCAGGCCTGTCATCCTGGGGTGCTGTAGCCCACCAGGATGTGCAACCTTCTGGCAGGTCTTTGGCTCCGGACCTGCAGCAGCAAGACACCAAATCATGCAGCAGCAGTAAATTTTAGGTGACTGTCACAGTCAAATGCTAGTAAGTTACTGGCATAGCATGTAGCAGCCGCTAGCCGGGCATTCACATCAACATCTGCGCAGTCCTGAAAGGCAACAATGTCAAGGTCAGCACAATGTGGCATACTGCGCAATGTCTGTGGCATGGGATGTGGCTCTGCAGTCCAACATGAAGACACGTGCCTGCTTGGCGTTTACGTCTACCGTATTTACAAGTTGCAGCAGGCATGCCACAGTTTGTCTCTGTACATGCAGGCTGTGTCGTCTATCACCTACCTGGCCTTGCAATTGCTCAGCAACTTGCAAGCTCAAGGACGCAAGCTCATGATCAGGCTGAACTGAACCAACACATGCTGGACATTTGCGCAGCAGTACGGATGAACACTAGTGTTCACCTTGCTTCAGGCACACTTTCGAGGTCACCTGTGGGCCACCAAGGTCAGCGGCTCACCTGACCAGCTTCTCCAGGTGCGGCCAGAAGACTGTCAGACGCTCACGCTCCTCGATCAGGCCTGTCTGCAGCCCAAGGCCAGCTCATCCATTGCACGCCCGACTGGGGAGCCGTGCTCGATGTCAAAGGCCAGGGACTCCTCCTCTCCTGCCGGCTTAGTGGGTTTCAGTACCACACGCAGGCTGGTCCAGTCGTTGAGCAGGAAGCAGGGCAGGATGCACCTGCAATCACACAACGAGCAGTATACTGAGCAGGCTTTAAAGTACGCCAAGGTTGATGGGACAAATGAATGCATGCCATGCCGTCAACCTTAGGTGTTGATCAAAAGCCTGGCAAATTAATGTGTCAGAATGCACGCCATCTTGGCAACCTCTGGGGTGATCAGAGAACCACTTGACTGTGCCGTGCATAGCCAGACTGCCTGCTAGTGGCTTCAAGAGCTGATCAGCTTTGTTCCAATATAGACGAGGGGCTGGATGTGGCCTCCATGGACTGTACTACTGAGCATCAGTCACCCTCTGCCCAGTGCTCGTTGTGGAGTCTAACGCACCTGGCAATGACCTGCTTCACTGCAGACTCCTCCCCCTTGCAGCCTCGCACGTCCTTGAAGTATTGCTGCATCGCCTTCGCGGATGTCTTGCCAGGATGCTCACACAGGCCGCGCACTCCAAGCCCAATATGCTCCAGGCTGTTCAGCGAGTAGCCCCCAGGGATGCTGGTGTCGCTGTATAGCAGGCTCTTGTAGCGTTCTTATTGGTGCATGCGTGCTTTTGTGTACACCTGTCAGAGCAGCTTGCATTACAGGTGTGACATGTGTGATGCAGTTACTCTGCCAGTTGCCAGCCCAGCCATTTAGGCCGTGCACCCGCCACATTCATTGGTGGTGCATGGATCTAGCTTACAGACATGTAGCCGTCGTAACCCCGGGCTCGCCAGCTTTTGGCCCGTTAGAGCAGCCAGAGCCAGTTGTCAGCCAGTTGTCTGTGTTCAGTCTCGGTCGATAGACGTGGTCTCCCGAGCTCTCAGTTGTCGTTTCAGGTTTCAAACTCAGTTAATTGAGTGTCTCTCCTGGGTTCCAGTTATCTTCTGTGTCTCTTGAGATTTTACATCTGAAGATCGCTAGTGGTGCTCACCTCTCGCGTCGCGATTGTGGGCAGCATCCCTCTCCCTTTCTAGTCGCAGCATTTCAGTCCTTATGGTGGAGTCGGAGGGCATGCTGTCCTAGAGGCAGCACCCTAGCGGTCTCTCACTCCTAGCCCCTTCAGCTAGTCACTCCCAGACCCTCCTGCAGCATGGTCCGAATTCTGCCTTACGGATTCGGTCGTTTCGTGGAGGTGGATGAGCAGTTTCTCACGCAAGGCAGCCAGTCACGGCAGTTGCAGCATGCTGAGGCAGAGCGTGCTGCAGCACAGGAACAGGCCAGTCAGCTGCAGCGGCAGCTGGAGCTTTCTGAGCAGCGGGCCCGGCAGCTGGAGCAGCTACTGCAGCAGGCAGAGTCACAGCAGGATCAGCTGTCCGCAGCGGCCCACCAGTGGTATGAGCTGTCCAAGCTGTTGCAGGACCGGCTTCAGCAGCAGTCACTTGGACAGGAGCAGCAACTCCAGCAGGAGGTCACCAAGCTGCAGCAGCAGCTTGAGCACTCCAACAGTCGGTCTGAACAGCTGGAGCAGCAGCTACAGTGTTCCCAGCAGCAGCTTCAATGCGCGGAGCAGCAGGCCCAACAGCAGCAGTTACAGTACAACCAGCGGGAGCGCTTGCAGCTTCAAGAGCAGCAGGACCAGTGTATCCAGCTCCAGTTCCAGGTTATTCAGCTGCAAACCCAGGTCATCCAGGTACAGTCGCAGCTGGAGCAGACCCAACAGCAGTCTCAACAGCAGCAGTGTCGCTTACAGGACCAGCTAGAGGCTACCCAGCAGTCTGTCCAGCCCTTGCAGCAACAGGTCCGTCAGCTACAGCAGGACCTGCAGTTGTCTCAACACCAGTTGCATGAGGCAGCTTCCATGCACAACCAGTTGACTGCAGAGGTGCAGCACTGGTACGGCAAAGCTTGCAGCAGCCAAGCCGAGCTGCGGCAGGTGGTGCAGCAGCATGACAGCATGGCTGCTGAGCTGCAGCTGTGGCGGCAGTGGGCTGCCCAGCAACAGCAGCTAGATGCCCCGCAGCAGTTTGACAGTCAGGAGGCTGGCACACCCCCTGGGTACCCGCCTCTTGCTGCCCCTAGTGCCAGCAGCGGCTGCAGCAGCCCCGTCTCTGCTGCTGCCTTCTCCAGCAGCAGTGGCAACAGCAGCCCTGTCACAGCTTTCCCTTCTGGCAGCAACAGCCCGGTCAGCCTTGCCCCCAGCGGCAACGGTGGCTGGCAGGATGATGCCTTTGACGACACACGCAGCAGTGTGTTGCCGTTGGTGGTTGCTCCTGTGGGTGGTTCTGGGGACTTCGCACTTGTCCCCTCCCCGTCTGTTTCTTGTTTGGCCCTTGCATCAGGTGGTTTTTCTGGCGCATTTGTGTTTGGTGGCTACGCATCTGCAGCTCCGCAGGTTCGCAGCCGAGTCGGTCTTCCCTTCTCAGCAGCAGCAGCAGCAGCTCAGCCAGTGCAGCTCCCTGAGCGCACTGCTGGTGGCTTAGACCAGGTGCCCTGGTCTAGGTCAGTTGGAGGCCCCGGTCCCCCGTAGTGCGTTTTTTTTTTCTGGCAGCAGCGCGCAGCTGGTGTGTGCTCTAGCGGCACACTTGTCTGGTTTGGTTGGTAAGTGCTTTGAGGTGGTGTAGGTCTAGCTTGTTTGTGTGCTTTCAGTTTTCTGTTGTGGTGCGTGTGTGCGCTTTTCTGGTTGGTCTTGGGTGCCGTCACAATCGCCCACACTTACATTCTCCTTGGCAGGTTGGCGTGCTTTCCTTGTTGCTTGATGCTTTCCATTCTGCATGCATTGCTCGTGGTTTGTTCTTTTGGTGGACACGTGGTGTGCCTGCTTGGCCCATTGCGTGCCGTCTTTCCGTCCTTGTTGTAAAAGGTGATGGTGATGGCTTGTGCCGTAGGAGGTGCTGGCTGGACGTGGGTGCCCTACTTATGTTAGCGGCAGGTTCAGTAGAACCTCTTCGTGCGTATTATGTTCACTTTTCGTCTTTGTTTGTGTGCTGTGCGTACGTTCAGGCCAGGGTCCCTTGTCGGCTGTGCCGATCCCTTGATACTGTGTGGACCTTGGTGCCCTGGCTACGCCTTGTTTCAGTTTGGCGTGATCTTCTTGTCCTGCAGTGTTTACTTGCTTGTGTCTGGATCGGGAGTGCACCATGCGCTACATTCCCCTCCTCTTGTCTGCTTGTTCCAGGGTTGAACGTGGTTCCCCTGATGTCTCTGGAACGGGAGTGCACCATGCGCTGCATCCCCCTCCTCTTGTCTACTTGTTCCAGGGTTGAGTGGCTCCCCTGATGCCTGTCTGTCTGCCTTGTTCACATGGATGTATCATTCCCATGTTCTCCACTTGACTGAGGGTTGAGCTGGCTCCCCTTTCAGTTGTGGAGGTCTGTTCTGCTCTGTTTTGCCTCTTGGGCACACGGGTGCTCTCTTCTGTGGTGATCCTTCTTTTGTTTCCCTTCCGTGGTTGGTGCTTTCCGCAGAGTTGGCTGGTCTTTTGTCTGCATTGTTCACTTTGTGTGGTGTACTGTGTTACAGGCGCCCCTGTGGCCTTGCAGATGCTTGTGCGGGTGTGTTGGCAGGGTGGGTGCAAGGTGTGTGTGGCTGGTGGGTTGTGTGTGTTGGGATATTGCTTCCTTCAATTTTTTCTGCAGTGGTGCAGTCAGGAGGATTTGAGGCGGGTACTGTCCTTCCGCTCTTCCTGCTCTGGGGGGGTAGGAGGCGTAGCCACGCAGTTGTCGAGCAGGCTGAGCGTTAGTCCAGCAGTTGGAGACTGACGTGTGTAGAGATGGGTGAGACTGCAGTGAGAATGCAGTGATCAGCCTGTTGTGGTGAAGTGGACACTACACAGTATCAGGGTGTCGTGATGAGAGTGAGAAAGAAAGTGTGTCAATTGGACAGCCTGCATGAAGCATGTGTCAGTGTGTCGGTCTACAGTGGATGTCGATGAGGTCGATACAGCAAGGATACTCGGTTCCTGTGACTACAGTACTCACTGTAACATGTGATGTGTGGTGTTGTGCAGTGTGGTGTGTTGAATGCAGATGAACGATTGTAACGCTTACATCAAAAAGATCACTACACTCTTCAGCTGGACGATGCCTGCAAGGGTGCGGCCCAGGCGCTTCTGCGGTATCACAGCAACAGCGGCACAGTACGCACGCAGGGCGTGTGACCGCATGTGCACCACATTATGAGAGAAGTGCAAGCTGCCACAGTGTGAAGGCCCCAGAAGTGTGCTGACAGCTGTCAGCTAGGTTGCTGCCGGAGCAACCCCGGATACGACATTTTGCCTGCCATTGAACCACCGCTGCATGCAAATTGCAATGCAGCAAGTGAGCACCAGAGTGGTTGGTAAGGACTGCCTTGCTCTACTGTACCGCCTCGCTCTACCTGCACCACGGCCCTCACACTGACTAAGGCAATTGCAAAGCATGCAGACATGTCACATACCTCCACTTCCTCTGGTGTGCGTGCCAGGTGCTCCTCCGTCAGCCTTGTCAGCAGATCCCTGAGCACGTCTTGTGCGTTCCTCTGTTCCTGGTTGATGCCCCTGTCCACCAGCAAGGCTGCGATCGTCTCCAGCATCTCCACCAGGAATGTGCAGGGTTGAAGCAGGATGTGCTTGCAGTAATCCTCAGGGCCCAGGGCATCAGGGCGGTCCTGGTCAATGCAGCGGGCGATGCAATCCCTGGCGATGGGGTCCTCCACACGGCTCAGTTGGCTGTACATCCTGGCAGTGGCTGAATCCTGCGACAACAAATGGCACAGGGGTGTTGGAGACTTGCTGCATGTGCCAGATCGTCAACACTCCTGGAGGTTTCACTGTTGCAGGCATTCAAAACATTTGCTAGCAGCTGGAAGCTCGCTGTGTTTGCTGGCTGGAACTGGTCAGCGCAATACCGACCAGCTGGCCTGCAGGCCGCCACTGTGGATACGCGGGCGCGCAATGCACTTGGCAGGGTGAGTGGACAGCTGGACAACCCAGCCCTACATTGCCGCTCCAGCACAGCCACAAAGGCGACGACATTCCTGAAGTATATACCACTTTGCTGGCAGACCACAGCGTTGGCTCACCTGCTGTGCCTCGTGCGGTGGGTCAGCCGAAGTGCTGCCGAGCGCATGCTCCTCTGTTGGGCCGTTGTCCTGCTCAGAACCTGTGTAGGCCATCAGCATGACTCGCCCGATGGCAATCATGACCTGCTTGGTGGGGTTGGCACCCGCACCAGCGGGACCACACGGGACACCTGCGAATGACAGCAGCAGTAGGGGCACAGCGTTTGGGGTGGTGGTAGTGCAACAACAGCACCCAGCCAACCAGGGCCTGCCCCGGTTTCTGAGGCCTAGTAAAGCCTTATAGTACAGCGGGGTGCATCCATCACAGGTTGCATATGCAGCTGATCCTCCACCTGCGTCTGACAGTCGCCTGCAACCGCAAGCTTGGAAACCTGGAACGAATCCTACGACAGGCAATCGCTATGCTATAGCAGGGCCTGCACCATGTCCACTACCAGATTGCTGCTTGCTGCCAGCCGCAAGGAACCTGCCCGGGGCAATATATGAACCACAGTGGTTGCTGGCAATATTATAGCAGTGCTGAGCTATCATAGTCCGAATTTTGCAAAAGCAGCCCAAAAAGCAGCAGGTCAGGCAGTACCTGACAGCTCTTCAGCTGGGAAGCAGGGAGTCATCAGCTTGTCTGCATCCGGCACAGGCTGCACCATCCCGGGAGTGCCCAGCTGCCAGGACTCAGTCCTGGCTGCCGGGCTGCACAAAGACTGCGCCTGGAGCAACACCAGATCAGAGGCTTGTGGTGGTCGCAGGCAAAACCCACAGCGTAGTAGTAAGCACACGTTGAACATAGCATCCAGCACCTGTGGAACAAGTACATGCAGCATTGCACAACCAACAGATGGCGTGTGAGTGACTGTGTTGAGGCCTGGCCCGTCAGGGTGTGTCAGGTTGCTGTCATATCATATGATGGTGTTTGGCAAGGGTGTGTTTCAGCATCTGCATCTGCATTGTGAAAGCTGTACGTCCTGCCAGCACTGGGGGCCGGCAAGGCCACAGCTAAAGCATGCCTACAACTTGTAGGCTACAAGCTTGCAACAGGTTACGAAGCTGCGATACGGAGCAATGATAGGTCCCTGCCAGACCTGGCAAGGGAGTTACTCTGCTGCCGGACGTGAGCCACGTAAGCAGTGCTGCATACGCAACAGCAGACATCATGTCACATGCTATGAGTCATAGCAGCTGCTGTGCTGACTAGGTCAATGCGCAGTTGCGCAGTCTGCAACCAACCTTGCGCATGTCAGGGGAATCTGAAGGCAGGCCTGCAGGATGATGCTCCCGGATGTGTGACGCCAGTGTGGTCTGCACTTGATGGTTGTACTCAAGTGTTACGCTGTCTTCACTGCCTATGTCATATGTTGCTGGGTCCAGCACAAAAGCTGCGACGCAACACATCAAAAGCGGATTTGGCACTGTTAGTCCCAAGCAAACTGTGTTGGCATTGCTGTGTAAATGACAGCACGGTGCTACGTAGACTTGGCAAGCACCAACAGCACCACACCTTCCAGCCGGCCGCCGGCCAGCGCCAGCAGCCATTGCATGGGCAGCACCCTTGACAGCAGCAGAACCTGCGGGACGTTGGCCAGGTTGATTGGACCATATTGCCGGATGCCATTCTCCTGGACGCTCCAGCTTGGTGGAGCAGGCACCTGCCAGCATGTGCAGCACAGCGCATCAATGTCAGCAAATTCGTCGGCTCTGGACAGGGCGCATGGGGCATTCCTGCAAGGGCGCCTTGCATCTGCTAGCCGTTCAATAGGTGTATCTTGAAGGCAATGTTTTTCGTCGTGAAGGTAAGTCGCCATCATGGCATGTCATGCAGGCGGGCTGCAGCTGCTTTGGCCTGCATGACAGGTGCCTTGGTCCTCGCTCACCTGCTGCGCTTCTGCAGCAGTCTCTGCTGCCTGTGGGACTGCATCAGCGTCTGCAGCAGCTACTGAGCAGTGAAGGAACGGGCGGACCCGTCTGCGTCTTGCTTGTCGCAAGTGTATGTTTGCCACACAACGCTGCTGATCACGAGCACGCTGTGCACTGCTGAGCATTTGCTGTGTCAAACGAAACTTCCGGTCACTGCGCCTGCTTGGCGACTGTCTAGCTAGCAGAAAAGATCACTATAATTCAGTCTTGGCCTTTTGAGGGCGTTTACGAGCTTGAGGTGGCCAAGCTTTGTGTTCTCAGTGATTAACGCACCCGCCACGCGCCTCGGGCTGCTTGAATCGTTCCCGGAAGTGCTCACAGATGATTGGCCGATGCATACGAGGTCTTTTGTGGACTGGGAGACCTTGTCTGCTTTGCTGTTCGCATTGGCAGTTTTAGTAACACTGTCACTCTTCGTTTGTGCTCTCATGATGGCCAGGTCTTCAAGACCTGGAATGCTGACACCATCATTCCAACCTTCTCAGTATGCCTTGCAGTGGCTGCCCATCATCCTTGGTTCGTTCTTCTTCTTGTTGCGCTGGCCATCCTTGTGTGCTCTTCCAGCAGTGCAGTCGTTTTCTGTTCTCCAAAGCCTTCATCGTAACAAAGATACACTCATCCTGGTGAATGTTCCTCGTCCGAGTTAGCACAGGGCCTGGACATTCACAGTGGGGGCACTTTGCTTTCCCGACAGTGGCGTTGCATCGCCAGCAGGACAGACCCACAGCATGGGCGCTTGAATCTGGATGCAGATGCTTGCATGTCAGCTCGTTCAGCAAGCGGAGCTGTTGCTGGACCTCAGCTAGGTTCCTCAGCAGGCCTGTCCTCAGCCATCCTGCCCAGGGCCTGCCTCCCTGGCCGTGCGGGCATCCGATGCTCGGCCATATGTCACGCAGCCACGGTACGCCCCTGAGGTACGTGTTCCCAGCAGCAGTGAACAGCAACCCTCAGCTGCGCTATGCCAGAGTCAAGTGTGCAGCAGCGTTGCCTGTCTCCTGCCAGCAGCCCCCAGCCCAAATTCCGTTACCTGGTGATCCCTACACACCATACTCGCAGCACACGGAGTGTGAGTGTGTGGGGGGAGGGCTTGCATTGCTCAGTTTCTGGTTCCGCTGTGCTGTTGCCCGAGTATCGACCCCTGAGTGGTGCTCGTGCAACGGCGTTTCTAAACAGCACAGCTACAGGGCTGAAGCAGCGCACACTGCCGTGCATGGCAGCTGCTTGCTTCACCAGTGGGCAGCAGCTTTGCCTGTCCCCTGCCAGCAGCCCTCAGCCCAACTTCCGTCACCTGGTGATCCCTACACACCATACTCGCAGCGCACGGAGTGTGAGTGTGTGGGGGGAGGGGCTGCATTGCTCAGTTCCTGGTTCCGCTGTGCTGTTGCCCGAGTATCGACCCCTGAGTGGTGCTCGTGCAACGGCGTTTCTAAACAGCACAGCTACAGGGCTGAAGCAGCGCACACTGCCGTGCATGACAGCTGCGAGTGGTGGTGTACCTGCCAGGTAGGGGCAGTTTGCAGGAGTGCCGGCAGCAAGGCGCGCACAGCGACAAGAGGGATGGTGAAGACTCCGTCCCGGTGGTGGGCGTCTTCACAGGTTTGTTCAGTTGGTGCAGAAGGAAGGGTGCGTAATCTAGTTGCTGCAGCGCTCACAGGAATGCTGCAGCTTGCAGAAAGGATGCAGCAGGAACTGAGGGGCAGTATGCAGTGCGCAATGGTCACCAGCCCCACAGCATCTGAATCAGCTCAGCCATGTCCTGCTGGCATGCCTGTCTCAGGTTCCTCCCTGCACCAGCTCCAGGACAATCAACCCGAACGTATCACTTTCGGTGCTGGGCTCACCACCACTGTTTTTTCTACTGCAGGTCCCCAGGAGGATGCACAAGCCGCATGACAAGTACGCAGGTGTGTCCTGGTGCTGGTGGATTGATGTTACGTTGAACAGTGCACGCGCTTTGTTGCGCCTTGCCCTTTTCACTTTTGGCAAACTAGGCTGTTGCCTTTGCATCCAGCCACCTACTGTTGTGCTGCTTTCTAGCTTTATCCCCTGTGAGTGTGACACTTGTGTCAGGTGGTGATTGTTGTTTCGCTGGGCCACAACACTGCTGCTGTCACTGTGCTGCAGGTGCGTTCACGGTTCCTGCAGATGCATCTCCCACAGCCAAGCATACACAGTCACCTGCCGCACTACTGAGCTGTTCAGGTGAGGGAGGTTGTGCAGCGCTGACTTGCTTGGGCGTAGGGATGTTAGTTTGAACTGCATTGGTCAGGGTGCTGTCAGCAGCAGTGTGTGCAAATGAAGCAGGAGGTTCAGTCCAGGGATACTTGTCTGCTGCATTTGCATGTGTTGCCAGAATTGTGCCGTTCCGACAATCACTCCAGGCTCACCCTGTGCTTTCACTGCTGTGCAGGTGCCAGGCTAGAGGCTGCGTGTTGTCATGCGCTTGGCTGGATCAGACACATACTCAACATTGTTTGGGAGCCAGCAGTCGACAGCTTGTTCCTGAAGTGGAGTATGCTGGAGCTAGCGTTGTTGACCGTCCATGCTACCATGTGCCGGACAGTGTTCATGTCTTTGCGTGCATGCATGCGCATGCGTCAGTGTGTCAGTTGTGTGTTTTGGCGCGCCTGTGCGTGAAAACGGGCGTGTGCTGCTGACGTGCCATGCTGTGGGCATTAGTGTTGGCTTCTCAAGCTGACACAGCTCAGCTCTTGGCCCTTGCTGGCCAACTGAGCTGTGAGTGTTTCAATGGCGCTGTTGACCCAACCCAACACATGCGTGGCTTGGTTACATAAAGGCTCTGCTTGGACTGATTGGCTGAGCTGAACAGGGTTGCAGGGCTATGTCAACATAGTGGTCTGAAACACCAGCAGTGTCTACGGTTGAGCCATGGTGGTTACTCCTGTGTACTTTCAAACAGGAGTGGCATATGGCCGAGTCAGTACGCTGTGTGCAGGTCTGGTCTGGTTGTCCTGATTGTCAACAGGCGGTTGCTGGATGTAACAGATTTGATACATATCACATTCCATGCTGTCAGTGATGTTTCCACCTCCAGTATTGTCTGTTTCTACATAGGCAGAAGGACGCTGCAATACAACCAACATGAACAACACTTCTGCTAACAACAAAACACGTTTGTGACCAGGCGAGTCATCTGCACAAGTCATGTGTGGTGATGAGGAGTGAGTTAATGTGATGGGAGTACTGGTGATTTGCACTGCCGCCTGCTGCTGCCAACTGATGTGTCGCTGTCTGAAGCATTGGAATATACCGCTCATGCTTGAAAAGGTACTGCTCAAGATTGTGTGTCGGATATGGCTATACTAGTGGTGAAACAGGTGTTTCACTGAGCTTGGGCTTGTAGCGAGTGGGGAAGTTGATACTTGGACAGTTTGCCAAACAACATTTGCAGCATTTGTGCATGCGCCTCTGTGAGGCCATGCTGACCAGCAGTATGAGGTGTATTTATGTGGTATGTCTGAGGTGCAACAGCTGCATAGGAGTCCCCAAACTACAGCGCTGCTAGTAACCAAATTTATGTTGGCTCTGGCTTGCGATGCCACCCTTTCAGTGGCTGCCTGTTGCAAAGCTGGGTCCCTAGAAGCCAAGTATCACCTCTGAGCAGCAAAAATAAATTGTTGAGGACACCCCCACCACAACCTGCAGCCTGATAGCAGTACCACAGCCCTTGCTGCATGACCAAAGCAACCTTGCGTGAGTCACACTGGCACTAAGCACACACAACAATGCCAGCAGCAAGACCCACCGGCGGGAACGTCGCACTTCGTGTCAGACCATGCCCAGAGGTAGGTTGCGGTACATGCAGAATGCACATGCTCAGTGACCACATCATGTGGTGACAAACATGCCGTTGCAACGCCCAATTGGGCATGCTGCGCCGCCATCACGGGAGGTTGCAATGCAAGGGCTCCCAACACTTGAGAACAGCAAGATGCTACCAACTGACGGCACCAGCACAGACAGCAGCAGCACTTCCAGCTCACCCTGCCAGGCTAGCCGAAACTGGAAACCTAGGCCAAGTTGTACCCCACGTCGCAGCTTGCTCAAGGGTCACAATCTCACATTAAACTTCACACTTTCTGGCCACTTCCCCAGCACCACCCCCAAGGCTCTCAGCTTAGAAGCTGGCATGCCCCCGTCTGTCATGCCCCGTATAAAGTTGATAGCCAGTGTTGATACCTGCCCGCACACCCACACACATCCTGACTGTCTGGCTGATCAGCTATTAGCCTCATGAGCTCAAGTCGAGCTGAAACTGATGTGTCACACGCCCACCTAGGCACACACTCACACACTTTGGCTGGGGTACGTGTCATTTGACAAGTGATGCATCTGCTGAGGAGAACCTCAGGGTCGGTCACCACGGCCATCCCCAAGGGTTTCCAGGTTGTACCCCTTCTTCTCCCGCATCCGATGGGGACTGAGCCAATCCCCTTCCTGCATTGTACACTTGAGTTGGGTGCCGCTGATCAATGCATTGTAAAATGACAGATTGCCCTAGCCCTGCTTTTGGCCTGCCCAAGAGGGCTTTCAAGCCCTGACCGCTGGAATGACCCAGGCAGCCATGCACAAATATGTTGGGCTGAGTTCTCCGTACTAGCCACATTGCTGAAATGCCATGAACACCAGCACCAGGTGCCACCATGCTCCTCACGAGGTCTGGCAAAGCTGGCTTCAGGAGTAACTGTACCACCAGATGAACCGTTGTGCACAAGGGTATGTTTCACGTTGAGGCCTGCATTCAGCAGTGCACAACCAGGGGTGCGAAACACCAGCTGCAGCACACACAAATACTGCCAGGCATTGGCAGCTGTGTTTGGACAATCACAAACACTGTGTTATGGTCGCATCATTCAGCACCCACGCCACACACACAGCACACCATGACACACCACCAAGGCCTTCGGTACCCTCCTCGGCCGGCTGGCAGTCACAGGCCGCCTGTGTTGAAGTTCAACGCACCAGTTGCCACAACTCAGCACCAGCCTGAGCAGGCCCAAAGGCAACACCCCTGTCACCAAGGCCTAATCGCCGATTACTGTAATGACTGTTATCAAAACCAAGTGAAGCTGCAAAGGCATGGTCGTTCACCACCACAGCAGGGTCGGCCTTGCCGGCAGCCACAGCGGCCTTCAGGGACTCAGCCTTGCCTGCAGAAACACACACACAACAGCAGCAGCAGCAGCACATGACAGGTTCAGCACAGCAGTGAGAAGCAGGGTATTGCTAAACCCTACAGCCTGCTGTCATTCTTTGCTGTGCTATGGGGTGAAACTGCGATCACACACCATCAACACCTGCAGTTGAAACCTCTGCTGTAACTCACACAATCACCCTCCCCCTCACTCTCTCTCCCTGCCCCAATCGCTCACCTGCCATCTGCTTGACTGCGTTGTCCATGTCTCCTGAGGCTTCCAGCTGCTTGAGCTCGTCAGCCTTGGAGGCCAGCCTGGACAGGGCCTCATCCAGGGCCAGGGAGGCGTGTGCCTTGCCGCTGGCCACAGCAGACTTGAGGGCCTCTGCCTTGGCCTCACAGCAGGACACTGCAGCATCAATGGCGGCTGCGGCATCAGGCTTCTTGCCTGCTGCAGTCTTCTTCAGGGCGGCAGCGTTGGCCTTCAGCTGCGACACAGCGCCGTTCACCACCACAGCAGGGTCGGCCTTGCCGGCAGCCACAGCGGCCTTCAGGGACTCAGCCTTGCCTGCAGAAACACACACACACAGCAGCAGCAGCAGCACATGACAGGTTCAGCAGCACAGCAGTGAGAAGCAGGGTATTGCTCAACCCTACAGCCTGCTGTCATGCTTCGCTGTGTTATGGGGTAAAACTGCAACCACACACCATCAACACCTGCAGTTGAAACCTCTGCTGTAACTCACACAATCACCCTCCCCCTCACTCTCTCTCCCTGCCCCAATTGCTCACCTGCCATCTGCTTGACTGCGTTGTCCATGTCTCCTGAGGCTTCCAGCTGCTTGAGCTCGTCAGCCTTGGAGGCCAGCCTGGACAGGGCCTCATCCAGGGCCAGGGAGGCGTGTGCCTTGCCGCTGGCCACAGCAGACTTGAGGGCCTCTGCCTTGGCCTCACAGCCGGACACTGCAGCATCAATGGCGGCTGCGGCATCAGGCTTCTTGCCTGCTGCAGCCTTCTTCAGGGCGGCAGCGTTGGCCTTCAGCTGCGACACAGCGCCGTTCACCACCACAGCAGGGTCGGCCTTGCCGGCAGCCACAGCGGCCTTCAGGGACTCAGCCTTGCCTGCAGAAACACACACACACAGCAGCAGCAGCAGCAGCAGCAGCAGGACAGAACAGGTTCAGCACAGCAGTGAGAAGCAGGGTATTGCTCAACCCTACAGCCTGCTGTCATGCTTCGCTGTGTTATGGGGTAAAACTGCAACCACACACCATCAACACCTGCAGTTGAAACCTCTGCTGTAACTCACACAATCACCCTCCCTCTCACTCTCTCTCCCTGCCCCAATCGCTGACCTGCCATCTGCTTGACTGCGTTGTCCATGTCTCCTGAGGCTTCCAGCTGCTTGAGCTCGTCAGCCTTGGAGGCCAGCCTGGACAGGGCCTCATCCAGGGCCAGGGAGGCGTGTGCCTTGCCGCTGGCCACAGCAGGACACTGCAGCATCAATGGCGGCTGCGGCATCAGGCTTCTTGCCTGCTGCAGTCTTCTTCAGGGCGGCAGCGTTGGCCTTCAGCTGCGACACAGCGCCGTTCACCGCCACAGCAGGGTCGGCCTTGCCGGCAGCCACAGCGGCCTTCAGGGACTCAGCCTTGCCTGCAGAAACACACACACAACAGCAGCAGCAGCAGCACATGACAGGTTCAGCAGCACAGCAGTGAGAAGCAGGGTATTGCTCAACCCTACAGCCTGCTGTCATTCTTTGCTGTGTTATGGGGTGAAACTGCGATCACACACCATCAACACCTGCAGTTGAAACCTCTGCTGTAACTCACACAATCACCCTCCCCCTCACTCTCTCTCCCTGCCCCAATCGCTCACCTGCCATCTGCTTGACGGCGTTGTCCATGTCTCCTGAGGCTGCCAGCTGCTTGAGTTCGTCAGCCTTGGAGGCCAGCCTGGACAGGGCCTCATCCAGGGCCAGGGAGGCGTGTGCCTTGCCGCTGGCCACAGCAGACTTGAGGGCCTCTGCCTTGGCCTCACAGCAGGACACTGCAGCATCAATGGCGGCTGCGGCATCAGGCTTCTTGCCTGCTGCAGTCTTCTTCAGGGCGGCAGCGTTGGCCTTCAGCTGCGACACAGCACCGTTCACCACCACAGCAGGGTCGGCCTTGCCGGCAGCCACAGCGGCCTTCAGGGACTCAGCCTAGCCTGCAGAAACACACACACAACAGCAGCAGCAGCAGCAGCAGCAGCAGCAGGACAGAACAGGTTCAGCACAGCGGTGGGAAGCTGGGCGTTGCTGAACCCCACTGCCTACTGCCATGCTTTGCTGCCTGCTGGTGTAAGAAATGCGATTGCACACCACCAAAACCAGCAGCTGTCAGCCTTGTTGCACATTTCACACATTCACCCTCTCTCTCTCTCTTTCATGCTCTCTCTCCCTGCCCCAATCGCTCACCTGCCATCTGCTTGACGGCGTTGTCCAAGTCTCCTGAGGCTGCCAGCTGCTTGAGCTTGTCAGCCTTGGAGGCCAGCCTGGACAGGGTCTCATAACTGGCTGGGGGATTCGCGAGCAGCCAGCACATGTTGTGCTGATGCCAACCCACCCCACCCCACCTCACCCCACCCCACCCCACCCCTCCCCACCCTCACCCTCACCACCCTCCACCTCTCTAAGCACCCCTGCCACCTGGCCCAGCGCCGCCCTTCTGCAGCTGCTTTCTGGGCTCCTTGGGCACCAGCGGCACCTTAGGGACGGCTGCAGCTGCTGACTTGCCGGGGCGTACGGCACCGACCAGCTGCTGCTCCTGCAGGGGCACCTTGCTGCCGGCTGCTGGCCTGCTGGTACGCACGGCACCGACCTGCTGCTGCTCCTGCAGGGGCACCTTGCTGCCGGCTGCTGGCCTGCTGGTACGCACGGCACCGACCTGCTGCTGCTCCTGCAGGGGCACCTTGCTGCTGGCTGCTGGCCTGCTGGTACGCACGGCACCGACCAGCTGCTGCTCCTGCAGGGGCACCTTGCTGCTGGCTGCTGGCCTGCTGGTACGCACGGCACCGACCAGCTGCTGCTCCTGCAGGGGCACCTTGCTGCCGGCTGCTGGCCTGCTGGTACGCACGGCACCGACCAGCTGCTGCTCCTGCAGGGGCACCTTGCTGCTGGCTGCTGGCCTGCTGGTACGCACGGCACCGACCTGCTGCTGCTCCTGCAGGGGCACCTTGCTGCTGGCTGCTGACTTGCTGGTACGCCCGGCACCAACCTGCTGCTGCTCCTTGTCAGGGCGTGCCTGAGAGCGTGCCTGAGATCGGGGCCCAGCGCCATATGGCAGTGCATCAACGATGCGGGGCTGCTGTGCTGTAGCTTTTGCAGAAGCTGCTGCAGCCAGTCTCTCCTGCTGCTGCTGCTGCTGCTGCTGCTGCTGCTGTCGCAGCTGCTGCCTCAAAGGCAGGTCACTCACAGTGGCAGCAGCGCCGGCTTTGCGTGCAGCTCCACCAGGCTTGCTGGGTGGCTGCTGCTGCTGCTGGCTGTTGGCCCCGTGAAGGGCTCCGCTACTGCTGTTGTTGGTGCTGTGGGGCTGCTGCTGGCTGCTGGCCCCTGCTTGCGGGCCAGCTGCTGTCCCCCCTCCACCTCCTGCTGCCGCTGCTGCTGTTGAGGGGACAAGTGCCTTGCCTGCAGCTGGCTGATCATTAGTGAGATTCTGAAATATGGCAAGGCGGTTTTGGCGACGCCGTTCAGAGTCTGACATTTGCTTGCGAGGTGCTGGCTTTTGCTGCTGAGGGGCTGCCCGTCGCTGATAGGTGTAGTCAGAGCCCTGCTCAGCAGGAGTGGGCTGGTAGCCCTCCTTGAGCATGATGGCATCAGCTGCGTCACGGGCTGAGCGAGAGTCCTGCATGCAGCAGGGTGCAGCATGGGCGGCACAGCAACGGCAAGCCAGGTGGGTGTCAGGTTCAGCAAGTAGCTAACGGCATGGCAGAAGTGCACACCACATGCACCAGCACACCTGCAGGCGCAGGGCCTGCGCAGGGCAGCCGTTGGGCCCAGTCACCAGCATCAATAACCTGCAGCTGCAGATTGTCGCCGCGCTGACCATGGTGGGGGACGACAACATTCAGCAACAGCTTTTCAAGTACAGTAAAGATGCAATAACAGGATGGCAGCTCCATGTGGGCGCTTCAAACTGCACTAAAGGGGCTTTGACCCTCAGGCAGCAGACAAAGGCTCACATGTAACACGGATCTGCATTACAAATGTACGGGTGCCATGACACCCAGAGACCTGAAGGTTTAGATCTGAATTACTGCCAGCTTGAACTAGCACAAGCACAGCTGCCACAGAACTGCCAGCTCTGCGGCACCGTTGTTCCGACAATCAGGCTTAGCGCAGTGGAGCGATTGATGAACAGGCGCCTTGAGATGTTGTTGTGCAGCATCTGAGTCCACGCTGCCACGGACCCTGTATCCAGAGGGCGACACCTTGGGAAATGTTGACATCCAACACTCAGCCACTCACCTCCATCCACAGGGCGTCTGCAGGCCAGATTGTAGGTGCAAAGGGCCCGCTAGCAGCCACACCAACAGCCGGCTGACTGCTGCCACCATGGTGCAATCCAGTCCTCTCCACCACCCGCGACACTGTGACAGCCCCCTTGGTGGCCTCAACAAGTGCGCACACCTCCTGCTTCTGCCAGCCCGCAAGCAGCTCACAGACTTTCTTTGTCTTGGGAAACCAGTAAGACCGCCAAGGGTTGCTGCAGGAGCGGTATGCTTCCAGCGCAGCTGCCAACTTCCCAGCCTGGGCGTGGCGCCTCATCAACAGTGCACTGCTTGGGGCTGAGGCCTGCATGGCATACACGTCAACAGGATTCAGCAATTCGGACAATTGTCAGCCTGCTAGCACCTGCTGGGGAGCTGAGGGCCGGCAACTTGATGTGGCTTCACGCCACTTGGATGTGTGAGGCAGGTAACACCTGTGCTGGCCTGACGTGATGAAAGGTGGCGGTGAGCTCACGGCTCACTCATACTTCAACGAAGGCTCTGCCTTTTGCCGCAGAACTGTGTGGAGCGCGCCAATATGCAACACCCAGTACACTAACGTAGTGCCCACCTAGTTGTGATTTGCTAGAACAAGCAGCACTGCCCACCTCTACATCAGGCTGGCTGCTTGGTTTGTAGACCCGCCAGAACCGCTGGTGGTCCCTCAGGGCCTCAACAGCAGCCGGCGCAGCGCCAGCTGTCATGTCGGGCACCGCCAGCAGCCGCTCCAGATTTGATGGGTTTGAGTTGTCAGAAGTCCCTAGCAGCGTCCCTAGGCTGATGCCATGGCTCAGCCGGTGGACTGTGGGATGCTCACCGGCCTGCAGCCGCAGGTGAACTGCTGCCAACAGCAGCTGCACCACCAGCGGACCACCGTACCCCTGGCCAAGGCAGGCCAACAGCAGGCTGTCAGCCTGCCCAATGAGGAAGGGCACGTCAGCTTGTGCATGGGGCGCGCGCAGGAAGCCCTTGCCTGCCACCACAAGCGTTTCGGGACCGGGCCACACCGTCTCCTGCTGCCACCTGCTGCTGATGCCAGACGGTGGGGTAAGGCCTATGTAGCGGCCTCTGCACGACAGCAGTGCCGTCATTCCCCGCACCCTCACCAGCCCACCCACATCCAGAACAGCGATGAGGCCTGCAGCACAACAGCATCCACATGCATGCATCAGACAGGTTCCACCCCCGTCCCAGCACACCCAACTCAAGGTTTGATTCTCACCACGTCATGGAGCAATAGTTGGCGGTTGAGGTCCACAAAGTTTATGGCTGACCTTGTGTCTTTCACAAGTGTCCTAACAAAACCCCAAATAGGCGTCACTGGTTGTGAGAGTTGTACAGTCAAAATCATGTGCACTTTGATGCATCATCACAAACCGAGTCCTTTCAGGCTGGTCAAAAAGCGCTCTCGAAAAGGCCAGCCAGCCTGACGCACCTGCACCAACCGCGAGTTGTGCGAACCCAGCAGCTGCCTCAAAGGTCATGGCAGGAAAGCCATTTTCTGCTTGAGCTGGCCTGCTGCTGCTGGTGCCGACAGGCGCAGCAGCACTGCTGGCGCCGACAGGCGCGGCAGCACTGCTGGGGTCAGGAACATCAGCTGGGGCTGGTGCCGCTGGCAGCTCCTGCAGCACATCTGCAAAGCGGATGGCAGACTTGTCGTCACTGGGAGCCGCGGCCAGCCAACAGTCGTCTTCAGCGCCAGACCTGCCAAAGCAGCATAACAGCAGCAGCATCACTTTATCTTAATTGCCATGCAACTTGCAGGCTGCAGCAGCAGCCACTGGTGGTTGATATGGCGAAGTCAGCACAGTCCGAGCGGCAAACACCAGGGTCAGTGTCAGCTCAATACACCAGAGCCCTGCTGCATGCACAGTGTCAGCACAACATCACGTGCGGCAGTAACGCGGCTGAGCGATTGTCGGCCCTATCAGATCAAAAATTCAAAGCACACTTGCATCGGGCTTACTACAGTTGCAGGCTGTAGCAGGCCTGATGCACCCACTAGACCTCCTCCTAGCCTTCCCAGGCGTCATGCATGCAAGCTCTGTCTCATGCCCGCCACCTGCCTTGCTGAAGGAACCAGTCAGAGTCCACCTTGAATAGCTCTCCCAGTACTCTCACCTGAGCAGAGGCCCCAGCTGCGCCCAAACGGCTGCAAGCTCCTTCTTATTTGACAGGAGGCCTCTCTGTAGCGCCAGGGCCAGCAGGTCAAGCTTCAGCCGCAGCTTGCTGCCTCGAGAGATGTCATAGGGCTTGGGGGCAGCTGCAGGCTCAGAGGCACTCTGGCGCTGAGCATGAGAGCGTGGGGGCCGCCAGTCATCAGCCAGACAGCACGGCAGTATGTATCTGCAAACACACATCATGCATACAAACGAAACCTGTTGAAGGTCGCCAACAGAAACGCTGTTTCTGCGAGTCACCGACATGCTGCACTCTTATGCAACATGCCATGCTCCATCCCAACACGCAGACAGCTAACTTAGCCCAAGCCGTCAGCTGTGACAGGCCTGGCTCTCTTCTCTCTCAGAGTCGCTGCTGGTGTGTCAGGCACCATGTTGCTATGCGCATGGAAGTCACTTGCCATACTCCATCAAGATTCAGCGCACCTTGCCACGAGCTCAAGCAGCTGGTCGTCTGGGCAGCTGCTGACCTCCGCCAGATACGGCTGCAGACCGAGGGAGCCTGACGACACCTTGTGCTTCCAAAAACCACGCACGGCTACAGCAAACTGCACGGGGTCACTCAGGAGGCGGGTCTTGTCCTGCTGGAGGGCACGGGTGAGAACAGCGCCCAGGCGATTCTGTGGAGGCAACGACAGCAGTGACACAGGCAGCAAAGGGTGCAGATAGTTGCGCATCCTGTAGACTTTGCAAAGTTGCTACAGGCATGAAGGTGCATGCTGAGCTATGCCACGGTCACAGGCCCTGTCGGATGGTCACTTGCGACCACTATTAGATCATGCCATACGCCATATGATGGCGGCTAAGGGCATCAACGTGACTGAAACTTCTAGTGCATACTGAGTATGCACATCCAGATGCCAAGCAGGCTGCCCTGGATGCAAAGTAGGTGCAGTTCAAGACAGCGACAGTTGTGGGCACTGCGATGCCGTATTTGCAGGCCATGGCTGCACACCAACATTGGCGTGCTGGAGCCCAGGAAAAGCATGCAAGTCAAGTCCCACACCTTGATTGTGTGCGCGTGCGTGGCCAGGAGATCCTTGGCCGCTGCTGTGACCACTTCCTGCAGCACCCGATGTGCCATCTTCTGCGCATCTGTGTCCCCTTGGCCGTCCACAATGATGCCCCCAATGGTGGCGTAGACCCTGGCCAGGTAGGTGGGAGACTGGAGGAGAACATGTTTGCTGAGGGCCTCAGGGTCCATTGCGCCTGGCGCACCTTGGTGCAGGCACCGCTGGACGGCGTCCCATGCAATGGGGTCCGCAGTCTTGAGATCTGGGTATGGCCCAGGGACGGGGTCCTGCAGGACAGATGGCAAAGAGGTGGTTGAGCCTTACAACATGCACCAATGGCAGCATTGACGCAAGCAGCATGACTGCAGTATACGCTAGGTTGCTTTTCACACCTTCGGCAATGTCGAATGCCTTGCTGGTATTGCCCGATGAAGGACTGCAACCTGTGGGTGACCAGCCGGCCGGCAGGGCGCCCCTGTCAACATGCACAGGGCCGCAGGCTGTGCAGCTGTCATAGGGTCCTGCCAGTAGGGCCACAGACATATCCAGCCTGATGCTGCTGCTTGACTACTGGGTTGACCACAGGAAAGTCACAATGAAGAATGCTGTGGTCAACTGCAAAGCTTTGGTTCACCTTGGGTACCTTGTGTGGCCGCGCAGAAGGTTTGCTGCCAGGTTGTGATGATGGCGTCGGCTCTGGTATGTTTTCTGTCCCTGTGTAGACCTTGTGGAGGAGCTTTGCAATGCCGCCCATGAAGATGGCCTTGACACCAACACCAGCAGAACCCTCTGCGCACAACAGCAGCAGCAGAAGGCGGGCAAGGTGAGTGGTGGTGGTGCTGCAGCAACAGCAAGCGGTCTGGGTGTAGGGCCTAGTGCATTAGCATCCTGCATGCACTGATGATAGCTTCATTCAGTCTGGTCCTGCTGGTCAGTGCCAGCCATGCAGCAAAGCAATAGTCGGGGTACTCCCACGGCACACAAAGGCCAGCACTGTATCCACCATAGACGCAGTGCTCAACCGTCTGGGGTGAAGCCATATGCCATGCATGCTGTTGGGCAGTACCTGGCAGCTCTTCAGCTGTGAAGCAGGGGGTTCCCAGCTGCATCAAGTGCAGCTGAGGCACCGGCTGCAGTCCCCATGCGTTGCCCAGCACCAGCTTCAGGCTTGCCGAGGCCCGGTTCTCCAGGAAGACGAAGTCTGACGCCTTGGGATTTGGCACATACAGCCCACCGCTGATCATGGAGCACAGCTGCTTAATTGCATCCAACACCTTCAAACATGCAGCATCAGCAGCAACAGTCACGAATAGAACGCACAGGAGTGCGTTTTGGGGGCTCAGCTGTCCTGGTGTTGGTGCATCTTTGCATGGTGATGACGTTTTGTGATAACTTTCCACAGTGCTGGCAGAACGATATCCTGCAGCTCTCACAGACGTGGACGAGTCACTGGTGACTAGTCCACAACTGTGAGAGCTGCAGGACATCTTCTTGGCAGCCCTCTGGGAAGTGCCGAGCAAGGCCACAGCTAACCAGCGTCCACAGACTGTGCAGCAACTCACACAGCAGACATGTGCTGTAGGACTCGAGCAGCGCCCTGCCGACGTGACAGGTGACCTACTCTGCTCCTCACGGTATGCAGCAGCAGACACAGCATATCCTGTGCTGGCTGGTCACTACCCAGCTATCCGGCCTGCAACTAACCTTGGCCGCGTCCTCTGAGTTCTGGGGCATGCCCGTAGGGTATTTTTCGTTGATGTACGCCTCCAGTGTTGTCTCGACAGGGCATTTGTACTTCAAGCGGACCTCACCGCCAGACGGATCAATCTCATACTCGCTGGGCAGCATGACAAAGCCTGCAGTGCAACACACAGCACACCAGAACTTAGCGCTAAAGATGAGTATGTCTGAGCATGTCTTGTGGGAGCTTGGCAAGGCCCAGCAGCACCGCACCTTTGAGCTTGGCGGGCAGCAGCTCAGGCCCAGCCAGCACCCTGGACAGGAGGATCAGCAGCAAGTAATCATCCAGCTTGAAAGGCCCAATCTCATTGCTGCATTTCTCCTGCAAACTCCAGCTGGGCGCTGCAGCCGTCTGGCAGTACGCGCAGCACAGAACACATGGTGTGTCAGCGACCTTGTTAGCGAACAAAGTTGGACAGGGCGCAGGAAGGCTTTCCTGCAGGGGCGCCTGGCACGTGCTGGGCCAGTCATCAGCTATGCGTTGCCACAGATTTAGATGTAGAACATCTATGTCATTCCGTGCCATGCAGGCGGGCGCGTGCAGCTGCTTTGGCTCGCAGGACAGGCACCTTGTTCCTCCCCTGCTGCGCCCCCACAGCAGTTGCTGCCTGTGGACTTGCATCAGTGTCTGCAGCAGTACTTACACAGCGTAGTACTGGTCGTCTTCTGCTTTTGGCCGCTGGTTTGACGTGCATGCTGGGAGCAACCTGAGGGCGCATCTGTACAGTTGTGCTAAACGAAGCGAAAGCCCACTACTACGACTGCTGGGTGGCGGTGACGGCATCAGCCAAAGGCATATTAGATCATTGCCAACACTCTAAGCTCGTCAAGGAGCGTTGAAGTGGGGATGTTTGAATTCAGAGTGATTCACGCGCGGATCCCGCGTGATTCACGGGCTGCTCGAACTGTTCACAGCTGTGCTCACAGATGATTGGACGATGCCTACGAGGCCTTTTGTGGACTGGAAGACCTTGTCTGCTTTGCTGTTGCAGCTGACAGTTTCACTAACACTGTCATTTTTCTTTTAGTGTGCTCTCATAATGGCCAGGTCTTTCTGACATCATCATTCCAACCCGCTAACTATGCCATGCAGTGGCTGCCATCATCCTTGGTTCGTTCTTACATATTGTGTTGTTGCGCTCGTGTCATCCTTGTGTGCTGTCCGAGCAGTGCAGCCGTTTCCCGTTGGCCAATGCCTCCATCGTAACAGACATTCGCTAATCCTGGATGATAATCTCGTCCGAGTTGGCGCAGAGCCTGGCCATTCACAGCGGCAGTTTGCTTGTCCGACAGCGTGCATCGCCAGCAGGGCAGAACCACAGCATGGGCGCTTGCATCTGGATGCAATAGCTCACATCTCAGCAGGGTCTGCGAGCGCAGCTGCCACTGGACCTCAGGTGGGCTTCTCAGCAGGCCTGTCCTTGGCCATCCTGGCCTGTCTTGCCCTCAGGGCCTGCCTCCGTGGTCGTGCAGGCATCGGCCATATCCACGCAGTCACGGTACGCCCCTGAGGTACGTTATCTCAGCAGCAGTGAACAGCAGCCCTCAGCTGCTGCTGTGCCAGAGGTCAGGTGTGCAGCAGCGTTGCCTTTTCTGTCTCCTGCCAGCAGCCCCCGGCCCACATTCCTGTACCTGGTGATCCCTACACACCATACTCGCAGCGCACGGAGTGTGAGTGTGTGGGGGGAGGGGTTGCATTGCTCAGTTCCTGGTTCCGCTGTGCTGTTGCCCGAGTATCGACCCCTGAGTGGTGCTCGTGCAACGGCGTTTCTAAACAGCACAGCTACAGGGCTGAAGCAGCGCACACTGCCGTGCATGGCAGCTGCTTGCTTCACCTGTGGGCAGCAGCTTTGCCTGTCTCCTGCCAGCAGCCCACAGCCCATGTCCGGTTACCTGGTGATCCCTACACGCCATACTCGCAGCGCACGGAGTGTGAGTGTGTGGGGGGAGGGGTTGCATTGCTCAGTTCCTGGTTCCGCTGTGCTGTTGCCCGAGTATCGACCCCTGAGTGGTGCTCGTGCAACGGCGTTTCTAAACAGCACAGTTACAGGGCTGAAGCAGCGCACACTGCCGTGCATGACAGCTGCGAGTGGTGGTGTGCCTGCCAGGTAGGGGCAGTTTGCAGGAGTGCCAGCACCAAGGCGCGCACAGCGACAAGAGGGATGGTGAAGACTCCGTCCCGGTGGGAGGTGTTTTTAGGTGCGTCCAGTTTGACGGAGAAGGGTGCATAATCTAGTTGCTGCTGCGCTTGCAGGAATGCTGCAGCTTGCCAGCAGTCCTTCTGAGGGTCAGCATACAGTGCGGCATTGTCAACAGCCCCCAAGCATTCGAATCAGCTCAGCCATGTCCTGCTGGCATGCCTGTCTCAGGTCCTTCCCTGCACCAGCCATAGCACAATCAACCCTGACGTATGTCTTTCGGTGCTGGGCTCATCACCACTGCTGTGTGGATTCTGCTGCAGGTCGTCAGGAGGATGCACAAGCCGCCGCAAAAGTACTCAGGTGTGTCGTGGTGCTGTGGGTTGATCTCGCAGTGAACGTTGCCGTTGCTGCTGCGCGCCTGCATGCAGTGCAGAGCAGTTGGCTACTTGCTTCCAGCACCCTCAGCAACCCCTCCCTTTTGCTGCCTGTTCTGTGGGTGAACTCTCAGGGTGCAGCGTTGATTGTTTGTCACAACACTGTCGTCGTGACTTGTCTGCAGGTACGTTCATGACTTCTGCAAATGGAAACCCACAGCCGACCAAAGACACGGTGGGGCGCGCTGTCACCTGCACCACTCCTGACTTGCTCCAATTCCAAGGTAAGGGCGTGGAGCGGTGACCAGCTCGCACGCGGCATGGCAAGGTTGGGGGCTGTTGGTGTACTGGGGCTGCTGGCTTGGGATCAGCATGGCGGGTTTCTTGGTGGCGGGCGCAGGCAGTGGCTTGCGGGTGGTCAACAGCTGCGGGTGCAGGTGAAGGCAGGCAAGTCCACGCAAGTAAACGTCTGCACAAAGCGCGTGAGCTGCCAGTCATAAGGGCCCCCTTCCATCGCTTCAAGCTTACCATGTGCTTTTACTGCTCTGCGCTGCTGTGCAGGTATCCTGCTGAAGGCGTCGATGTGTGCTTGGTTGGAATGCATGCACCAATCTACCGCACTTTCGTGGAACAGCGCAGCAGCTGACACTGTCAGCCTGACAGTGCGTACTGGCAGCGCAACATGCTGTCATACATGTCGTCGGTTGTGCGTGCGTATGTTTGTCACACTGCGTCTGTGTCTGCATGACTGTTGTTGGTTGCCAGCTCTTGCCATGCTGTGAGAATCAGGGTCACATTTGTCATCTGCATTTGCACAGCTCAGCTTTGGCGATTGCAATCAACACTTGCACAGTGCGACGTGACTGTGGTTCACGGTTACTGCAGCATCTCGCCTCTGTTGGCAGCATCCCATTTGTACACCCTCAGCAGCTGAGCCCATCGCTGTTGCTGCGCACTGTCATACAGTGGTTTCAATGATTATTTGCATCTTGTCATTTCACCTATGCAGCCCACTGTGCAGTTTGATTTGGTGTGAAGCACGGCATGCAATCTGATGTGTCTGTCGTTCTTGATAATTAGAGGTTGCCAGATGTAATATGCTTCAAGCAAGGGGCGTCCATGTGAAGGGCTTGAATATGTTGGGTTGCCAACGGCTGCACTAGCTATAAAAGTGGGCCTACTGTCATGTCTCTTTCCCAGCATAAGGCTCAAAGCTGCATTGCGTGGCTGCACCTTCATGTCACAGTGAGCCAAGGGTTTGGGGGCCCCGAAGCTCGTCTAGCTTCAGCTGCACATGCATATGCATCACTGTTGCTTTACTACTTCTTTTCGTTGGCAGACACGGCAGCTTCAGCCTCTGCGATCTTACTACAAAGCTGCATTGCGTGGCAGCGAACATGTCCTGCATCAAGCAATAGGAGTGAGTCAATCTGCAGCAGCTCATGATGAAGAAGCTGGCTCAATATGTAGCAGCTCATGATGAAGCTGGCAGATGGGGAAAGCACTACCCTTTACTATTCCACACAAGGCCTGACAGCGCCACCAGCCACAGGCTTCCTGGGACCCACATACAGTACATGCATTGGTACGTGCTAGGACTCCAGATTTTCAGCAAAAGAATAACAACCATGTACGAAAGGGGTCCATTCCGACTGGGCTCGGACCTTGTGCTGTCAAGCCCAGCAGCAGTGCTGACATCACATAGTCAGCTCTAATCGTCGGCAACTGTGCTCAAGAACGATAAGCCAAAGCCTATGAGGCATGATATGCACCACAAGAACCATGACTGCTGTGCTGTTGCTGCTGACGGTTTACGAACACTGTCATTTTCAGTTTGTGTGCCTTATCAGGGCCAGGCCATCCAAACATCTTCATTGCATGCAACCAAGTCTCGCCAGCAGGAGGCTGACCAATTCTTTGCCATTCATTGTGGTGGTTGTTGCCTCTTCATCCATCGTGTCCGCTCTTGAGTTGTTTCGCCCTTGGCCAGTGCCATCGTTGCTGAGAGGTGCTGTGTGTTGCTTGTCTGGCTGATGTCTCTCGTCCGAGTCGCGCAGTCTTGTGCCACAGTAGCTTAGGTAGATGCATTCTCGGACTGGCGTTCAATGGCGCAGCAGGGCAGATACACGGCAGCAGCGTCCTGGTTTCAGCCTCAAGTGCCTGCCTCGGAGCTCGGTCTGACAGCGGAGCTGCTGCTGGGCCTGAGGGGGAGCTCCTCAGCAGGCCTGTCCTCAGCCATACCTGCCCCTTGCCCTCAGGGCCTGCCTCCGTGGCCGTGCAGGCATCGGCCATCTCCACGCATTACGGTACGCCCCTGAGGTACGTTACCCCAGCAGCAGTGAACAGCAGCCCCCAGCTGTGCTATGCCAGAAGTGTGCAGCAGCGTTGCCTTGCCTGTCTCCTGCCAGCAGCCCAGCCCATGTCCGGTTACCTGGTGATCCCTACACACCATACTCGCAGCGCACGGAGTGTGAGTGTGTGGGGGGAGGGGTTGCATTGCTCAGTTCCTGGTTCCGCTGTGCTGTTGCCCGAGTATCGACCCCTGAGTGGTGCTCGTGCAACGGCGTTTCTAAACAGCACAGCTACAGGGCTGAAGCAGCGCACACTGCCGTGCATGGCAGCTGCTTGCTTCACCTGTGGGCAGCAGCTTTGCCTGTCTCCTGCCAGCAGCCCACAGCCCATGTCCGGTTACCTGGTGATCCCTACACGCCATACTCGCAGCGCACGGAGTGTGAGTGTGTGGGGGGAGGGGTTGCATTGCTCAGTTCCTGGTTCCGCTGTGCTGTTGCCCGAGTATCGACCCCTGAGTGGTGCTCGTGCAACGGCGTTTCTAAACAGCACAGTTACAGGGCTGAAGCAGCGCACACTGCCGTGCATGACAGCTGCGAGTGGTGGTGTGCCTGCCAGGTAGGGGCAGTTTGCAGGAGTGCCAGCACCAAGGCGCGCACAGCGACAAGAGGGATGGTGAAGACTCCGTCCCGGTGGGAGGTGTTTTTAGGTGCGTCCAGTTTGACGGAGAAGGGTGCATAATCTAGTTGCTGCTGCGCTTGCAGGAATGCTGCAGCTTGCCAGCAGTCCTTCTGAGGGTCAGCATGCAGTGCGGCATTGTCAACAGCCCCCAAGCATTCGAATCAGCTCAGCCATGTCCTGCTGGCATGCCTGTCTCAGGTCCTTCCCTGCACCAGCTCCAGCACAATTAACGCTTGACAGATTACTTTCAGTATTGGGCTCACCATTGCTGAGTGGATTCT
Source organism: Desmodesmus armatus (assembly GCA_007449985.2). Lineage (NCBI taxonomy): Eukaryota > Viridiplantae > Chlorophyta > Chlorophyceae > Sphaeropleales > Scenedesmaceae > Desmodesmus > Desmodesmus armatus. The sequence continues at coordinate 292,953 of VIIQ02000724.1, forward strand.
ACCGCAGGTCCCCAGGAGGATGCACAAGCCGCCTGACAAGTGCTCAGGTGTGTCCTGGTGCTGGTGGGTCAATTTTGCAGTGAACGTTGTCGATGCTGCTACGCGCAGTGTAGAGCAGTTGGCTACTTGCTTCCAGCACCCTCAGCAACGCCTCCCTTTTGCTGCCTGTTCTGCGGGTGGTCGTCTTGGTGTGCAGCGTTGAGTGTCTTCTTCAACAAACATTGTTGCTGTCACTTGGCTGCAGGTATGTTCTTGATTTGGAAGGGAAACCCACAGCCGACCAAAGACACTGTGGGGCGCGCTGTCACCTGCACCACTCCTGACTTGCTCCCATCCCCAAGGTACGGGCGTGGCACGCTGACCAGCTTGCGCGCGGCATGGCATGGTTGGGGGCTGTTGGCGTAGCAGGCCTGCTGGCGTGGGGTTAGCATGGACGGTGATGGCTGGATGATCATTGATGGTGGCTGGTGCAGGCAGTGGTTTGGGGTGTTGTCAACAGGCGAGGGTGCAGGTGTATGCCTGCAGATCCACCACATCCCTGTCTGCAAGTGCACCGAGCGCGTGATTGGCTAGCTACAAAGGCCCCTTCCATCGCTGCAGGCTCACCGTGTGCCCATACTGCTCTGCGCTGCTTTGCAGGTATCATGCTGAAGGCTGTGTGTCGATGTGCGCTTGTTGGAAGTGCAAAATTTTCCGGGACGTTGCAGCAGCTGACAGGCTGTACTGGCAGCGCAGCATGCTGTCATCCATGTTGTTGGTTGTATTTGCGTATGTTTGTCACACTGCGTCTGTGTCTGCCTGAATGTTGCCAGCTCTTGCCATGCTGGGGGGAAGCAGGGTCAGTTCTTTTATCTGCATTTGCACAGTTTAGCTTTTGGGCCTTTGGCGGTTGGCAGCTGGCAGTGATGCCTGCCCCCAGCATGACGCGTGTAGACATACGTGTGTGTCACATGACTGGGTTATGCTGGGCCTGATTGCATAACACCGGCTGACTGAACATGACTACGGTTCACGGTTCAGGGGTGCCTCTGTTGGCAGCGTCCCACTTGTACACACTCAGCAGCTGCGTCCACTGTTGCTGCGCACTGTCATACAGTTGTTTCAACGATTACTTGCATCTTGTCAATTCAAGCATTCGGCGCACTGTGCAGTTGGATGTGGTGTGGTGTGATGCACAAATTCAACTGATGTGGTTGTTTTCCTTGGCAACAGGAGGTTCCTACATGTAACATGCTTTGAGCAACGAGGATCCATGTGGAAGGTTTGACTATGTTGCATTTTTTATATGTTGCATTGCCAACGGCTACACAGCCAGTTCTGTCCACACACATGAGAATGTTTTGACAAATTGAGAATCATGCTGGAGCTCTGAAAGTGGGAATGCTGTCATGTCTCCTTCTCAGCATAGGCTCCAGCTGCATCCGTGTCAGCCAACATGTCCTGTACCCAGCAATAGGAGTCAGGCAATCTGCAGCAGATTGTGATGACGAAGCTGGCAGACGTAGAATCTTTCAACTAGGCTTTTCCACACACACAGCCTTAGTGAGCTTGCATGTATCCAAGTACTCCCTCTGTCGACACACCAGGCCTGATAGCCCCACCAGCCACAGGCTTCTATGAGACCCACGCACGTGCAAAAGCTACATGCAATCCACATGCGGGTGGCATAACAACTGCAACAGCGCTGTTGCATGCTAGCATGGACCTGCAGGGTGTCAGCAAAGACATAAAAGCCATTCGTTGCCAACCCCCGGGGGGATGCCTTTCGTCTTTGACTTTGTACTGCCCCAGCCCAGCAACGGTGCAACTGTAATCACCCTGCCAGGCTGGCAGCGCCTTACGCCTGCTACACGAGACACATGGTACATGCAGCTGACAATTGAGCCTCGATTGTCAGCTGTGGGGCCCACAGCAGCCACGGCAGTTTCATTGCACTAGTGCACCACAATCCTGTGGTGTTGCATGCACCACGCCGTCAGAGCTGGCCACACAGCTCGATTACTGAAGCTGGTGGGGGAGGGCACAATCTGTTTGACTGCGGGTGTGCTTGGGCATTTTGGTGCCGCAACTTATAGCCTCCCTTTTAGCCGAGTGTGCAGAATGGTTTGCTGTTCAACAGCACAGTGTGTGCTAATAAATATTCACCTGTTACCTGTAGTTCCTTTGGCCAACCTGAGCAAGTGCTGTGGCGCAGTTTTTTGTACCCTGGGGACAATGCCGCAGGGGCAAAAAGGGCAAGCCATCAACTCTTGCTGGTTACAATTGGGCCCCGTCAAAACATCACCATCCACCATACACACTGATCATGATCACAATGCCATACATCTGCCGCTGCTGAAACACTTCATCCCGTCACTTATCACAGCATGCAGTCTGGTCGCACAGGACCACACTGCAGCAGGCTGCTGGTTACACTCAGCAAGGGGCCATAAGACAGAGCAGCAGCCTGCCTGTGCAAAACCCTGTGGCAACCCCGAAACCCACTGTTACACTAGCCTGGAGGCTAGCTACATGTACATGCAGGACACCATCAGCACCACACAGCAAACTGCAGTCGTGACCCAGAGAACAAGGGTATTGCATGCATATGCTGTGAGAGGCAACTGTGTTGGCAAACAAAACTGTGTTGCCCTGGCCGCTTCCACCCTGGGGACGCCTTGATCAACCTCACCCACTCTACTGTGCACCGCGCCTGCCTGTGTACACCGCCAACACCGTGCTGACATAACCATGCCAGCATATGGCCCGGCAGCAGGACAGACCCAGTGACCGTGCCAATTTGCACGCAGCTGCAAGCACGAGCTGCAAGAAGGGTGTGCGCTCAATCCAAAGTGCACACTGCACATGCACTGCATGGCATGCCCCAGACCAGCATGCAGCCAGCGCCCAACAAACTGCGCAACACGCCCAGCATGCAGCCAGCCGGCAATTGCTGGCCAGCTTGAGGCATCCATGGATCCTGCATACAACATGCACACAAACTAGTACTAAAAGCACGTGATGGGCACACACACCTGGGCTTGCCTTGCCTGTAGTAGCCCAAACACCAGCAGGACTGTAGCCACTGCCCTCACGGGCACTGGGGGCAAGAAAAATACAGTGACCACCCTATTGAGCAGGGCCCTGCCATAGTGCTTTCGGACTGCTTTCAGACGTCTGGTGACTATAGGCCTCAACAGCACTTTCAAAACCCCTAAAGCAACACACTGCTAATTCCATAAATCAATACCCTCTTCAATATTGTGTAATCAGGGCACACACACTGTGCTCCAACAGACGAGCTGACAGCCACTCAGCACATGTCGCAGCACCCTGAATCAAACCGCCAGCACTCGAGCAGCAAGCCACCAACCAGCCCGGAACAATGCTGGTATAGCCATGGATGTCGACATGTTGAGCTGTGGTTGAAAACCGAACCCAGTGGCCAAGTGCAGCGATAGCGAATTGCAGTCAGTGTGGCGCCCTCAAGGGACCTTCGTCACAAAAAGCCCAGACCAAGCCCGCCCAAAGAGTTAACGCCAGGGCGGGCGGCCCTGCCGGCCATTGTTGCCACCTCTGCCGGTACGCCTGATGTTTGCGTTGCCGTTTGTGCGCCCTGCTGCTGCGCTGGGGTTTGTGGAATGGCGCGGCTGCTGCTGAGGTTGACACGGGGGGCTGCCCCCTGCAGGGCCAGCTGTCTGGGCCTGCTGCGGTGGCCTTGAGCCACTTGGGGTGCTGTTGTTGCTGCTAAGCTGCTGCTGCTGCTGCCTGTCAGCAGGCTGTGGCCTGTGCTGCTGCTGCTGATGCGGCTGGTGAGCCGGCATGTGGTGTTCCAGGGCTGTAGCCGCCTGCTGTGCCACTTCAGGGTCATTGCTATGCAGGTTGCGCTGCAGCACCTGGCGCCACACGGGAACATCACTCGGGTCCTGCACAGGGGTCCACGAGCAGCACCAACAGCAGAACACACTGTGAGCTATGTTAGCTCAATGCACAGGCGGCAAGAGGCCATGCTGGATGCAAAGGCAGTACTGAAGCAATCTCACTGACAATGACATGTCAGAGCGCACTAGCAGTCAGCATTGGCAATTGGTAAGAACAGCATTTGGCTACAGTGATCATTTGAATGTCGACGAGACAAGGGCAGCCCAAGACAACACAAACACCACTGCAGTAGCAGGCTGCACATGACAAGAGCCACACTGCAGCCATCAACTCACCTGCACCGTGCAGTAAAATTGTGCATATTCCCAGCGTGGATGGGCTAAATCAATGGCACAAAAATACAAATGCGTCAGCCGCTGCAGCTGCGTCAGGTGCAGCACCAGCCCATGTATCTCGGGGCTTCCATAGTCCCTCAGGTACAGCCGCTCCAGCCCTGTCAGCTGTGTCACCACCTCCAACCCCATGGACGCAGTCCACTGACACCCCAGGGAGAGGTCACGCAAGCCGCTCAGCCCCGTAAGTGGGGCCAGCAGCTCCGCACTGTACTGCAGCTGCAGCATCTGCAGTGAGCGCAGCCCAGGGCAGCAGCTGATGAGGCGGCTGCCTTCAGGTGCTGCTGTAGACTCTGCCAGCCAAGAGTCTGGCTGGTTGAGCCAGTTGATATGAAGCTCCTGCAGGTGTGGCAGCTGCCTGCCTGCAGGGAACACGTGCTGCCACACCTCTTCTGGTAGGTGGCAGGTGTCAAGATCAAGGTACTGCAACCTGCTGCTGGCTGTCAGTGCTGAGTAGGCTGCTGCGGGGACTCTGCCATTGGCCGTAAGACTGGCCCTCAAACTTAGGAATGTCAGTTGCTGCAGCTGCTGCAGGTGGGACAGCAGCTCTGTGACCTCACTTGAGGCCCCGCAGCCCATAGTGCATGCCATCAACTTGAGGTGCCGCAGCTGTGTCCTGCCTGCCAGGACACCAGGCTGGAACTTGCAGAACACAGAGGCCACCTCCTTGGCAAGCCCCACACATAGCTCTAGGCGTGTCAGCTGCTGTGAGCCTGACAGCATGCTGCTGCTGATGGTGAATCTGCTGCAGCAGTCCAGCCGCAGGTCCTGCAGGCGAGTCAGGCCCTGCAGTTGCTGCATGCTGTCTTCGTCTTGCAGCCCAAAGTTTACCAGCTCCAAGTATGTCAGCTGCTGCACACCCTGCAGCGCATCACTCTGGAAGTGATACATGCACCCATCGTTTGCTAGGGTGCTCATCAGCCCGCTGAGCGGATGTTGCTCCCCCCACCGCACTGGCCTATCCCTGGGGAAGTCAAAATACTTTATGCTCAGGTGCTGCAGGCCTGGCAGTGCTGCCAAGGCTGTCCCCAGCTCCTTCACCCCAACCAGTGGCTGATACCTTATACCAACATGAGGCTCCCAGGAAGCCCCCTGATACAATATCTGCAGCCCTAAATGTACCCCGCTGATGGTCAGGCTGGATAGCCTGTGCAGCTTGTTGTTGGGCAAATGCCGAAGGTTGAGTCCCACCGTTTTCTCAAATTCAATGCTGCTGACTTTCTGGCCGTAGTTGTCGAGGTATAGAAGTATGCTGTCCAACTGAGTCTGCGCAATCTCCATGCTGTGATCTGGCAGCGTTACTCTGATGTTGCTAGCTGCCAGCACGGCCGCCTGGTGCAGCCTGCTGTGGGTGCGTGCAGCACTGAACAAGCTCCGGGGATCCTCAGCGCAGTGCTGCAGGACCAATAGCAGACATGGGTCTGGCAGCTGTAGGAGGGAAATTGGCTCCGCATGGTCTTCCCTGCGCCAGCACACAGCAACATCATGGGTGCCATGATGACATAGCAACAAAGGCAGCACACCCGCACCACCCTTCCTTTACAGTTGCAAGAGACAAGGTAACACCATGTTTTCATCAACAAGCATGCCACGATCGAAAGGGAAGAGTTGGGGGCCTGTGCCATGGGCTTGTGAGCAGCAGCAAGTCTTCGGCAACCAAGCAGATGCATGTCGCGCCATACCGGCTGCTGGAGTCATCACCATGCCCATCATCCAGGGCCCATCCAAGCTGCCCTAGGGTATCCATAAGCCCCTGCTGCTGTTCGGTTCCCCGTTCAGGTGATCTGATGTGTCGCTCGAATGGCTGTGTTTGAACGCAAGCAGTGATTAGGTGCACGCCGTAGCGACCTTCATTTTTCGTCACTTCTTCCCAGGATTTTGAGGGCTCCGTTCAGTGCTACGCCAGGTTCTTGGTCTTTGCTTTGTTCAAACTGGAGGGCACAAGCGGACAGCACTGTGTAGTTGTCTGTGAGATGCGAGTTAACCAATTGATGGCAATTGATGATGTCACACAACTGCCTGAGTTGATGGTACCCTCCCAGCCAGGCCGCGCGTGCCAGTGCCTTCTGCTGCTGGAGCTGCTAGGCGGGCAGCCCACTCCCCCGCCACTCGAACTCAGCTGCTGGGTACTTGTGGACAAGCATGCTTTAGGTGTAAAGCAACGTTGCAGGACTGTTGCATCCTGTTTGAAAAAGATCACAGCCACATGAAAACCCATGCACAGAGCACATCTTGGCAAGCCAGCCTGGCAAGTTCAAATCAGCGCCTACACTAGATTTCACGGTGTTTGTGAGCTGATCAGCTGTGGGATGTTGCCTTCATCAGCCCCCAGAATTGGGCACACACTTGACCAAGTGTGGGACGTTGGATGAGAGCGACCTGCAGCTTGTATGCTGCTGGGTGTGCAGGTGGCTTGGGCTGCTAGCGGGGCATGAAACATCACGGGTGGATTGCCTGTTGCAGGCTGCAGCCTCATGGATCAAAACCAGACCACCTCACGGCAAGCCAGCAACTCTTGCTTACAGCGGTGACCCCGTCAAAACATGACCCTTGACCATTACTACGCACCAAAGCAATCCTACACAAAATACACAGATCACAACATCATACAGCTGCCGCTGCTGACAACCCGGACTGTCACTTAGTTATGCAGCTGGTCCTGCGCAGGACCCCACCACAGGCAGGCTGCTGGTCACACTCAGCAAGGGGCCATCAGCCTGCCTGTGCACAAACCATGTGCCAACCCCCAACCCAGTGTTACAATAGCCTGGCAGGCTAGCTGCATACAGGACACCATCAGCACCACATAGCACTGCAGTGGTGGCACCACACCTCAGCATACTGCAGCATTTGACCTGGAGAACAAGGGTTCTGCATGCAGATGCTGTGAGAAGCAAGTGCGTTGCCCTGGCCGCTCCCACCCTGAGTACGCCCTCCATCAACTCCACACACTCAACTGTGCACCACGCCAGCCTATCACACCGCTCACACCGTGCTGACATCACCATGCCATGCTGGCAGCATGTGGCCTGCAGGACAGGCCCAGTGGTGGCCAGATTGCAGACAGCTGTAAGGAGGGCACACGCTCACTCCAAACTGCACACCGCACATGCACTGCATGGCCGCCATGCAGTAACCCACACCAGCATGCAGGCAGCACCAACAAACTGCAAAACATGCCCAGCATAAGGATGCAGCCAGCTGGCAGTTGCTGGCCAGCTTGTGGCATCCATGCATTCTGCATGCAAATGCACATGACCCAGTACTGCCAGTACTTTTGAAAGTGCATGATGGGCACACACACCTGAGCTTGCCTTGCCTGTAGTAACCCAAACACCAGCACGACTGTAGCCACTGCCCCACACAGACACCAAGGGCCAAACACACAAAGTGACCACCCTGTTGAGCAGGGCCCTGCCACAGTGCAGCAAGCCTCAACCGGCTTTCAGACTGCTGATGACGATAAGCCTCAACACCACTTTCATATTCTCCAATGCAACATTTCAATGTCCCCACTGATTACCTTTCCCTATAATCAGGGCACACACGCCGCGCTGAGCTCCACAGACGAGCTGACAGCTACTCAGCACATGTCGCAGGCACATAGAATTAAACCGCCAGCACTCAAGCAGCAAGCCACCAACCAGCCAAGCACGCAGCTGTCGCAGCCATGAATGATATCACATGTTGACCTGTGGTTTGAGTGTGAACCCACTGGTCAAGTGCAGCCACAGCCAAGGCCATCAGTGCGGCGCATCCAAAGGGCCTCTTAGTCACCAAACGCCAGATCAATCCAGCCCAAAAGAGTTAACGCCAGGGCGGGCGGCCCTGCCGGCCGTTGCTGCCACCTCTGCCCGTTTGCCTGCCGTTTGTGTTGCCGTTTGTGCGCCCGCCTGCTGCGCTGGGGGTTGTGGAGCGGCGCGGCTGCTGCTGAGGTCGGCAGGGAGGGCTGCCCCCCGGCTGGGCCTGCTGCCGTGGCGTAGAGCCGTATGGGGTGCTATTGTTGCGACGGGGCTGCTGCTGCTGCCTGTCAGCAGGCTGTGGCTCGCCAGCCGGCATGTTGTTCTCCAGGGCTGCAGCCGCCTGCTGTGCCACGCGGTAAGAGTCGTGCTGCAGCACCTGGCGCCACACGGGCTCATCACTAGGGTCCTGCAAAGTCGTCCGGGAGCAGCACCAACAGCAAAACACAGATAGCTCAGTGCACAGGTGGAAAGAGGCTATGCTGGATGCAGAGATAGTATGCGAGCAATCTCACTGACACCGACATGTCACAAGTTGAACGCACTAGCAGTCAGCAATGGCAATCGCGGTGACCAATGACCGACATAGTATGACCCCACAAAGGGTTAACCAGAGACTATGACCCCAAACCTGGTCCCAACTTCACATCCCTCAAGGGTTGCCCAAGACAACACGAGCACCATTGCAGTTGCAGTCAACACATGACAGGAGCCAAAATGCAGCCATCAACCCACCTGCACCTTGCATTCCATGTGAACCCGAGGCCTCGGCCAGCATTCAGGTGTTGCAATGGCGCCATACAAATCCAATTGTGTCAGCCGCTGCAGCTGCGTCAGCTGCAGCACCAGCCCCCCTATTGCTGGGCCTCCACAGTCCCTCAGGAACAGCCGCTCCAGCCCCGTCAGCTGAGAAACCACCTCCAACCCCAGGGACTTATAGTACAAAGTCCCCAAGGAGAGATCACGCAAGCCGCTCAGCCCCGTCAGTGGGGCCAGCAGCTCTGCAGTGTACTGCAGCTCCAGCATCTGCAGTGATTGCAGCCCAGGGCAGCAGCTGACGAGGCGGCTGCCTTCGGGAGCTGCCGCACTATTTCCAAAGGTGCAGACGTACCCAATGTCAAGCTCCTGCAGGTGTGGCAGCTGCCTGCCTGCAGGGAACACGTGCTGCCACACCTCTTCTGGTAGGTGGCAGGTGTCAAGATCAAGGTACTGCAACCTGCTGCTGGCTGTCAGTGCTGAGTAGGCTGCTGCGGGGACTCTGCCATTGGCCGTAAGACTGGCCCTCAAACTTAGGAATGTCAGTTGCTGCAGCTGCTGCAGGTGGGACAGCAGCTCTGTAACCCCACTTGAGGCGCCAAAGCCCATAGTGGCACTATGGGCCCAGTGACTGCATGCCATCAGCTTGAGGTGCCGCAGCTGTGTCCTGCCTGCCAGGACAGCAGGCTCGAAAGCGCAGAACATAGGGGCATGCTCAGGCTCTCCAAACCCCATACACAGCTCCAGGCGTGTCAGCTGCTGTGCGCCTGATAGCATGCTGCTGCTGATGGTGAATGTACTGCAGCCGTCCAGCCGCAGGTCCTGTAGGAGCGTCAGCCCCTGCAGTTGCTGCATGCTGTCTTTGTCTTGCAGCCGAAAGTTCACCAGCTCCAAGTAGGTCAGCTGCTGCAGGCCCTGCAGCGCATCACTGGGTAATTGATACATGCACTCGATGCTTGCTAGGGTGTTCAATAGCTCGTGTTGCTGCCACCACGGCATTGGCCCAAGCTTGGGGAAGTCGAAAAACTTTATGCTCAGGTGCTGCAGGGCTGGCAGTGCTGCCAAGTCTGTCCCCAGCTCCTCCACTCCAAGCAGCGGCTGATATTGATAACTGATACCAGGTATCAGTGGTACCCCGCTGATTGTCAGGCTGGACAGGCCGTGCAGCTTGTCAATGGGCAAATGCTGAAGGTCGAGTCCCACAGTTTTCTCAAATTCAATGCTGCTGACGTGCTGGCCGTAGTTGTCAAGATACAGAAGCATGCTGTCCAACTGAGTCTCCGCAATCTCCATGCTGTGATATGGCAGCGTTATTCTTAGGTTGCTGGCTGCCAGCACGGCCGCCTGGTGCAGCCTGCTGTGTGCACGTGCAGCACTGAACAGGCTCCAGAGGTCATCAGCGCAGTGCTGCAGAACCACCAGCAGACATGCATCTGGCAGCTGTAGGAGGTGGCATGGCTCCGCATGGTCTTCCCTGTACCAGCACACAGCAACGTTGTGGGTGCCATGACATTGATCAATCCCACGAGAATAGCAACAAAGGCAGCACACCCGCACCATCCTTCCTTTACAGTTGCCAAAGGCAAGGGAACACCATATCTTCATCAACAAGCATGCCATAAGTGAAAGGGAAAAGCTGGGGGCCTGTGCCATGCTTATGAGCAGCAGCAGCTTGCAAGCTTCAGCAACCAAGCAGATGCGTGTCGCGCCTTACCGGCTGCTGGAGTGAACGCAAACACCACCATGCCCATCTTCAAGGGCCCACGCAAGCTGCCCTATGGTATCCATGAGCCCTGCTGCTGTTCGGTTTGCCGTTCTGATGATCTGCTGCGTCGCCCGAATGCCTCTGATTGATGCGCAAGCAGTGATAAGGTGGACGGCGTAGCGACGTGTATTTTTCACCACTTGTGACCAGGATTTTAAGGGCCCCGTTCAGTGCTACACTCCAGGCTCTAGCCTAGAGCCTAGTAGGGCTTTGCTTTGTTCAAACTGAAGGGCATGCAGACAGTACTGCGTTATCGTATGGCAGTTGCGAGTGGGCTGCTTGCTGGCAAATTCGATTGTAACATAAGCGCCCGAGTTGATGGTACCCTCCCAGCCAGGCCGCGCGTGCCAGTGCCTTCTGCTGCTGGAGCTGCTAGGCGGGCAGCCCACTCGCCCCGCCACTCGAACTCAGCTGCTGGGTACTTGTGGACAAGCATGCTTTAGGTGTAAAGCAACGTTGCAGGACTGTTGCATCCTGTTTGAAAAAGATCACAGCCACATGAAAACCCATGCACAGAGCACATCTTGGCAAGCCAGCCTGGCAAGTTCAAATAGTGCCTACACTAGACTTCAGGGTGTTGGTGGGCTGATCAGCTGTGAGATGCTGCCTTCATCAGCCCCCAGAATTGGGCAATACTTGACCAAGTGTGAGATGTTGACTAAGAGCGACCTGCAGCTTGTATGCTGCTTGGTGTGCAGGTGGCTTGGGCTGCTAGCGCGCGGGGCACGAAACATCAGGAGTGGATTGCCTGTTGCAGGCTGCAGCCTCATGGATCCAAACCAGACCGCCTCACGGCAAGCCAGCAACTCTTGATTACAGCGGTGACCCTGTCAAAACAAGGCCCATGCCCATTACTACGCACCAAAGCAGTCCCACACCAAACACACTGATCACAACAAAATACAGCTGCCACTGCTGGAACACTCCAGACGTCACTCATCATAGCATGCAGTTGGTCCTGCGCAGAACCACACCACAGCAGGCCCAAACCACACTCAGAAAGAGACATCACACAGAGCAGAACCCTGCCTTTGCACAACACTGTGGCAACCAGAGGAGGCACTGAAAGCTAGCCCAGCAGGCTAGCTGCATACCGTGCTCAACAGCACCGCACACAGCAGACTGCAGCCCTTGACCCAGCCAACAGGGGTCTTACCAGCCATGAAACACAACTTATCCCTCCACCGGCCGCCTCCCTGTAGACGCATCCGTCAACTACACTCACCCCACCACGCACACAGCGCCTGCCTGATATCGCCATGTCAGCATGTGGCCTGCAGGACACACCCAGTGGTGACCAATGTGCACAGGGGTGCGACCGTACATCAACCATACACGCAGCACACAGCATGCCCCATGCCACACCACGTCCCATACAATACCACCAGCACGAACAAACTGCACAGCACGCCCAGCATGCCGCCAATTACTGGACCGGCTGGTCACATCCAGGCACTCTGCATGCATATTGCACACAAGACAAGCAGTCACAGTGCTTGATGGGCAAACCCCACGCAAGCATGACCTCCCAGAGCGTTGAGAGAAAGATGATCCCCATCACCAGCATTGCCACTGCTGCTCACAGGCACCCAAGCGCAAGGCCACCCAACACATGGGCGAGCACATTGCAGGCAAGCCAGGGGCACAGCCACAAGCATCACCAAACAACAAAACTCCCCCTTCACGGCCACCCGCATCACAAGACAACTGTTTGTACACCTTATAGCTGCCAGCCCCAGCACATGCATCTCTTGCCACGAATGACAACTTGGCTACATGGGTGCCGCTCTCCAGACCAGGGCCAGCAACATGACTAACCCCCACCAGACATTTGGCAGCCTTGCAGGTGACTTGATCCCGAAGGTGAACACAACAGGAAACCTTCCAGCAGCCACACAAGAGACACAGCTCCCAGTGACTGCACTTTCCCATGTCACCACCAAAACAGTAGCCAAGTACCCTGCCCGCATGAAATCATTCCTGCATAACACTTCGACAGTATAGGCTGGTTTGATCCACACCAGCACAGCTGGACATACCACCAAGTCCTGCCCCAACAGACAATGCTTGACGGCCATACACTCTGTTGCTCATAGATAGGTGTCTCGGCTTCACGCAGCAGCCACTCTGGAAAGCGGCTTGCGCCAACGCCTAACCACACCCACCCACGCAGCTCAGCACGCCACATCCACAATACCCAACACCTCGGCCGGCACACATCCTTGCACATCATTCTTTCCCCCGTAGCCTTTACTTACAAAAACTGCCATCACACGCATACACTGCTACTGTCACAAGGGTTCAGGCCAGACCTGAATAACACCACGATACAAGAATCAGGTCCTGACCTGAACAACACCCCCAAACGCAATCCGCCATGCCGCCACCCTAAGCAAGCAGTACAGGAGAAAAAAACAAGCTGTTCCTGAGCTGTGAAGTAGCCAGGTGCCACGTGCAGCATGCAAGCAGATGAACGAATCAATCAATCCAACCCGGGTTCGACTGGCAGGCAGACCGGCAGGTGTGTTCCACCCTGCCCCGCAGGCTCTGGGAGAACCTGCTACTGCTGCTGCTGTGCTGAGACGTTGGTGCAAGAAGAGGCGCAGGAGGCACCTTGATTTGCATCAATACCCCGGCAGGCGTCATCGCACACCTGCTGCTGGACTCAACCTGGTCCAGCGGTGAAAGGAGCCCTGCTGCACACCCGGCCACATAGGCCAAGCCGCACGAATGCAGCGACACAAATGGTACATAGTGCACATGGTACAACTACTACAGAGAATGGACCCGCGAAAAGGGTTCAAGAGACAGACTGCGCGCAAAAGACAGCGGCAAGGCACTGCAACAGAGACCAAACCCAAACCCACCTGCTGCCCGGCAGTATGGCATGACACACAAAAGGCTGCGGGAGGCAGCAATGCCCTTCGGGGAAAAGGCTTTGTCTGATTGAGTCTTATACACACCCGGCCGCAACCACCACCAACATACACGCCAACAGGTGCGCTGTGTATGTACGTATGTGTTGCTAGCCAACTGCCCAGCCTAACAGTGCTGCTAGATACCCCAGCGAAGCCTATAGCTACATCCAACGTACTCAGCATGCATGCATGTGCTGGAGCCCATGCATGCAGGCGAAGTCCTGCAGTTGCGCGGTGTGCTGGGGACACACACTGCAGGAAAAGCGCGACAACATGTTCGGCCCACAACACATCCCCACCGCAACGCAAAACCGACAGAAAACCGACAGGACAGCCCCAAAGGACAAGGACCATGTATGCGGTGTCAGGCAAAGGACCTGCACAGCATGCACGGCAAAGACACAGGTGCCACTTTCACACGACAGATGGTGTTGCTGGGCGCAGCACACTGCCAGGCGGGGTGTGCAGGGATCGGGGATACAACACCTCGCCCAGCACCAGCACACAGCGGGCATACCAGAAGCGTACACACACTACCCCCTGTAAGGCCAAGCCACCATCCCTACACAACATCACATCATGGTCACACATCATAGTCACACAAAGACACTCCACAAAACGTGTACACGGGCGGAAGCCCTCCATGCATGACACACCATTGATCCGCAGATGAACGCTGCAGCACGCACGCCTGAAGGAAACCACAGGACAAGTGCTGCAGGCGGCAAAACACAGACACGGTGTGTGGAGCAGCAACTGGAAATGCTGGACATCCAAGCACCCACCAAACGCCGATGTTCATACTACAAGATGACACCTCGGCCCCATGGTAAGGCCACCACACTGTACCCCAACGCAGCAGCAAGGGCAACTGCTGCTGCCACCAAGTACATCAAAGCCCATCAGCAACAACCAAAAAAAGGGGCACTGCAACAGACAGAACAGACAACAAAGCACGCTGGCCCAACAACAGAACACAGCCGTGAAAGGTTGTGTTGCAGTGCCAGTCATCAAGTGCAAAGGCAAGTTGCACTCTGTCTTGCACACACCCCGAGACGTTCCCTGCTGCTTCAGGCATGGCCAGTAGAAGCCATGAGGCAGCAGGTACAAGGGATGATGGGATGATGGGTGGTGCTTCAGCACACAACCGCAACCATGACAAATGGCGGTGCTGACTGCACCTGACACGCTGTCACGCACGTGGTGTGTCTGCACTGACATACAGCAACACACGTGATGTTGATTGCACTCAACATGCAACACACACGTGGCACGATTCATACCGTCTGCCACGATACACTCAGTCAGCAGTAGAACGGCTGTTGGACAGAGACATAAGGATGCCTGCTGCAGACTTATCCACAGCATGGGGGTTGCCTGCAATGCCAGAGCCCTGACAGCTCAACTCAGGGCCGACAGAACCCCCGCCCTGCCACCCCGCCTGCCAGAAGCTGCACGTCCTCGCATCCTACTGCTCATGTGGTGCAGCAGCAACACACCCTCAGCAGCGTCGGGACCCAGCTCCGCTGCAGCGGCTGCAGCAGCTGCTGCGGCGTATGCGGGGTTGTCCAGGCTGCTAGCGCTGTTGTCGCTGCCAACTGACGCCTCTGCGCGAGACACGCCCATTGCATTACTGCGCACCCGGCTGCGCTCCTGGCTGGGCATGGCTGGTGGCTGCAGGACAGCAACAACGCAGCACACAAGCAAACAGAGCAAGCCTTTCAAAACCCTGTCACAGCTTCACCTCAACACAGCATCAAGCCCGACACATGCAAGGCGCTCACCACATGATCAGCGCACAACACTGGGGTGCTGGAAATTCACCTGACTAATGTCAAGTGGCAACATCCACCACCAGCAGCACACAGCACTAAACAGCAAGGAAACACCCTCAGCACGCACCTTGAACGCTCCAGCCAGCCCTGGGCCTCCATACACTACTGGGCCATCGCAGCCGCCCATGTACTCCTGCGGGAGCACCCAGCCTGCACCCTCATAGCCGCGCTGGGCGCCAGCATTGTAGCCGGCGTGCTTGGTCCGCTTCCTGCTGCTGTTGGCCTGCTGGGCAGAGGAGCCCCGCTTGCCACTGGGACCTCCCTTGTTGGACCTGCGGTGGTGAGAAGTGGGTGGCAGTGGCAAGGTGGCAGTGGTAGTGAAAGTGGTGGAGGGAGCAGGTCGGCAGGGTGAAGGGACCTGAACAAGCTGGCATGTGCACATGCTAAAACACTGCACGGCCAGTCAGCACCGAGGGCAAGATGGGCCTGTGAAAGCGCGCCAAGCCGTGCAAACACACTAACAGCAGCACTCAAACACCCCCCAAACAACAGCGTCAGAAATCCAAGGGCGGATACCCGCATGTCCCATCAACAGGCTCATCCTGACCTAGCGCTGCAGCCAACACCACCCAACCCACCTGGAGCCACCCCTGCTGCTGGTGGGAGGCAGGGCATCAGGGTCGATGCACCCGATCTCCCCAAACGTGGCCTTCGCATCTTGCCACCAGTGCACCAGCGGCTTGTGCCCCTCATCGCCACTGCCACTAGGCCCTGCCTGCATGCTTGCTGCTGCAGCGGCAGCAGCTGCTGCCATGTTTGCGAGCCCAGCAGCGCCAGCGTCTGCATACCCGCCACCCGCCCCAAACCCTGAAACATCGTAACCAGCAGAAGCAGCGGCCATGCTGTCAGCCAAGCCCGGCTGTGCTGACCACTGCTGCTGCTGGGCTGCAGTTGCTGCAGCTGCAGCAGGGCCGTAGTGCTTACTCATCCAGTACGAGTGGGGGTCAAAGCCAGCCCCACCCACCGCCCCTGCACCCCCACCATAGCTGCTGCCCATTGCCCCTGCCCCTCCTGCCAGGAAACGAGACGCAAAGGAGGGGTCAATCTGTGGCATGGGGCGGAACAGGTTCAAGCCCCCTTGAGGCTGAGCAGCAGCTGCAGCAGCATCATACTCTTCTTGCTCCTGCATGTCCTGCTCCTGCTCTGCTACCTGCTGCTGCTGCTGCCTGAGCATCTCGTCCTGGTACTGCCTCTGCTGCTGCTGCATCACCTGGTGCTGAGCAGCAGCGGCTGCAAAGTGCTGAGCGGCAAGCTCTGGCAGCAGCGGTGGCGGAGGAGGCATCTGCATCGCATGCAGCTGAGCCTGATGCTGCTCGGGGTTGTGGAAGGCTCCACCCTGGTACGCTGCTGCTGCTGCCGCTGCAGCCGCCGCCGCTGCTGCAGATACCGCACCAGCAGCAGCCGCAGCCGGGTCGACAGTTGTGCGCTTGAGTGATGACAAGCTGCGGGTGGTGTTGCTGCGCTGCGGGGGCCTCTTCACGCCACGCTGCTGTGGCTGCGACACAGCAGCTGCTGCTGCAGCAGCTGCCAGTGCTGCTGTCAAGTCCTGCTGTGGATTGTGCTGGCAGGCCTCTCCGTAGTCCAGTCCCTGCATCCCCAGCTGCACTGTGGGCTCCGTGCACTCGCCACCTGCTGCCGCAGCAGCTGCTGCCGCCGACGCTGCAGCAGTGCTGCCACCGGACCCCCACCCACGCTGCTGCCTGCCAAGATGCCCTCTGCGATCGCCGCTCCCGCCGCTGCTGCTGCGTCTGCAACATAGCGCATGGGTGTTGGGCGCAGCACGCCGGGGTTTACCCCCTTGCGCAGGTAGTACTTAGCAGGGTTCAGGCGGGAGTAGTCGTGGGTGACGTGGGGCTGAGACACTGCCTTGCGCATGGTTGAGGGGACATTGGCAAGCAGCACCAGGTGCACTGGCAAGTCCACCACAACAGCAGCACCGATGTCATCAGCAGCAAGCGCAGCACGGTCAGTGACGGCTGTGCCTAAGGATGGCTCCCCAGCCTCCCCCTCATCCTGCTGTTGCTGCGCTTGCGCCGACAGCATGTGTGTGCTGGTGCTGCGGGTAGGGGCGCACCGCCTGGCTGCTGGCAGAGGGCTGCGGGCAGCGGCAGGGGCAGCAGCTTCTGTTGCAGCGTCCTCTGTGTACTGTTGCTGCTGGGAGGTCTGGGCGCTGCTTGCCTTGCTGCGCCCAGATGCTGCGCGCACTGCTGCCAGGGCGCCAGCACCGTACTGCTGAGTCAGCTGCCGGTGCTGGCTGGCCTTGCTGGCGTCCCCCGCACCAGCAGCAGAGGTGCTGTTGCCTCCCGCAGCTGCAGCAGTGTCGAGGCTGCTGCTGGGTACTGGCATCACCTCTGCCCAAGCCATGGCCTGCACACGTGCAAGCCTGTGGAGCTCAAACAGCTGCTGCACAAACACGTCCTGCTGTGCCAGCAGCAGGGAGCGGATGCTGTAGAAGGCACGATCACCCAGAGCAGCATGCATGGCACGGGGTGACGATAGATGCTGCTCCTGAAGGGCCTGCTGCTGTGGTGGTGGTGCAGGTGTCGACTGCTTCTGCACCTCCTGCTCCTGCTGCTGTGCTGCAGGGGCCTGCTGCTGCTGCTGCTGTGACTGGGTCTGCTGAGATTGCAGCTGGGGTAGCTGAGGCAAGCCAGCAGCAACAGGCAGGCGAGTGTGGATTGGTGCCAAGGCGAGCATGATGGGCTGCCGCTGCTGCAGCGCCACTAGCGCAGGCTGCGCCAGACTGGCAGCGAGCTGTCCGCTCCCACCAGCAGCAGCAGAGCCAGCAGCGCCACCCCTACCAGCAGCTGCTGCTTGTGCGCTGGCAGCTGCCTGCTGCTGTTGCTGCAGCAGGGATCCCAGCACCTGCTGCTGCTGAAGCAGCTGCAGCTGTGCGTGCTGAACGTAGGCCGCAGGTGTCTGCAGGCTGCTGACAGCAGGAGACAGCATGCTCCCGCTGGTGAAGGACGTCTGCTGCTGCTGTTGGGGCTTGCACATTCCATTCTGCAGCGCTGCTGCAAACAGCAGCTTGACCAGTTGGTCTGGATTCTTGGCCTGCTGCTGCTGCTGCTTGGTTGCAGGGGTCGGCAGCTGCCAGACTGCTCCTGCACTCTGCTGCTGCTGGCCCTGCGACTGCTGCATGCTGTTGGCGCCCTCGCTTGACATGCGCTGGTTTGTCAAAGTGTCAGCTGTGGTGGCTGTCTTGGTGGCAGCAGCAGCACTGCCTGCTTTGTGCTGCTGGGCAGAGCCCACATTGGGCCCACCTGCTGACGTGGCACTGCCGCCATTGGCATCACTCTGGCAGGCCTCAGCTGTGCTGCCAGCTGCCTGGCACTGCTGCAACATCGCGTTGTTGTAGAGCGTGGACTGTTGCTGGCCAGCACAGCATCCTTCCTGTGTGCGCACGGGCTTCTGCATAGCAGGAGAGGGCAACATAACAAAGGCAAGTGCCCAAACGATCAGGTGCAAGGCACCAAAGGGTGCAAAGGCGTTGAAGCAGAACTTATTTAGGCAAACCATCACCACAAGAGCCCTTAGGGTAAGCTGAGCTGTGGCACAGGATATTGCGAGTGGGGTCCTTGTGCCAATATCATCATCGCGTGTGATGCGGCAGCCAGGCACGTCAAGTTTATAATGAATACCCTAGATTGACAATCAAGGCAAGCAGATGCCCACGCTGGCCCAGACAGCGCTCCTCACCAAGCCATCACGCTCCCCCAGTAGCCCTTGGCCCGCATGCGCTGCAACGAAGCCTCCACGACAGTCCTTGCTCAAGTTATCATGCATACGACGGTCCAGGCCTGAAGATATGGTGGATATGCGACCGAGTCGAGCCAAATCTTTCGGCGGACGGAGGCAAACGCCGAGCTCTCAATCGAAATGGTACATGTGCCTAAAGGGAACACGAAAAAGCAGCTCAAGACTGGCTGGCTGCAGACGATCTTCCGTGAATGACTATCGACTACTGAGACCTTTCTTGGGTCTTTCTTTGTCACAATAAGCTTTTACAATCTGAACAAAGTCTTTGACAGGCTTGGGGCGCCGTAGCTCTCCAAACGGAAGTGTGTTACACAGCTGACAACTGAAATAGATATCCCGCGGTCGAGATCGTATCCCGTTTGCAATGTGACCTGACCGGCACATGATGCACCCAGCACAAGCTGGTGATACTCTGATGACTATAATGCATCAACGCAGCGGCCTGAGAGCCGTACGGCTGCATGGTAATGTTGCTGACACAGCATCCATGGTGCCACCACCTGTCTATCTGGTTGCTTGAAGGTTGTGCATGCGCACCTAGCAACAGACATAGCAGCAACAACGCGACACCTCCCATCCTGCCTAAAACCCCCTGCCCGCCTGGTCAATCATCATCATCCTCAATCCACAGCACCCCCGTCTCCCCACAGCCACTTGTCAGCCGCCAGTGGCCACTGACAGGCACACTCTGCTGCTGCTGTTGTTGCTGGGGCGACTGTACATGTGGTGCGTGTCTCAGCACCACGTAGCCTGTGTGCCTGACCTCAAACACCTCGCTGGAGGGCTCTGCCATGAGCACAGCCTGGCGCACACACTGCGGAAAGGAGGAAAGGCAGGGGGGATGGTTTCAGGGCAGGGCAGAAACGGCACAGACCAAACACGCCGGAAGTGTCAGCTTCGCCCAGTGCACTGCAGATGCATGAGTGGACGCACAACAAACGATTGCGCTCCAGCATCATCTTGGTCGCGGTCACTGGTCAATGTCCCGCCTTACATGGCTAAACAAAATGCCGAACAGACTGCCAGCTGTGCCCTTGAGATTGAACACCTGCGCAATGGCAATGCAATTGTGCCCGCTGGCACCAGCCCAGCATTTCTTGGCACCTACCTCTCCATGCGTGACCAGCAACACCGTCTGGCCAGCAAAGGTGCGCGCTATCTCCTGCACACAGCAGCGCCAGACAGACACACATCCACAGAATGTCACCAAAGACTGTGAGCCTCCCTACATGGAACGCTACATGACCCGCACCACAACCAGTGGTTTGCAGGACAGAGGCAAACAACCCCCACAGCAGCAGCAAGTAGGAAAGCTGAACTGCTTGCATGCAATGGAATACTGACAGTCCCAACTTGGTAAGATTCACCCAGCACAAAACTGATGTAGCACCTGGCCTGCATTGCCAGCCCTGCAGCCTGGCAAACCATACAAACCACACAGCCAACAGCATGTCCAAGCTGACAGTGGTGCAACCCATGCCCTTGATATCACACCGTGTCAGGCGCATCCACAGCTTGAAAATGCTTTCAAATGTGACGGTATCAGGGGTCACCTCGGGACCTGCTCACCTGCATTGCCCTGCTGTACCTTGCCAGCCCGTCCTCCAGGTCCTCAGGGTACACCGGCCGGGGCGTGCGGCGCAGCAGCGGCGCCAGCGGCAGCTGCTGCAGCCGGCAATCTGCCAGCAGGCAAGGCCACAGACAGCACGCGACAGGAGTGAGAATGAAGCACGTAAAGGGGTGTTGGTTTGGTTGCTGAACGGAGTGTAGCGAGGTGATTGAGCCCTATATGTGTGATGGGGTAAGCTGCACACCCACCAGCCTGGGCCAGCAAGCTGCCTACTTCAGGCTTGCTGTGCACAATTGCACGCCAGAGTTTAATTGAGAAGGCAAAGAGCCAGGCTGTTTGCACCCTGTCCCTGTGGTGAAGCTTGCCCAATGCACAATGCAAGTTCCAACTAGCGCTATGCAACATGCTTCATGCCTTGAAATGTTCGTAGCCTGGCTAGGCCTAGCCCAGCCGGGCACAGCGCCCATCACCACTGTGGCTGCGACCACTCACCCTCCTTAGCGAACTTTGCCATCACAGCCTCTGTCTGCTTGCCACTCCACATCCATGCCTCTGGGTCTGAGTCGGTTGCCAAGTCGCGCGCATCAGTGCGCACCCCAAAAAGCACACGCGGCTCGCACACCTGAGTGACACAGCATACATGCAGCAAGCAGCAGTCCCGCCAGAGTGGGCATGCTAGAACTGTGCTGACCCAGGGTTGCACGCTGCCCAGCTCCCAAGACTGAGTACGTACCCTAAGCTTGTCCAACACGCCTGCGTGCATTTGACAGCCCAACCCTCCTCGATACACGCGTACTATGGCGGGAAGATGAGTGGACCCAGGCGTCGTCAGGGCATATGATGGTCATACCAAACACTGCCTGGCAGGCACCTTCTCATTGAAGCAAGTGTAACATGCAGTGCATGATGTTGGCGCAAGAACAACTCCCACCACACGATGCAGTTGTATGTGACGCACAGCCTGGTTCAACCAGGCTGGTTGCTGGTCCTGAATGCCTTGAGCACCTGCTGCATCAGTGCTTGAAGCCTGAACAGCCCAGTCCAAAAGCAATAGCAGTAGCTCACATGAAAAGAGCATAGGGGCTAACACCACACCCCACACCACTATTCCACAAACCTGCGTGCCCCACCCTCACCTCGCCCAGCTGCCAGTCCACTAGCCAGTGGCCCTCCTGCAGGCCCGGCAGGTTCTTGATCACCCCTGCTGACGTCTGCAGGCAGCGCTTGAAGGAGAGCTGATGACGTAATCAACAGTCAAGCCGACGAGCTTGCTGGCCGCCTCTGCCGCCTGCAAGTCAAGGGCACCAGTGGGGTGAGGAAAAAGGTTGTCAGCACACCTGCTAGAATTTTGCATTGCTTTCAAGCGTGCCACCCTGCCTGCCCGCGTGCTGCTGATGGTCATACCTGTGTCTTGCCCTTTGCTGACAGGGGTGGGTCCCACGGCCTCTTTGCTGTCTGGTGCCAGAATGCATCCTCCTCATCTTGCCTGAGAGCAGCAGCAGACACGACACATTTAAGCACACAGCACATGACCTGATCCTCACACTGTGACAGTGGCTGTGAACCAGGCGAGGACACGATACAGCTCAGGATGGCTATGCTGACCAGCCGGCTCATGACCAGCTGGCTAAGTCCAAGACATATGCTGTCCCTCAAGCACCTCCTGCTCTCCTGAACATGCTGCAATAATAGCACAAGGTCAGAATGAACAATCAACCCAGCCGTCTCACTTGCCTGTGCCCATGTCGCATGACGATGATTGTGCAGGGCAGCAGGGGCTGTGCTGGAATAGCGTGCGGCTCTGGGCTGACAGGTGCGCTGGCAGGACCATCAAATGCTAGCAGCTGCTGCCGCTCTGTCCTTTCTTCTGTGCTGTCCTGTCTGCCGTGCTGTCGGCGATGCCTGAGGCCACACAGCCTGTACCAAATCGCCCGCAGCAGCTGCAGCAGTGCATGCCACACCATGGCTGGCAGCTGACCAACAGTAGCCAGCGTGGTTGATTGGGCTGAATTGAGTTTATTGAGCGATGGTCTACTGTTGGTTCATTGTGACGTAGCTGATGGTGCTGCCCTGTGGCTGCAGGGAGCACCTACGCTGAAACAGCAGCAGCACAGGGATTATATGTCTTCTGCTGCTCTTGGCCCTGGCAGATCTTGCTCCGGTCTGCTTGCTGATAAATATCCACTATAATAGCTACAGTACACTGGCTTCACTGGTGGTGTCGTGGGGAGGATGGTGATTGCTTCTTGGACAAAAGGACCACAGCTTGCACTGGCACAGGCAAGATGGCTGCTTCAACATAGTGTTTGTGCTTGAAAGCGTTTTCGAGCTTCTGAAGGTGGTTGCAAAGGTTTTGCGTATGCTGACGTGGAGACCTAGATCACTGGCACACTTCCACCCTTTTCTGCCTGTGTCCCCAATCTAGACACTCAAACCTCAACCCAAAGTCTGCAAATAAATTCAGCATCCAAACGTCTGCAGCTACATCTAGCTTGCAGGTCAAGTCCCCACTCTGACTGTCTTTTGCCCACCCCCAAGCCGTCTTGCCTAATCAGCCACCCAGCCACCCACGACGCCAACCACAATTTTACATCTGACACCTGTGCAGACTGTGCTCGCTGTAGTTGCCAGCTCTAGTGTACATGATCCGCCAAGGGTAAGCAAACACTGCAAGGGGCCCTGTGACCAGCTCCGCCCTTCGTCTCACTCGAAGGACAGTGCTGATCTCTTCCCGTCCTGATACGACAGCTGAATTGATTGACGCTGGTTGATACTCGCATGCTGCCCCAACAGGCGATGAGCAGTGAGGGGTCCTTGCTGCTGGGTTTGCCAGACCCCTGCCTGCTGCTAGTGCTGCAGTGCTGCGCAGCAGACAACCAACGCAGCTTGTTCAATGCCGCCAGGGCCCACAGCAGGCTGCATCATGCAGCTGTGGCGGCGCTGCGCAGCATCACACAGGAAGTATCACAACAGCAGCAGATGGAGGGTGTGATAGCGTACCTAGGCAAGCACAGTCAGCACGTGGACAGCCTTGAACTGAAGGGCAATGGTGAAGTGTCCCTCCGCCAACTACCCCTACAGCTGCAGCTCAGCTGTTTGCAGCTTGAAGACCTATTGATATGAATGGCTGGGAGTTGTAAGCTCAGGGAACCTTGACAGCTATAAGGTGGGAAAGTAGTCCTGTTACACTGGTGCACCGTATGCAGGCTTAGAGAGAGAGAGTAAACATCCAAATACACTCTGACAATGCAGAGGTCATATACTCCGCAGGAGCGGATAGCATAACTTCAGTCGCCATGCATAACTTCCTAACTTCGGGTAACTGCGGGCAACTTCGTCCAGCATAGTGGGCTGAGCAAACTCAATTCCAACACTCCGCCGTGATCAGCACACTATGCAAAACTGCTCAGTGAATACCAAGTGCTTTGCGGCACTGCACAAACTTCTCAGGTGGAAGTGGCTTAGTAAAGGTATCTGCAAGCATCTTCTGAGTAGAGATGTGTGCAAAGTGAACTTCACCGCGTGCAACACGCTCACGTGCCATGTGGTGCATAACATCAACATGCTTAGATCGTGCAGCTGTGACTGGGTTCTTAATCCAGCCTAGGGAGCCTTGACTGTCAGTAAAGATGTTGACAGTATGAGACTTGAGGCCAATAACAGGCAGGAGCTTCCTGAGGAACAAAGCTTCCTTAACAGCCTCAGAAGCTGCCATATACTCAGCCTCAGTGGTGGAGGCTGCAACTGTGCGCTGCATTCTACTAGACCACGAGATAATGCCGCTGTTGAACATGAAAGCATAACCAGTGACAGACCTGCGGGTGTCACGACATGTTGCAAAGTTGCTGTCACAGTATGCTGTCAGGGACAGACTGGTACCGCTGTAAACAATGCCAACTGTGGGTGTGCCTGCAAGGTAACGCAGAACACCTAAAGCATGCTGCATGTGCTCAGTGGTGGGTGCAGCCAGATAGCGGGCAAGGCTGCTAGCTGCATACGCAATGTCAGGTCTAGTGCTAATTGAGAGGTAAAGCAAACTGCCAATGAGTGTGCTGTACTGGGGCTTCTCTTCAGGCTTGAGAGGTTGGCCATCAGTCTTGGTCAGGTTGGCCGAGGGCGCCATTGGGACAACACGGGCGTAAGCATCTGTCATCCGGTAGTCTGAGAGAAGGTCTTGTGTCTTCTTGTCGTGCCATAGCTTCAGTGTGTGTGTAGAACGCTGTCGTGTGATCCTCATACCTAGGAAGTAGGTAGCCTCACCGAGGTCTCTTGCCTTGAAGATTGTAGCCAACTTGGTCTTGATCTTTTGTAGGTCTGGTAGGCTCTTGGCGGCGACGAGGATGTCATCCACGTAGATGAGGGCTAGTATGTTGCCGTTGTTGTCTTTCTTGACGTAGAAGGAAGGGTCGCCGAGGGACTGTTGGAAGCCTAGGTTGATAAGTTCCTTGTGTAGCTTCTGGTGCCACACGCGTGGTGCTTGCTTCAGGCCGTAGAGTGCCTTCTTGAGTAGTAGGGCTTCGCCGGGACGGCCTAACACATCTGCATAGCCTTCAGGGGTTGAACCCAGACTTCTTCTGACAGGTCTCCTTGTAGGAAGGCGTTCTTGACATCCATCTGGTGTAGGTGTAGATCCTGGGCTGCCACAGTAGCTAGTAGCAGGCGCAGAGTTGTGAACTTACTGACTGGTGCGAACACTTCGTCGTAGTCGATGCCGTGCTCCTGCTTGAAACCTTTTGCTACGAAGCGGGCCTTGAAGCGCTCAATGTTGCCGGTGGCGTCGTACTTCACTTTGTAGACCCACTTGCCTGGGATGGGCTTGACGCCGGGAGGCGGTGTTTGGGCGATCCACGAGTCGTTGCCAAGTAGTTCAGAGATTTCTGTATCCATTGCTTGGCGCCACTGGTCAGCTTGAGGGCTTGTAGTGGCTTCCTTGTAGGTGTTGGGCTCCACGGGATCTTGAGATGCAGCGATGGTAGCCCGTAGTCGGTCGGGTAGAACATGGTCTTCACGGAAGGTAACAACACTGGGTTTCCTGATGCGGGAGCTTGTTCTTGTACCTGGTGGCTCTGTCGTCTGTGGGTTGACAGGCTGGGGTGGCGGCACAGGGGCCGGTGCCGGTGGTGGCGCTGGGGCAGGTGCCGGTGGTGGCGTTGGGGCCGGTGCCGGTGGTGGCGCTGGGGCCGGTGCCGGTGGTGGCGCTGGGGCTGGTGCTGGTGCTGGCGCTGGGGCCGGGCCGGTGCTGGCGCTGGGGCAGGTGCCGGTGGGTTGCCTGTGCTTGGTGTTGGGAGCTGAATGGGTGTAAGCTCCTTGACGTAATTGATGGAAGGGGGTGACAGGTCTTGCTCTTGTGTAGGAGTAGGCTTGGTCTTGTAGCCGATGGTTGACTCGTCAAAGATGCAGTCCCTTGTCTCCATGACGGAGCGCTGGTCGGGAAGGTAGACGCGCCAGCCCTTGCTTTGTAGTGCGTAGCCGACCATGATGCCGTTGTGCGCTCGTGGGGCAAACTTGGAGGTGCGCTTCTCCTTGGGTATGTGGGCGTAGGCGGTGGCTCCAAATGTGCGCAGGTGCTTCAGGTCTGGTGTCTTGTTCCACATGAGCTCATAGGGGGTCTTCTTACTTGAGCTTGTCGGCGTGCGGTTGCGCAAGTAGTTGGCGGTCACCACTGCTTCCAGCCAGAGGGAAGGGGGCAGGGAGGATTCAAGTAGCATGCTCCTTGCCTTGTCCAAGAGCGTGCGATTAAGCCGCTCTGCCTTGCCGTTCATCTGGGGGCTGTAGGGTATGGTGCCTTCATGGTCGATGCCCTTGCTCTCGAGGTAGTCGCCCAAGTCCTTGTGTAAGCTCAACAACTGGGAGTTGTAAGCACTTGGTATTCACTGAGCAGTCTTGCACAGTGTGCTGATCACAGCGGAGTAGCGCAGTGGAAGCGTGATGGGCTCATAACCTGATATGAATGGCTGGGAGTTGTAAGCTCAGGGAACCTTGACAGCTATAAGGTGGGAAAGTAGTCCTGTTACACTGGTGCACCGTATGCAGGCTTAGAGAGAGAGAGTAAACATCCAAATACACTCTGACAATGCAGAGGTCATATACTCCGCAGGAGCGGATAGCATAACTTCAGTCGCCATGCATAACTTCCTAACTTCGGGTAACTGCGGGCAACTTCGTCCAGCATAGTGGGCTGAGCATACTCAATTCCAACACCTATTCCTGCAGTTACAGCCAGGCCTTAGGTTACAGTGCGTGCTGGGCAATGCTGCCGCAGTCCTCAAGCAGCTGCGGCTGGACACCTGCCAGCTGTCTGATAGCAAGGCACTGTCTCAGCTGCCTGCTAGGCTGGAGCACCTCAGCATTGATACTCTGTTCACTCCTGATGGGAACTTGGCGCAGCTGTCAGCTTGCGCATTGCAGCAGCTGCAGCACCTAACCCACCTTGACTTGTGTCGCGTTCAGATTGTGGGCCCGAACGCTGCCAGCCCTCCCCTGCAGCCCCTGCAGGCCTTAACTCGGCTAGTGGAACTTGAGCTGCGGCAGCTGTCAGAGGTCATAAGCTGCAGCATGCTCTCAAGCATGCAGCGGCTAACGCGCTTGGTGCTCCGGGACGGTATGCAGCTAGAGCCAAGTGTTGTAGCTGGTCTTACCCAGCTGCAGCACCTGTATTTGGACGGCTGCAAGGTCTATCAGGGTGCAGCAGGGGTGGCACAGCTGCTGTCCCACCTGCAGCCCCTGCAGCAGCTGACACACCTCAGCTGGCGCCGAATGCCGCCCCTGCTGTCCCACGTGCAGCAGCTGATTACTCTTAACTTGCAGGCTGATGAGGTTGGCTGCCCCCCTGCAGCAGCCCACGCACACCTGGCAGCAAGCAGCAAGCTGCAGCATGTGTTCCTGTAAGCAAGTCACTGCCGTGACTGCTGCTGTTGTTGTTGTTGTTGTTGTTGTTGTTGTTGTTGTTGTTGTTGTTGTTGTTGTTGTTGTTGTTGTTGTTGTTGTTGTTGTTGTTGTTGTTGTTGTTGTTATATAATAATAATGTAATAATGCTTCAGGGCCCCCTCCTAACCCAGTAACGCCATAGGATTACCTCCCATTGGCTTCACGCCCTGTAAGGACGGCGGGGTCTACCCCTCCTGACACACACTCCAAGCATTATTATCACACGGGGTGACACTTGGTATTGTTGTTGTTGTTGTTGTTGTTGTTGTTGTTGTTGTTGTTGTTGTTGTTGTTGTTGTTGTTGTTGTTGTTGTGTGTTGTTGTTGTTGTTGTTGTTGTTGTTGTTGTTGTTGTTGTTGTTGTTGTTGTTGTTGTTGTTGTTGTTGTTGTTGTTGTTGTTGTTGTTGTTGTTGTTGTTGTTGTTGTTGTGTTGTTGTTGTTGTTGTTGTTGTTGTTGTTGTTGTTGTTGTTGTGTTGTTGTTGTTGTTGTTGTGTTGTTGTTGTTGTTGTTGTTGTTGTTGTGTGTTGTTGTTGTTGTTGTTGTTGTGTTGTTGTTGTTGTTGTTGTTGTTGTTGTTGTTGTTGTGGTGGCGGGCGGTGACGAGCCCTTGTGGCGGCGGCTGCTGCGGCTCCACCTCAATCACCCCAACCCTGGAGTGGCACAGCAGGCGGCTGCAGCACTGACAGACTTATAAGGATGCAGCAGCAGCCAGCAGCAGGTGGGTGTGCCAACGTGCGTGGGGTCGTGTTCCTGAGCAACACCATGGGCTCTGTTGAGTATGTCGTCACAGCACATGAATCTGCTGTCTATCTGAAAAGAGGTGAGTCGGGTTGTAACAGCAGCAGCAGCAAGACATCAAGCCATTCAGGTGACTCCGGCAGCAAATTCTGTGCCCCCCTGACAATCCATCTTGCCAAGCAGGCAGCAGCACGGTGGTGTTTTTGCGGCCTGGCGATCAGGGCGACACCTCACGTGCCCTTAGGCCGACTTCCAACCTGTTCTGCTGCTGTCTGGCACTGCTGCTTGTGCAGGCTTCATCGCCCTCCGCGTGGCCATGGCCAGCAGCCTGACTGCCTGCTGGCTCAAAGGATCATTAAACAGTGTCACGTGATCTGAGCTCTACTGTGGCTTTAGCACTTGGCACAGTGGTTCATGTGCTTGTGATGGACGATGCTGATGTGTGGCAGGCATGCTGAGTAGATGGACATGGATTTTGGCTGTTTGCCTGTTGAGGTGCAGGTTTCTGGGGTTGGGTTTTGGTGCTCGCGGTGCCTCTTGGATGCGTGGCTCCCCTGTGGCCCCGCTTGTGTTGTTCCTGTGCAAGGTATGCTTCCGACATGTAAATGTCGTCCAGCATGCATCTAGCGCCCAACACGTGCGACAACAGAGCAGCCAGGTTCGGAGTTGTGTACAGCCGCAAAGCCTTGTGACACCTTGCCTGGCACACTGATTGCAGCAGGTCTGTGCACATCAGGTCTGTGCACATCTGCCGCCAGGCCGCACACTGTCCAGTTTTGTGATGATTGGCCAAAACCGCTGGTCCTGGCACTGATGCTGGCACTGCTGTCACATTCAGATCTACATCTAGCAGAGTTAGGTTGCTGTGCATGAGTATCGTCAGTGCCGTGCAGCTGTGCAGCAGCAGGCCTGGACCCTCGCTGCCAACCGGCAGCGAGCTGGACGCCGCCAGCCTGGAGGCGTGGAAGCTTCGTGCTCAGCCCCTGCTGCCTTTGCAATCGTTCAGAACAACACACACAGCCTGGTCCACATACCCACCCAACAGCGCTGCGCATAAGGTGATCACCTGCCAGGCTGGCATCCTTTGGGCCAAGAAGTGTGACCGCAGGCCGAGGAGCTTGATAAAGCAGAAAGACCGTGCTTAGAGAAACAACCAACCAAAAGCAACGACAACACGGAACACCTCCGCTCCCAGCTGCCTCTGCATTTCACGACATCTCTTACTTCCTGCAGCGTGCGGAGAACGCACAGCGCCAGCGCACAGAGACTGATTTCTGTGGCAAAGTGAGCCAATCAACACCTTTCCACGGCCAGGACGTCCACGTACCACTGCTCCTGTTTTCGGTCCTTGGTTGGGCCCAAAGATCGAGCTCCACGCGCTGCTGCCCACGCAGGCGTCCAGGCAGGCTCTCAGATCGACGACAAGGTATCTCTAAGAACAATTGCAGCATGGCACCTCCAACGCCCCTGCCCAGCTTCACTGGCAAGGTGTACCTGCGCGGGACAACGGGTTACAACGCTGTCTGTCCCCAGTATGCATCGCTCAACCACACCGCCGACCAGAGCATGCAGCCCTACGCCATCATCCGCCCAGCAGGGGATGAGGACGTCAGGGCAGCACTCAGCTGGGCACGGCAGAACAAGGTGGCTGTAGCAGTGCGCACAGGTGCGTGTGCGCCTGCCTGTGCGCAAAGGAGCAGCGTCTGGTCTCTGCCCCAGCCGCAATGCACCAAACCACTCAATTATCCACCTGCCGTAGTCAGGCATGGGGACCGTAGCACCGTGCACACACCGTGTGGTGACTCAATACTTGCTTCGGCTGCCGCAGGTGGTCACCAGTACTCTGGTGCAAGCTCAACCTTTGGTGACAACATCCAGCTGGACCTGTGCAACACCTACACAGACATCGACTGGCTGGACAGCACCACCCTGCAGGTCAGCAGTAGCAGGCAGTTTCTCTGCAATGCTGGCCAGGCTCCTGTTCCCTTGGCTGGCATATGCATATGACCCTCTGCGGCCATTGGCGTTGTGGCAGAAGGTCAACCCGCGGCTGTGTCTCTGCGCGGAAGGTGAGAGTGTCTCATGTATACACTCGCCCAACTTCCTCACCTGTGTGTGTGTGCCGCCCGCCCGCTTGCAGGTGGGTGTCTCCCGCAAGCTGCTGTCCCTTAATGAGGAGCTGCGCGCGAAGAATGCTTTCGTGCCGCACGGCCAGTGCAGCCACGTCAACATCGGTGGGCACTGCCACACCGGGGCTACGGGTCCCTGGGAGGGCCTTTGGCCTCTTTGGAGATCACATCATGGCCATCAGGTGCGCCTGCCAGGCTGAATGATCCTGCATGTGATGGCCTGCGAACTAGTTTAGGGCTTAGGGTTAGTTTAGGGTTGGTTCAGGGCCCTAAGGCCGCTGAAACATTCATTGACGGCGGTGTGTCGCGTGGCACGCGTGCGCTTTGGGTGCCGCACCGCCACAGCTGCAGCAGGAGTGACAGAGACAAGGGTGTCAGTTTTGCTTCAACTTGAAACTGGCACCCTCATCTGTGCAGAGGGTGTGTGTGTGTGGTCTTCAAATTTGACTGACAGCAGCCCACCTCTTGAGTTGGGCCTTCCCTTAGGGTTCACTGTGACTGCTGCAGGGTGATCACAGCTGATGGCAAGGACGGCAGCTGCCAATACGCACGTTGGATTGAGCGAGGCACACAGGTGAGCCGCAGGCGCGCCCAGGCAGCGCTGCAACACAATCCATGCAGTCTGCTGTCAGTGTGTTGTTCTTTACTCACGGTCGGCATGGCTTGCAGCTTGTTGCTACATGTTTGACCTGTTACAAGCACGAGCACGTCCTTTGCAAGAGGTATCACTGTTCTTACTAAGTAGTACTGCTCTTACTAGTAGTGCTGCTGCCCCTGCCAATTGTCCTGCTGCCGCAGGACCCCCAGGACGCCGACCTGTTTTGGGCTGTGCTGGGCGGTTCACCTGGAAATTTAGCAATCCTGACCGATATCCGGCTGAAGGTATGCAGCACTTGCTTGGATCTACACTCCTGTTGCGCCTGCGGCATTATGCTCAGGCCAACTGTCCCAGTTCCCTCACCCAGTGCGGGCTGCTGCTGCTGCTGACGCGACCTGAGGCTCCTGCTGTCACGTCGCTTTGGCGCTGCTTTTTTAGGTGCACGACGGCAGCCTGTACCCTAAGGCCCGGGGCATCAAGCTGACAGGCGCATTCACAGAGGGCGCCTACAGGGCTCTGCTGGAGATCAAGGCCAAGATGGCTGCAGACCCCGGCCTGCCTGCTGACTTTGACTTTTGCATCACCGTGCTCAGCGGTCCGAGTAAGAATGATAGTGACACGGTCAGCCGCTTCCCAGACAGCAGCGACGCCTCCGCAGCTGCCGCTGCTGCTGTCGCTGCGCCCACGGCTGGCAGCGGGGATGCAGGCGCAGGCGCAGGCGTGGCGCCTCACAGGCCGCCAGTGGAGAAGTTTGGGATGATGAGTGGAGATGACTACGCAGCTTTCCTCAAGGTGGGCTCGCCTCACGCTTTAGTCTGATTGCACGTTCCGAACTGAGTTGCATGCGTGCCGGTTTGGGCTCAAGCTGAGCGCGCGCTGCCTGCACGCTCCTCAAATCTACCACTACCCACCCGGCGCG
Organism: Desmodesmus armatus; assembly: GCA_007449985.2. NCBI lineage: Eukaryota > Viridiplantae > Chlorophyta > Chlorophyceae > Sphaeropleales > Scenedesmaceae > Desmodesmus > Desmodesmus armatus. The sequence goes on from VIIQ02000724.1 coordinate 324,860, forward strand.
TCCAGCGCAGAACATGCAGTACACGCACTCAATAACACCTGTGCTATCACCGCCGCTGTCGCCATTGCTGCTGCCGCAACATGTGCTGCCACAGACTGACGCAGGCAAGCTGATGCTGGACATGAACCAGAAGGAATTTATGGCCCATTCCAGGAGCAAAGCTGCTGCTGTGGAGCCGCAGCCAACCACCATCGTGCCAGTGCCTGTCATCATCGTCTTTGCTGAGTGGGCAAACCTTGGGGGTGCAGCACAGTCAGATGCCGGGGTTGTAGGTGAGTGAACCCTGGAACTTGGAAGTTCAGCCTATCATAGTGGTGCCACCACCTGAGGCATCCTTGCAAGCTGTTGGCTGGTGTGTCAGCAGGTGCTGACTTGCTGTGCTGACGTGTGTGTGCTCCTGCCGCCCCACAACATGCACAGCCCAGCCTGGCAGCTGCGCCCCATGTTGTCTTTTGAGTTGCTGTGTGGCTCTCTCTGTGTGTGTCTGTTTGCTGCTGCAACCACAGAGTGGCTGCAGACGATCCGCGCCTCCTTCCCCCAAAACCCAATTACTGGCAACCCGCTGCTGATTACTGACGAGGCATGGGGCCCTGACACCCCAGACAATGGCCAGCCCCGTGGCATGCCCTTCCTCACCTCTCAGTGGGTCTTCCCTCTCAAGCGCGAGTACGACGGTACGTGCACCTGCAGTACAGTGCAGTACAGTTTGTATACACTACGTAGTGGTGCAATTCAAGCTGACGGTGTTGTGTTGTGCCTTGCCTCATGAGGTGCAACGTTCTGCAATGGACAGCGCTGTGTGTTGTGCTCAGGCTTCGCGTCCCACGCATGTTCCTTGCCTGTCCTTGTGCAGGCATGCCCTATGACAAGCGTACCTACTCCACAACTGCCACAAACCTGGACACGTCTGGCTGGGTTGACTTCACAGTGCAGACGACGAAGGACCTGGCTTGGGCGTTCCCCCCACCCTTTGGCACGTGAGTGGTGCTGCACTCGGCGTGTCCTGTTGCTGCCAACAAAAAGAACAGCTTGCATGTGGCCTGTTACCATGCCAACAGCACTCGAAATTACCTGTGGAGTCAGCCAGATGTGGCGGCCTGTTAGTCTGTCAACACCGTGCCAGCAGTGCTAGTGCCGACTTGGTCTGCTAACTGACCTTTGTGCTCCTGCTGGCTGGTGTCACTGCGCATGAACATGAACACACAGTGGTAACTGCGTAGCTGTCCAGATTCAGCACTACGGAGGCGACCAGTCGCGCTTCAAGAAAAACGACCCTGACCGCAACACTTCCTACTCCTGGCGCGACACTACCGTTGTCATGACGATGGACGCGTTCTACCCACCCAACTCCTCTTCCCAGGAGGTGGGTCTGGCCTTTGTGTGGCTTCACATAGCTTGTCTGTCTGGTTGCTGCTGCAGTGCAGCCTCAACCCCAGCCCTGCAGGCCGTGTTGCGGCGTCACCAGCAACCTGATGAGGTACTTGCCTGTCAGCCGCCTGAAGTGTGCTCAAAGCCAGGCCCTGGGCAGTGGCACTGCCCAAGAGCAGACAGACATCCTGCAAGAACCCCTGGGCAAGAACCCCTCTGTGACTGCATATCAAATGTTCTCTCCGCTTCCAGCGTCAGCAGCCGTATGAACACAGTCGTATGTAGACACACAGGGAGTGCATCCAGCCAATGCATCAACCATCCAAGGATGTGACATTCTGAATGTGTATGTCCTGCGCCTGTGCTTACCACTCCCTCAGGCTGCCAAGGCCTGGCAGGCGGCCAATGACGCTGCTTACAAGGGCCCCACCGGCAACTTCTCCCCTGGGCAGGACAGGCGCCTGCTGTGGGCATCTTATGAGGCACAGGTAATAATATATTTCCTTGAACTTGCAAACATTGAGTGTCTACCCTCACTGGCGGGTACCGTACCCAGAACTCTGCTGCCGGTGTCTGTGCCTTCCTCTTGCAGGGAACTGATGAGCTCAACCTGTCAAAGTACTGGCACTTCTACCACGAGGATCAGGCCAAGTGGACGAGGCTGCAGACAATCAAGAGCCGTGTGGACCCTGACAACGTGCTGACACCCAACCAATTTGCAGTGACCCCCCTGGGGCAGTGAGCGTGTGCAGCAGCAGATGTGGGGTGATGGACGTGCGATGGAGTTCTGTTTGAGCTTGCCCTCTAGAGGGCCAGAGAGATGAATGGGTGTGATCTGTGTCCGTGAAATTGAGCAGGGAGGGGCACGCGCACGCGTATGCGCGTTGCAACATGTCGTCTGTCTGCAACCCCGCCTTGCTGACTTGCTGACGGCACTGTTTGAATCCATGCAGCTGTGGACACCGTATGTCTTGACGGGATTCCTTTTACAGGGGTAGGTGATAAGGGTGGTGGGCACATGCATGTGCCCTGCACCCGCGCCAGAACAATTCAATAAGCCCAAAGCACCCGGATCAGAAGCACACTGCCGGGCAGCAGGATGGGCTATGCATGCTGCATAGCTGTGCGCATGCACCAGCAAAGACGTGTGCATAATGTCAGGAGGCTTCTGTCTGGTTGAAGCACGCGGCTGCTGACAGGGTTCTGCAAGTTGGACAGGGAGGCGCTCCTTTTTAGAATGTCCTCTGCTCTTACAACCAAGGGCGCCAACAGCAACTGAGAAGCACCCTCAGCAGTAAGCCTTGCTGAGAGCACATCTCACAAGCGGTACAGATGATGGTACCCTCAGAGGCTGAGCAGGTAGCCCTCTTGTAAAGTCTTGTGTTTCGTATGTGAGAATTGCTGCTGCCGCCCTGTGGTGGCGTGCCTGCCTGACACCTGGCTGGCATGAGGTTGTTGGTGTGACAGTTGGGCTTGGCTGCGACAGGTTGTGTGGCTACAAGTTGTAACAGAGGTATTGATGCATGTGAGTGACAGCCTCTCGCAGTGTGCTGCCAGGGTAGCTAAGCTGCACACCAGCTCCAAACTGTACGGCACATCGAGTAAGCAAACTCATGTTCAGTCCAGCTGTTTGTGCAATAGTTGCAGTGCTGTTGCATGCACCATCGTGTGCTGCCCAGTGACCCGACTGGCTGCGGCTGCTGGGCAGCTGTGGGGCACAGCACAGCACAGCACGCCCTTGCTCAGCGATGAAACCGCAGAGGTCGTCATACGAAGCAAGTTCACCTGTACGTCACGTTTATACAGCATATTTTGCGTCCCCTTCTGCCTGTGGGCCCCACTGGTCTGGCCCTGTTCTTGACACCTCCAATGGAACCAACCACTTGCGAATACATTCAGCCTGCGTGGCCAGTCACGTGTATTCTTGCCCAACCTCAAACCTTGCCCACCCAGCCCTTCACCTACCCATCAATGATGCAACCAAGTATGTACAAGCAGAACACTGATCACATGTTGATACAATCAACATTTCAGAGCTCCTACCCCACAACAGTGTTGGGGAATCCATGTATTGGAAGGTGTATCACCCTCAGACACCACACACCTCAGACGCCACACACACGTGAACAATGCAGCACACACAATCCAGGATAGGATGAGGCTGCTGGCAAAGAACTTCAAATACTGATGATAAGAATTGGCTGCACAAAGACCCACACCTGCAAGCCATGTGGTGGCTCAGCAAGACAACACCTGCGCCCTGACTGCAGGGCGCTTGGTGTGACCCACGAACCACACTTTCCTGCAGGGAAGTCACACTTCCCCAAGCTGCTTGTTACAGCGTAGCTGAGCCTTAGCTGAGCCAACAAGTGAGCCCTCCGCGGCACCAGGTGTGCTGCATGAGAGCAAGTGCCAGCTGCTGTCCTGCAGCTGCGTGCCTAGCAGAACAAGCACCAGCACACTTCTGGGGCCCCTAGTTGACAGCGCCGTCAGGTGCGCATGCAACATGGAACGCAACTGTAACGGCTGCTAGCCTATTCATAGCCAAGACCGACGCCTGTGGCACTTGTGACGTCACTCTGCGCGCTGCAGCAAGATGCTAACGCCATCGCCGCTGCAGCAGCTACGGCGGGCTGTGATGGTGCTGCGATGCGCTGCCGCTCGTGCCGTTGCTGCTGCCACACACATGCTGCAGCTGCAACTCCTGCGGCAGCTGCTGTTGGACAAGGGCGCCCCAACTGGGTAGAAACAGGGTGACACAGCTGTTGTACAGGCTGTGTCTGCTGTTCAAGTCCTGGGGTCAACACCAAGCAGCAGCTTCGTCTCCTCAAACACATACCAGGAGATGCCTGCTGCTGGGGCCAGCTTGATGAGGTTGGGCAACAGGCCCTGCACAAGCAGCACACACAAACACACATGTCAGCTATTGGGTGTCATCTACGTCAGCGCCGCAACAACCGCCATCCAACGGCATCCACCTTGCACTGCAAGGATGGTGCTGAGCCAACCCACTGCTGTTGCCTGCCTCAACTCATACACCACAATCCTTGACCTCTCGTAGGTCGGACCGCCCAAAGCTCCAAAGCAAAGCTGTGATCTGCTGCTGAGGTGCAGCTGTGCGCATTCTGCCCTGCTTGCCACCATGAGCTCACGCTGGGCGTGCTGGACCAATCCACAGACATGCCCCTAAGACACTCGCACCTTGTAGAAGCCCCTCAGGCCCTCATTGCTGTATGTTTGCCGGAACACATCACCCATGCCGCTGTACTTGACAGGGCGCCCACCCACACCTTGGGCCTGTGCAGCAGCGGCAGAGCAGGCCAGCGCACAGCAGTACACAGATCTCAGCACACCACGACAAGTGCCAGGATGCCATCTGATACAACACACCCTGTCAGAAGTGGCAGCCGCTCGCGCCAAAGACAAACAGAACATTGACATAGCTATGCTGACAGTCAGCAGCACTTGGCTGTTGTGGCAGCACACAGCATGGCAGTAGCAAGACACGCTGTCTGCGTAACACTGGGGAGAACCCCCACCCACCTGGAGGCGTGTCCGCACGAGTGCCAGTGGGTAGCTGACAAACTGTGCTATGCTGCTGGACACCATGCCTCCTGCCAGGATGGCTGCGTGGGGTGGGTCCCCATCATACTTCTCCAGCAGCCTGTCCTTCAGCAGCTCAAACAGGCAGATGTCCACGCCAGCATACGGCAGGATGCCACACTGCAGCACAGCAGATGCAGGATGGTGCACAGGATGACAACAGACAATGAGGTTGCCTCACTCGGATTGACGGATCGAGAGCAGTAGCAAGGGTATCAAGCTGCTGCAGAGGTGTGCGCATGGCCAAGAAGTAGACACACAAAGCCCGTGCAGTGGCTTGGCCAGGGTTTTGCGTTGGATCGGCTGCCGGCTGCTGCTGCCGGCTGCAAAGCTGCTGGAAGCAGGAGCCTCATCGCCGGCATGCCGCCACTCAGCTGCTGAATGGCCCTCAAGGCCCTGGATGTGACCGCAGCCCGTTGCATGCCCACCGGGACGAGTCCGGCCCAAACTCGACGCTCCAAGCTCACCATGGATGGCACAATGCCCCTGTAAAAGGCTGTGATTCCCTCTGTGCGCCACAGCTTGCTGGCAGTCGGCCAAATGCCGCCATACTCGCTGCTGCTGCACACTGCCAGGCGCGTGCGCACTGTATCCAGGGGGTACACCAGACCCTGCACGCCACAGCACACCAGGCATGACACACAGCAGCAGGCAGGTGATCAGGCAAGGTCTATCAAGGTGCTCCATAATGTGCAAAGCTATCCACTGCTCCTGTGTGGTCCTGTTGCACCCCCCCCCCGTCATCTCACCACAGCCTCACTGCCAACAAGTTTGAGAAGCTAATGCTTTCCTAAGTGCAAGTACTGTGATGGTGACTCAACAGGCTCAGGGCCCAACCCCAAAACACATGTCCACTCATATGCCACTGTCCTTTCAGATCCTCATCTTCACCCCCACCTGTCCTACTGCGCCAGAGATGCCTCCACACAGCATGCGCTCCCAGGGCGCCACTGCGTCTGTGTCTGCATGTATGTGGTGCCGCAGGTAGTCATTCAGGCCCAGCTTGATTGACGTCTCAGGGGCAATCTTCAGCACGTTGGTGCCATTGCCCTTGAAGTAAGCACGGACGCTGCCTGCAGCAACACACAGGCCTGACATTTCATCGACCCGCCTCCCACACGCGTCACCTGCATTGCTACCCTGGTGCTGCACACAGTCACAGGGGCTGCCAAACGGCAGCCTACTGCAAGCTGCACCAGCTGCTAAACAGAAAGCCGTCATCATGACACAGACTCAAGCCTAAGCGTGGTACATTTCACCACCTTTGTCTGTGCGGCTGCTAGTGCCGTGTGCGTCTGCGCGTTGCTGTCACTTGCTGTCACGCCCAACAAGCCTTTTCTATTGCAGCAAGCACACCCATGGCGGCCCGCTGCAGGGTATGTGACCAGCGCCGCAGCTCTGTTGAGCAGCGTGTCTGCCCCTGCCAGTGCTGCAGTTTCATCACGACTGGGTTTTGTCAGTGCGGTATGCACATGAATGAACCATGCAGCTGGCTGCCTGCAGCTGCCAAGGACGCACCTTCTGCCTGCATGAGCCGCATGCCTTCTCGTATCGACATCCTGCGGCCCTCCTGCACCTGCAGCAGCATTTTGAGCCGGTCCACTGGGGCTGTCGCAGTGCGGCTGACAGCTCCCGCAAGACCTGCACAGCGGATGAGCACAGCACATCGGTCAGGACCAATGTAACAGCTGTGGAGACTGCCGGCATGCAGCCCAAGTCAGTGTGATGCATGTGTAATGACACATTATGCAGGTCAAGGCACATGTAGGCAGGGCAGGACAGACTGCAGAACGATCCATCAGCATCACCATCAGCAAGGATGATGTATCCAACATGCCTGTGGGTGCACTGTGTCTCCAGGCAGTGACTGAAATTTGGTTCAAGGTGAAGCAGTCGGCAGTGCCTACCTCCAGCAATCAAGAAGATGCCCATTCGACTGTATGGATCATCTTCCTGAGTTGTCTGCTGCTCTGCTGCAGTCAAGGTGCTGGCTTCCTCGGTCTGCTGAATGGCGACCGCGAAGGCAGGTTTGGTATCTCCAGCCATGGTGCTGCTGCCACCATGGCGCAGCATCTATGCTAATGTAAACACCGGAGCTCCCAGCATCAAACGGCATCCAGGCCCACGTCTAGCTGCTCCACATCACAGGGGTTGGCAGGCTGGCTGCCAAAACTGCTCCCCCTCAAAGCTGCTGTCAGAACTAGCTGACCCTACTTAGCAGCCTGCAAGGGGGCAGGCTCATATGCTGGTGAGGTGAATGTGGACGTGAAACAACGTTGTGTTGAGACGAGCACGCGACCTAGGCACAGCCAATATGCTTTGCTGTCGGCACGCTGCCCAGAGTAGGCCCCAAACACTGACCCGACACAGCTGCAGACTTGGATGATAGGTACCGACGTGATTGTCTGACGCCCTGCTTTCTCCTGCTGTTGCCGTTGTAATTGCGACTGCTCATCTGCCTCCGAAAGAAAGTACACCCACCAGCACCACGCCACAGACGCATGAGGCAGAAGCCTTGTTCAAGGTGAAAAAACTAAAATCCGGCCATGTACGGGAGTTCTTTGGCCAGCCTGGCAGTTTGAAAACAGTCACTGGCAAGACAGCCAGGGTCACACTAGCTACAACAAGGCTCTGTCTTCCTCATCATTGGCTCTGCTCTCACCACCCGACGACCACCTCATCCCCGCCTGCTCCCGCACACCCAACACCCCCCTCCCGGCCCCGCCCCCGCCCCCGCCCCCGCCGGCAACTGTGTTGGCTGGCTGGCTCAAGGCTGCTGCTGCTGAGGTGGCTGCCTGCCGGATGCCCGCGGTGGAGACTGAGAAAGAGCTGCTTGTGTGCTGCACCACTGTCGCCGTGTCCCCTGGTGCCAGGTAGATCATGGGGTGATGCCCACTGCGAAGCAGGAACACAGACATGAGCAACGTCTGTGGGTCCAATGCCATTCTGCTGCCATCAACACCCAGTACTGTGTGCAACACGCTCTCAGGCAGTGTACCCCTATAATGGGCGACAAACACAGCTTGCTTACTCTGGCTCATCAAGTAGCTCATCATGTTCTCGGATGTCCTTGGCCAGCAAGTCCTTGGCCTTGAGCAGCGGGGCTGTGATGGCGTCCTTCAGGGCAGCCGTCTGCTTGTCTAATGCCATGGACTGTTAGAAAAACAGCAACACAAGCAGACAGGCACAATTGAGATTCACATAGACCGGGGGCAATGTCTTTGAACAACCAAGCTGCAATGGAGCTTTCTCAGAGCGCAACATCGCTTACTGGCAGTGACTGCAAGTATAGGTTACCAACCCAAGGCAAAACTGTTCTCGTGGCACTCCATGCTCCTTTGGTCACAAAAGCCAGGCAGACAGTCTCACACCTGCAGGATCCGGCCTCCCTGGATGTCCTGTGACACCTGGTGCATGCTTTCCTTGACATGGAAGCGGTCCAGGCGCTCATTTTGCACAGCCACGATGGCAGCCCTGCAGGACATGACGCTTGTGTCAGGCGTGTGCAGGGCCATTCACAGCTGCATCGTTATGCAGGGCTCATGCATTGACCAAGCAGGCTCCTCACCAACTAGCCTTAGGCACAAAACGCTTGGTGGCACTCAGCAAAGCGCCACTGGCAAAGGGCCTTTGGAGGCTGACTCAGACGGCACAGATTACATTCAAAATCCACCACAGACTACAGATAAGCCCAAGGGGCTGGTGTGATGCAGGCAGCATGACGCAAGGGTGTGTGTCAGCAGCTCTCACCTGGTGACCATGCCCTCCAACGGCCCATGCTGCCGTATCACGGGCACAAAGTTCAGCCCCTGCTCCTGCATGATGTGGTAGATGAAGGTCAGCGGCATGCCTGGCGGGATCACCACAGGCGCAACTTCCACCTTGCTGCTTAGGTCTATCAATTGCTGGATGCTTGGGCCCGTGGCAGCTCCACTGCTGGAGGTGCTGACACCAGCGCCAGCCTCAGGCTGAGTGCTCTCTGTGCTGTGGTCCAGAGCAGTCATGCCTCTTCTGCTGTCTGGAGGGCTGCTGTTAGTGGTCGCTGCTGCTGCTGCGTGGTCGGCAGGCACAACTTCAGCAACTGCTGCGCTGCCTGCGGCCGGTTGTGCCGTTTGTGCTGCTATCGTCCAGTCCGACTGTGAGCTGGTGTCGGCAGCTGCTGCAGCTGCGCGCTTCTGCTGCTCCTTGTCATGAGCTGCCAGCAGCTCCAGCACACTGCATGAAATAGGTGTGGAGAGGAGGAGGGGAAAGCACGTCAGCGTGATAGGGCCTTGCAAGACCGATTGGCAGATGATGTGATGAAGCCCAGCCATATGAGGTTCCCAGCGATACAATTTCAAATGCACACAGCAGGTTGACATCCAGCAGCAAGAAGACTCAAAACAGTCGTCCCTGGCTACTTAATTTCTCAAGGCAGTACCGTACAGCACTAAACATGCACGGCACTAAACAGCGACTGTTTAGTGCCGTGCTGAGACGCTGGAACACGTGTGCACACCCAGCATCTTTCCAAGGCAAGGTTGCATGTGGCGGCTGCCCCAACCGCCAACCTTTTGCGCTGCCTGCGGCCAGCGCTCCATTGTGCGGCTGTGGGTGAAGCCTAGCCGCTGGATGACACGCACTGAAGGGGTGTTGGGAGCTGCCTCTGTCCAATGTGCAGTAGGTAGTCGCTGCTTACCTGGCCCTGCTGATGATGCCCTTGAAGTCACCTTGCTCCTCGCCGCTCGTGCATCTAGCGACCACAGGGAAGGCCACCGTTGTTTTGTTGGCATCCATGATGTCCATGAGGGTATCGTAGCTCTCTTGAAGGTGCAGCACACACCCGCCGGCTGCTTTGGTCATCACATCTTCGGCCTGCACGCACGCAAAGACAGTTTCCCATGTTGAAGACGATTCGAGCCCCGGTGGGTAGCGTCAGGCTGGATCCAGTCCGGAGTGCGTGCAGGGGTTTGCAAGCAACCAGGGTCTGCAGCGCTGCCGAAACTGTGTAATTGCAGTGCTGGCCAAACTTGGGCAGGCAATCAGCAGCCATTGCTGCTGTGTGCACAAGAAGGCAACTTGATGGGTTTGGTGTGCCTGAAACAGGCACTCAGTCTAACAGGCACAAACAGGCTACACTCACATCCAAGTGCGCCCGTTCGACCAGATGCTCTGGTAGGCCGCCCACAAAGTTGAAGCCCTTGAGCATTATCTGGTGGTGGAACACACTGTAGTTGAACCTGTCGCCAACGCCCTTACTGATGATGAGCACCATCATCAGGAATGGCAGTGTGGTGGGGTCACCTGCATGGCAGCATAGTGGCCGGTGCCCAGTTGACCAGCCGCAATTGACCTGGCCTCTCCTGCGTGTGGCCCGCTGGACGTTGAAGTGATGCAGGGGACTGAAAACCGCCACCAGTTTTGCTTAGCATTCAGCTGCTGGTGGCTGTTAAGGGGGAAGGATACAATTAGCATTGCTGAGGCTTTTTGGCACCAGATTGTGGAAACATAACCGTTTGGGTGTCCTTAGACCCCCTGCCAACTGATTTGGCCAAATTCAAAACTTTTTTCTTAAGGGTGGCACCACTGGGTGCGACCACAGAGTGACCGATGTGTGCCGTGCTCAGGGCCATATGCAGGGTGTCCGAGTGGTGAAAGTCCGTCACTAGAAGCTTTTTATCGATGTTGCGTGCTCTGGACTGCTTGGTTTGCTGTGTGAAGCTCTGTGGTGGCTTGCAACAGCACCCCAGCCCGCCCGAAAGCTGCAGCACCCATCATGGACGCTACACAAACTTTTAGGTGACTCCATCACTAAGGTGTGGTCTAAGACGTACAAAGAAACGATTTCTATGCATGCGGTGTCAAAGTCGACTGCAGCAACTGCTGCAGAAAATATGTGTCAGCAGATCGAGTGCAAAGTTGCTGCAGTTCCGAATCGAACCGGATAGCGAAAAAATGGTCGACCATTTGAATACCAACATGTTCATCTTTGGCGACATGGCCTAGTTTTGCCCTGATCGTCCTCCCCAGGACCATCCTTGCTACACCCCTGGGGTACAGCAGGCCCTACAGTTGACCGGGCCAGGGCAGCATTGGCCCTAGTTGGTGCAGTGCATCCCTGGGAACCTGGAGGTTGTCGAAAAAGAGCAGAGCCTGGCCAGCAGACCCCTGTGCAGCTCAATCCCGCCACCCCAATCAATTGTATCCTTCCCCCTTAACTGCAACACGACTCAAGAATCTGCCTACGCATGCCATGGTTTGTGTGGTCGTGCGGATATGATCTGGAAGCTAGTACTGCATGTGCCTCTACTTCCCGCTCACCTGTCATCTCCATGAGAATCAGGCACATGCTGGCAGACATGCGCATCAGCCCACCCAAGAAGGCAGCTGACGGCGGTGAGGACACCCGATGGTCACCACAATAAGAGCAGCAAGAAGCAGCAGCAGCGTTAGGTACAGTTGCAGAACGAGCCAGGACCAGAAGAACAAAGCCTCGAATACCCCATAAGCTCACTGCACTGTCAATGTTCTGTGTGCATCATCTGTGTGCATGTTTGCAGGCCCAATCCCAAGGTGCAATTGCAATGGCTGGCCGCCGCAAGTTATCGCTACAAGAAGTAGCGGCAAGGGCTCACCTGCTCCCAGCAGGGCATACATGCCAACAATGCCCGGCTCTGACCCATCGATGGCGCCCATCATGAGCAGCACCTCAGCCCATATGCGCCCAAAGCAGCCGCCAAAAATCAGGCTCACGGTGAAGAGCCCACTGGGGATGAAGGCCCCATACGTTATCGCAGCCAGCAAGTAGTACAAGGCACTGTACAGCAACAGGGACGAGATGTGGAAGGTCTTGTGTGGTGCGGCAAACAGAGCCTGGATCTTGAAGCCCTGGGGGTTGAAGGCCAGCACGGCAAGGTCGTTATACTCTCCATCGCTGCAGCCGTAGCCTGGGAAGGTGAAGAACATCGCAGCATCTGCAGGACAGCAGCAGGCAGGTGCTCCTACACTCGGTTGTGACCTTGCACCGTGCATTGAATGCCTGGCTTGTTCAGCTGCGCTCAACACTCTGTGTGTCCAGCTGGCCAGCTGGCGAAGAAAACCCACAAGCTGCTTGACGAACCAGCCTGCGCAGGCGCTGGTACAGGCAGTGGCTGCAGCTCCCGTACAGCTGTATCAGGTATCGCCGCTGGACCGTCACTGTGACCGCTACGTAGCTAAGTATACTTGGTGCGGCACTATCAGGAGGCCATGCTATGAGTCAACAAGACAGGCACAGCACGGCTGGCAGCTGGGGCTGTGCTCTCTATTCCAGGCATACCCCTGTCAGCCAAGTCCTCACTTTTGACGCAGTGCTCTGCGTTACCAGAATCACACTTGTGACACCGGCCTCCAAGGGGCAGCACAAACAAGATGACTGACGTGAGCACTGAAATGACACACACCTGCACATGCACCAGAAAAGTCAGCAGGTGCACTGGGTTTAGCCACAGTGGCTGAGCAGTCTGACAGCTGAAGTGTTGACTGATGTACTGTGTGCTTTGAATTAAGAAGTGTCTCACCCTTGCTCGTCGTAATTGTGCAGTGGACACCCCTCAAAAAGCCCCCCTGACAACTTGCTGAGTATGTTGTGTGGCACAGGTGCACATGCACAGGCAGCACGATTCAGAAGTGCAGCGATTGCTCCTGTAGTACTGACCGGCACTCTGCTCACCTCCAGGATCCTGAAGCTGAACCACTTGGACCACTTTTTGCGCAGCAGGCACAGCCAGGTGTTGAAGGCAGTGAACACGCTGGCCACCCAGCCACCCATCACCGCCAGCAAGACAAACGCCCAGATCTGCCAGACAGTGTCAGCGTTCAGGGATGGTGTTGTTGAGGCCGCTGAGACATACGACGGTTGCTGGTCTGACATTGGGGTCAGGTGTCAACATGCAGGTTGCTGCTGGCAGGATGTTTGTCCAGAATACGTAAGCGCAGGGTGGTGCAATACGAGTTACTGCACTGTACATCCTCCTGCGTCTGTCAATTCTACACTGACTGCATGTGCTGACCCTCAGTCACACCTGTCCGTACGGTGCTGGGTATGCCTGGTTGAACCAGGCCAGCGAGCCCCAGCGGAGGTATGTGCAGTGGTTGTGAGCCACGCAGGTCGAGATGCTCCAGCGCACCACCACAATGGTGAGGGCTGACACCAAGAAGCACCTCCAGGTCAGCTCCTTGCGCCACCTGTAGCACCACACCACACAGCCATGCGCAGCGCAGAGGGTCTATCTTGCTTCGCATCCCAGCTGCTACCTATATAGGTGATGTATCCACCCGCCCAGGCTCTTGGCAATGTCGCTGCGGGAGCTGCGACAGCTGAACTTCAACCTGGCACCATGCAAATTTTGTGTGAGGACGACATAGTACTGCCAGCTGGCATGGCGGCTTCGATCTACACCCTGCATGCGGCATGCCATCAGGGGCCGGGACACTGCACGGCACAGACTGCTGCTGCTGCTTGCCCACCTTGTGGACATCTCCATGGCGAACATCACGCCCCCAACTGGCGCCTTGAATGCCGTGCTGCAACACAATCAAAGCGACACATCACCCTGGCATCATCTTCCTGAGGATGATTTTGACGCTGAGTGCAAAACGCTGCGGCAAAAGGCAGCTGCCTTGTGCATGACTAGGTGGTAAGGGTGGCACCGTATTGGCAATATACTCACCACACCCCACACACTGCGCCACATGCCACCAGGTCCCTGATGTCACGGTTGTACGTGTAGCTGCCCCAGTGGCTGGCAACATCCATCTTTTGCTTGAACCAATTGCTGCTGCCTGCAGTTCAGCACAAACACCGTGACGATGCAAGTCCAGCACTGCCACCTCTGTGGCACCTAGGGACGCTGCAAGGACTGTTGCAGTTACCCCTCCTCACAATTTGAGCCACATCACACCATAACAATCGGCTGGAGCCTCCAGCCGCTGCTGCGCTGATGCATGGCACGCTGCATGCAGCCGCTTGGCTACTAAACACGTCTTGGACAAGCTCACCCAAGATGACCGCCAGGATGGATCCTGCATGCAGCATGGGGCCTTCCTTGCCCTGGTGCGTGCAGGAGGAGGCGTGACAAGGACAAAGCAGGCATATGCATTGGCTATTCTCAGACCCAGCCGCACAACCTGTCAGCTCTATCCTTGCAACTGCTTGCATCTGCTGCTGAAACAACCAGCAGACCTGGCATGGCACAGCACACTCACTCACCATGACCAAGCTGCTGCCCACTGCCAGTGAACTGCCAATGACCTTGGCAATAAATGTTTTGACTGTGAAGAAGTTCTTGAACACTGGACTTTCCACCCCGTTCAAGTATGCCTGCACATCTGCGGCATGCAGGTGAGGACACAGGACACTTGTTTGGGCTCAAACCTCAAGTGCTGCCGACCTGTCCAGCTACTTTCTTTTGGCCTGTGGTGAAACATTGCCATTGCACAACAGAAACTGCCTTGCCAGCATACGTGCATGCAGACAGCCTGTCGCATAGGGTGCTCGACACTTATGCTTGCCAGCACAGCATGACGTCCACAAATCCCCACATGGTGGTGGTGATGCTGCACTACGAATCAAGGATGCTGCCAGGCCCATGGCATGTGCTGTGCTGCAGAGCAGTTGCAACTGCCAGTTGTGGAGGAGCCAGACTGCTCACCTGGTATGCCTGACCCTGATGCTGCTGGAGATATCAGGAACAGTGAGAGACTGGCTCCAAAAGCCAAGGCCAAATTGAAACCCACCCATTGAAAGAATTTCGAAACCCACGCTTCATGTGTGGCCTGCAGCAAGCACGACGCCAGCAACTTGCAGCTGCTGCAGCATCCATCCTGCGGTGTGTCTCCCAGCGCTGCTCGATGCTGTGCTTACCACTATGTTGATAACGAAGGTGCTTCTCATATGGTAGAGGGAGGCTACCAGCATCGACTGTGCAAACCCCACGACAGCAGTTGCAACTGCGATCCTGCAGCAACAGCAAGACCACATGGAGCCCCGACATCAGCCCCTGGATCCTGCAAGCTCCTGTAGTGTCTGGATGTCATTTTAGAACTGCCTGAAGGTCGTATGAGCATACTCACACAATCAGAAAGGCCCATTTCAACACGATGAACAGTTTGGGGATGTGTATCTGCTGCCCCATGCTGTGTTGTTGGTGATCTGCAGGTGTAGATGCACTTTAGGAAAACATTGTTGTTCAAAAGATGCAGATCATACAGATGTATCAGTCGATGGACTCTGCAGTTGCTTGAACACGCCTGATGGCGGGCTCAAACTGGTGTGCTCGACATGGCTTGCAGCGTATTGGTATCAGGCCGAGTCTAATGGAAGGATGCATGTGTTCTTCAAATTGATCAGTGTCGATAGGTGCACGTTTTGCAAGGTGCGGTTTAGGTCTCATACTGTAGCAGCTGCCTGCAGGGGACACCCCATCTGTCCTGCTCGGGCACCTGCTGGAGCAGATTGATAGACCAGTATCCTCCCACGCTGTTGGAGTCTGTATCAGGCAGGATGCTCAGGGCCTTCCTCAGTAAGGGTGGTGGGGCCCCCCAGGGGGGGGGCAGCCAGCTTGTGAAGGAGTGTGCATCACCCCGTACGATCAAGCCATCATCCTGCTTCAAAGGTTCGATGAGCCTTCAAGACTCCCTCATGTACATGATGAACAACACCCAATCAGCACACGCCTGCATGCTAAAAGTGCTAGGAAGCAGCTGACCTGCTTTGGGATAGTTGGAACGCTGATGCCAATGAGGGCTACCAATGCACAAAAGCCCTCTGCTCTGCTACTTTGTGGCAGCACCAGCCAATGCAAGCAGGCCTGTCATGCTAGCCTTTTCAGCAGGCTCCATCTCTCACACCAAGCATTACACACGCGCAGGGGCGCTGAAGCACGCACACCCCCAGGAACACACCCAGAGCAACACCAACAGTGCCGCGACATGGCTTTGATCACGACTTGGGTGCCATCACGACCTTCATCTGCAATAAATCACCATACATGGGCAGGGAGGGGCGGCAACCCACACAACAGCACATGGTTGAGTGGGAGGAAGGCAACGCGTGCAGCGCGCAAAAAAACACACAAGACCACCACTTCTGAGCTAGTTGCAAGGGCTGTGAACACGCTTGACGCCGTGACAGTGACAGGGTAGTGACTGTGCAACATATGGCCGCCAAAGCAGCCCCCAGAGGATGAAACACCATTACGCATGTGTTGCTCATCAGAACTACACATGTAAGGTACGAGTGTGCTGGCAGACCGGAGTCCACATTGCTCTGAGCAAGGAGACGACAAGGAGACATAGTGCGCCCCTTGCATGCCAATGTTGCAGGCAGTCAAGCCCCCCCCCCCCCCCCCCGCCCCCCCAAACCCGACATTTCACAACTGGCACAACATGCTCACGCACCTGCTCTAGCATCAAAAACATGGCCACGTTCCAGCTGCCCAGGCGAGCAAAGTTTGGCATGAAGCCGTTGTAGAAGGCCTGCAGGAAGGCACACACGGCAACAGGGGCCGGATGCTTGTCAGCACATACACATAAGTCCTTGTATATGCAGACGGCAGTGAATAGTCAGCAAAAAGCAGTGTAGTGGGGCATGTGGCGCTGCCATCCTGCAACTGTTGGCTGAGCAGTGGAAGCACTGCCCAGCACTGCCTAGCACAGCACACCATGGCACAGCCCACATGTTGGTGACGAGGCAAGCTTTATTGGTGCCTGGTGAGTTGCATGTTGTATCAGGCAGCTGCGCTATGCAGCTCTGCCACCAACAGGATGGCAGCATTGCCAGCCTGGCAGTTACGGCACTGCTAGAACTGCTAGAGGTCACTTTGACAATGTGGCTGCCCAGGCAGCAAGCTAGCTGTGAACACAAGGACCATACACGCCAGCATCCCTGCTCACCAACAAGCCGTCGTTGCGTGCTGTCTTCACAAAGCAGTCCAGCACACCAGCGTACTTGCCGGTGCTGTCTCCTGCAAAGCAGCCCCACAGTCACATGCATGCGCATAGAACCTTTGAGTTTGCTCGTCTCATCACTCATGCACCAGCATGTTCGCAACGTGTGCAAGCACCACACATGGCTGCCTTTGCTACCAAGCACTGACTGAGTAATGACCTCAGCTACTGCTACTCAGGTTGTTGGATTTGTAACCACTGGCGGGAGACACTGCTCTTCACTGCTGCACAGCGGCCCTACCGGCACACCCGCAGTAAGGCAAGAGGCGGGCACTGTGCAAGAAGCAAACATGGGGCTCGAAACAACACATGGCTCCAACGGCACTGTGTGAGCGGACCTATACCTACCCATGACGCGGCTCTTCACCACGTCCACAGGAGAGCCTACACACACAGCAAAGAAGCCAGCGCCCAGGCCAGCCACCAAGTGGGTGACAATGTTGTCCTGGAAGTAACCTGCAGCAGTGACAGCCACCAAAACAGGCAGCACCAGGTTCACCAACCAACCTCCAAACACCCTTGTCAATTCTTTCATGCCATCAAACCTCAGTATTCAAAGGAAAACAGGGTCCTTCTGTGGCCACAAGGTGCAGGAACTGCATGATTCTGCCTGTGCCTGGCCAGCATGACTGCAAAGGCTTTCAAGCTGCACTTCTGCATTGTCTCCCAATGCAGACACAACTGGTGTGCTGCCCCATCCCAAACCTTGGACTCTCCCCTGGATGTGAATTGCACTTCACTGCCTGTCGCTATCCCTCCATCGCTCCTGCCTGTCCTGCTGGCCTCCTCACACTGCCCAGCAGTGACGCCGCCCAGCAGTCACACCTGCCCAGCGCAGCTGCAGCAACCTTACCTGTTGCCAGCAGTGACACCTTGATCTGGTCGTAACTGGCCAGCTCTGCTGCGTTGATGATGGCATTGCGGGCAATGTTGGGGCCCAGGCCCTTCCACAGGCCCGCCATGCCCTCCTCCCTGGGGGATAGGAACAGAGACAGCAACACAACAACCCACCACAACACTGGTCTGTAAGATGACTTTGCTGCACTGGGAGCATTGCGTACACGGTACAATGTAGTAATTCAAGCAACAGAGCATGTTGCCATGGCTGTTCAATGCTGCAGGCAATGCAGCCAAACAGTCGCGGTCTACAAGGTGCGCACGTGGTGATGCCCTCAGGGACAGATGCTGGCACTGCACCCTAAGCACGAACCCATGCGTCACAGATTAACCAACCACTGTCTCCTAGCACGTGTATGAGTTTGACTGCAGTCACCCTGGTAGCTTCACCACGCAACACACAGCAGCAAGCTGACAACCTGCCCACTGAAAGCCAGCCTGTCACCAGAGCCAGTGTGCACCCACCTTGCGATGATGCCGTATGCTTTGAACGCGTTGGCATACTTCTTGGGCTCACCAGCAGCCTTCTTGCCTTCACTCTGCATGCGCACCTGCATGGGACAGGACAACAGCACACGCACACATCATGCTGCCGCTCACTTGTCTTACAAGGCACGGCGTATGGGGGAATAAGTACAATTTGACATTGTTTGCTGTGAGGTTATCGCACTGCAATCCTTGCCTGACGTCCGGTTCAACTGCTGTGCTGCATCCTATCGTGCCGTGCTGTGCTGCCTGCGCTGCGCCCACCCCCTGCCCTGCTGCATGTGTGCCCCACACACATGGAACTGCTTGCATGTGACTCGCATGTACTCCAGATGTTAAACACACCTTGACCAGGTCTGTGGGGCTGGCTACTGTGATGGCAATAGCTCCTGTTGTGAGGCCTGATGCAATCTTCAGGTGAAGTGGCACATCACCCACATGGTCCTTGCCCACAAACGCCTGCTTCACCTGCAGAGACACACGCAAACACGTACCCAAGAACATGATCAGCAGCACATACAGCTTGACATCGGTATCATTAACTCCCATTCCAGTGATGCTGAGAGATACTTGTGATGAAACAGTCACGAAGGTTGACAGCAGCTCGGGTTGAGGCACCTGTTGGGCGCAGTTGGTGTAAAAACTCTGCTTCAGCTCGGAATTGCCAGCTGTGGCCGTCCACTAGCAAGCAATCAACAGCCTGGCCGATGGTTCACTGTCTCGGGTTAGAGATTTAGGAAGAGGTGCACTGCACTGCTGTGGCTGAACCCTGCCCAGCACACCATTACTGTGCTGTGGGTGTGCCTGCGAAGCACTTACTGGTTCATACAAGCCAATGCGCAGACCACCGTACACCACTTGTCTGTGCAGACCTGCCAGCAGTCACACATCAACAAGGGGCAGCCGACATTCGCAAAGCACTCAGCACAACTTGAAAAAAACTGACAGCCTTGATCCTGCTGTTCAGGCCTGATCCAGGCAACTGCCAATGTACTGCCGACGCCCTTCTGCTCCCCCTTACTGCAGCTGGCCCCAAGACCAGGTGTGTTGTGGGCTGGTGACTCCTGGTACGTTGCAATGTGACCCCCTCTTGCAAGCTTAGCCAGCAGCTGATACCGAGTGCGCACCATGGAGGCAGCTGCTTCGTTGCAAAACGTTCACAGACGTGGGGTGAGTTGGTTGTCGCCCCCAGCCTTTGAGAGAGGAGCAGAACACGGTCACAGCTGCTGCGAACTGTACCAGCTGATGTTTGTTATTGGAAGCTCCAACTGCAGCTGCCTGTCACTCTTTCTCTGGCCTAGCAGCCCCATACTGCATAGCACGCCCACCTGGTTCCAAGCCCTTCCACAAGGCACTGGGACCCTCCTCCTTAGCTATCGTCGCACATGTGCCCAGTAGACCCCTGAAGTGAAAGAAGGTGGTTGATGTTGACATATGTAACAGTCATTTGGCAGACAATGCACGTCAACATGATGAGATCGGACTTGCAGATTCCTGTGTCACCCACTTGTACTTGCCGCCACTGCCTTGCACCTGCAACTTGACCTTGGCTGTGTCCAGAGGCAGTGTCAGTGCCTGTAAGACATTATGAAGCCAGTAAGCTAGTCATCTCCGAGCCTTGTTGTTTCGGGTGTGGGACAGCAGCAGCACAAGATCACCTCTGCTGTGCAGGCTGATATAGCGCTCGCTACAAAGAGATTGGCGAAAGGAAGCTGCGGTCCAGTAGATGACGCGACCATGTTCTCAGATGGTAGCTAGCGCAGTAGCTAAGCAGTCCCGAACTTCGCACAATATCTACAACCAGATCGCAAGGTCAGGGCAAGTAAGGAGAAACCTCCTTCTGGTGCAGGGACTGGACGTGGGTGAATGTCCGAGATACTTGTGTATGTAGCAGACGGAATGACCATTGCGACTGTGACAGGTGGTCATGCCCCTGAGGTTTGTGCCAGGGTTTGAGGGGCATGACGGCTTGATTTTGGGACCATGGCTGTGCTGGCCAGGGTGCCACTGAGATCATCTGGAACCCAAACCGCCAAAAATGACTCAAATTTGAGCTGGCGCTCAAGGACTGCATCACACTTAGATGATTGAGATGGCACGGCGGCCCTGCACTTGCCCCCCCCCCCTTGCATAAGTCCCCTTTTCACTCAGCGCTCGCTGTTACAGTGCCGCTGCACTAGCAACACAGTAACACCACACATTGCAAGCACGGAGCGCCAGCTGCGCACACGGCGCAGCCTCGGACCAGCCCCTGTCAAAGTCAACTGCACTGCTGCCGTAATGCCTCTGGATGTAACAGCCGGCCAGCGTTACAACTGCTACTGCAGCCGCTGCCGCCAGCGCTGCTACTGCTGCACTGCTGCACTGCCATGAGCTGCCCTGGCAGATGCTGCACAGCCTGGCACATAGCACAGCACAGCAGAGTGTTTGCTGCAGGCTTACGCCTCCACCTGCTCACGCAGACGGCGGATGGTGCTGCGCACGGTCACGGAGGAAGCGGTGCTGCAGGAACAAACAGACAACAGACACGGCGGCAGCAAGGCGGGCACACACATGATTCAGTACAAACATGACGAACAAGCACCAACTGATCCAACTAGACTAGACTGGTCATGCATGGCAGATTGATCGACGTGATGAACACCATCAACCTCAACATCAGCCTCAGCCGCGGCTGGGGGCAGGCACGTTGGATCCCTGCAACAGCTAGGCTGGCATATCAGCCGTTCAGTGTAGCTGCCTGTATTTGTCGTAATTTCAACTATCTACTGCAGTGCAGGACTATGGGCATGGACACAGGACATGCCAGCCTTGAGTGAGAAGGAAGATGTGCGGGGCTGTCTTCATCTGCCATACTGGCCTATCCCAGGGTCATAACCAACCCCTCAGGCTGACCGGCAGCTGTGCAGCTAGCAAGCCCCATCAGCCCTGGCACATGCGACCAAGATGCCCAGATGCCTACAGGAGCTTGCAGCAAGGGATTGCTGCAAGCTAGCAGCCAGCCATGCCTGTTGTATGGCCACAGCCGTGTAACTTTGCAGCATTGCTTGTGAAACCTTGTGGTTGTAATGAAACACAGCTTGCTGCTTGCAGCCAGTGCAGGTTGGAGGGTTAAAGGCCTGTACTCCCTCCCTGCACCCCCCCCCCGGTGCCCACCAGCTGCTGCAGGGCGTATAGCAAGCCTCTGCACTGGTTGCATCCAGCTAAGCAAAACTCAAAGCACAACCTAAAGCTTTACCACCACATGTCCCCCACCCTTGCGTCTCAGCACCCAGCACTGCAGCTGCTGTTCCCCTTTCCCTGCTGCTGTCACTCACTGCAGCACGTATGCTCCACCAGCCTGGGTCTTCTTGCAGGCCTTGCAGCCCCAGATGCCAACAGCCACGCGCTTCACAGCAAACTGCAGCAGGACACACGGGCAGAAAGGGGACAAGGTAGCGAATTGACAGATGCCCATTGGCCCTGTGAGAGTGGGGCTGAGAAAATGTGCGCGTGCAGTAGCAAGAGTGCTGAGATGGTGGAAACTTCCGTGGCGCCATAGGTTTCCTGCGCCTGCTGCTTGTCACCACTGCCTTTAGCTGGCATAGCCCGTTGAGCCACTGTGGTGGTGTGTGATACTCAGCCCCCATGTAGACCCCATCTCCGTAACCGCCCACTGCCGCTGCTGCTGGCAACCGGCCACTGCTGCATGGACCTCCTGCCAGGATGGGCTGCTGCAAAGTTCCCACTGCTTGGTCAAACGTTTGTGCTGTTCTCTTCGACTGCCTGTTGCTGGCACAGCCCAGGCACTGGTGCTGCTGCTGTCCAGGTTGGTTGCGCGCACCTTGCCGCAGAACTGGCAGAAGTACTTGGAGTGCTGGCTGACCTCCATCTTCTTGATCTGCTTACGGAGACTCGCTCCATAGCGAGTTCCGTACTTGCCCACAATGCCAACCTTCTTGGTGCGCTTAGACTGCAGCAGACAAGGCAGCAGCAAGACCAGAGAAGGTCAGCAAGGCACCAAACCGATGTGGAAGTATCTGTGATGCCTCACAACACGATCTGGACCAGCAACGCAGCTTGAAATGCATCCTTCGGGGAGCAGCAAAACTTAAGACCGCGATGGTGGGGCAGCTAACACGGGCAACACGTCCCAGCTGCTCACCATCTTGGTTGGCTTCTTTGCACGTGGCGAAAGGGAGAGCTGCGGCCGAGGCGCGACCCTATGGACAGACGCCGTGCCTGGGTATTAGGTCTTGGGAGCAGAGTGCATTGTGAAAGCAAAGCAGCAACTTCAGCACTGTCTGATTATGGTGTGGTAGTTACTGCTGCATGCCACGTCCTACATCGCTTTGGCTACCAGACGAACTGCAACATGGTGATCTGGAGACAATGCTGCTGCAGACCTTGAACTCCTGTTCCTTGCTGTATCAAAGCTCAAGCAGCCCATAGTTACCATTGTGAACCACACTGATGCATGCGCTCAAGGGTGCAGCATTGGGCTTTGCCAGCAAGCCTGGCCCCATCAGCCAGCCACTGCCATTCCTTGCAGATGTTCCAGGCAGACTTGCTTCTGGCAGCGCGTCGGCCATGCCCGACCCAGTGACAGAACATAAATAGCAGGGCATCATTTGCTTCAGTGCCCAAGGCAACACTACCATGTGCACTTTCGTACGCACTACCTGCTGTGAATGACGCTGTCAACCAGCCTGTACACAGCTTCGAGACATGACGCCTGGCTGGGACAGTGCCAGATGCATGCAGCAGCTTCAAACTTACAGCACCTCCACATCAGCTCATGCAATTGGCAGCCTATGGCAATGTCAGACCGGGACTGCATGCGGCTGTCAGCATGTAAATCGTCCCCAACCAGCACAGCATGGTCATCTGCACATGTGACAATGCGCCTGCTGCAATGTGCACCTGTGGGAGCTCAACAACTCCCCCACCACAGCTGTAACAGAAGCCAGTGACTGTCAAAGCCCGCGTGCAGCTGCAGCTTGCCCCCCTGCCAGGCCATAGAGCCAGCCCCGCAGCAGGAGCAGTACCTGCTGCCTCTGCGGTGTCCTGCCCCATGCTGCCTTTGATGCCCTGTCAATCGCCCCTGACAGCAGGCTGACGGGTGTGCGTTCTCATCGGTTCTGGCTCAGAACATCAGCAACACTTGTTGCTGCCGCACTGCTGGTAGCGAGAGCTACAGCTGGCTTTTGTCATTGGACACGGAGGCTTGTAACTGCGCTGACATGCCCTGTGCTTCGCCCTCCCATGCCCTTGCCTGCCTGCCTCTACTCAGGAAGTGAAAGGTGCCCTAGCTGCTATGCTGCTGCTAGCGACCTGAGCTGAATGACGATTCTTCTGCTTGTGGCACACAATTTTGGGCCATGCACTTTTGATATCAGCCCGTATGCTTAGACAGGGGAAGCGCAGGCAGCACTGTCACGGCCCTCGCACGGCCGCCATGATGTGGATGTATACAGCGGCTCCCTTGCCCCACCCCTTGCCACCGATGGCCAGCCTGTGCAGCACGCTGACAGTGTGACCCATGTAGTGGAATTAGTAAGACAGTGCCCGGAACCGGGGAGGTAGCGTGATTTCCTGTAGTGGAATTGTGGGTCCAGGCATGTCAAGCAGTCAACTGTCAAGCTGCATTGCCGCATGTCCAGGCCTAACAGCTTTGCAGGCAGCTTTCCAATATAATTTCTGTCACTGCTGCCATTGGGCTACATCATTTGTCACGGCGTTTCTACTTTGGAGGCAGTTATGTTGCAATGTGAAGAGGGACAAGCAGTGACAAGGATCTCGGTCAGCTCAGTCCATCAGTATCCTCCCTTCCTCCTCCCTTCTTTTGTGTGTGGCTGGCACAGGGAAGGCAGCCTGGTCACTGCACTAGCTTTGTCTCTGATGACGCTACTAGCGTCACGCTAGCACAGCTGTGCCTCTCACGGGATTACAAAACAGGCAACCCAGCAATCACAATGAGTTGCACCAAAGCCAGCACAGCCACTCGGCACAGTACTGTTCAGCAAAGCCACGCGAAACACACAGCGATGCACGCACAGCCATGCTCATCATGCTGAGAAATACCAGCCAGTCGCAGCCAGCCAGTCTTCGGAGAGGCTTCACAGATCTGTCAGGCAACGCCGCCGGGCAGTGCCTAACCCCAGTGCAAGCAACTGTCAAGCTCCAACTATATCCTCTCCTCCCTTTACCACGTCATGCTGTTGGTGACAGGTCCCTAACAAGTACAAACCAAGCAACCATTCCAACACCTGCACATAGGCGCCACCAGCATTTACGGCGCACAGAGACCCCAAGCGCCCAGGCCACTCGGTTTCGCCACATCTCAGATGCCCCACATGTACTCAACCCCCCTCGTAACCCCCCAGCAGCACACACAAAGCCTCAGCAGCATACGCTCTTGCCGCTGTGTGCAGCACACCTAGCGCACGTGCACTCAGGCAGCACTAGGCCTTGCCACATGCATGCATGCACGCACGCACTAACCACGTGCGGCTGGACAGCATGCCAATGGCCACAAAGTAGCCGGCATTGCTTGCAGCTCGAGAGCTCCTGCTGCTGCTGACCCCACATGTTGCTGCTGCTGAGCCCAGCATAGACCGGGCCCCACCGTCCAGTGCAGTTGCCACTGCTGAAGCCGTCACAGCTCTGCTGCTGACGCCGCCGCAGCGGCTGGCCCTACTGCAGTTGCTGCTGTCAGTGGTGGACGTGCTGTCCTGCTGCTCATGCCTTGGGTGCCTCTCCCTTGTCCTGGTCCTGCATCTCGCTGGTCCACAAGGTGAGGTTGTCGCGCAGCAGCTGCATGATGAGGGCGCTGTCCTTGTAGCTGTCCTCACCCAGGGTGTCCAGGTCGCTGATCGCCTCGTCAAACGCCTGCACACCACAGCACGGCGCAGCACAAGGAGAAGGCAGGGCCAAAGGCAGGCAGGCAGGCAAGACAGTACAGCAGCAGCAAAGACAGAGCAACCCAGCAGCAGCAACAAGTAAGCAAACAGCATGGATCAGGTGTGTGGCGGGGGCAGATTCCAAGTACAGAGGAGAATGTGCACACCACTCTCGACCACAAGCAAAACCAGATGCATAGTGGACAAATCGTACATGAAACAAAACGAAGGTGTCTTCGAACTGCTTCGAGATGTGCAGCAGCAGTGATGCTGCAACATGTCTTGCATCACTGCTGGGCCGGCCAGCAGTCACCAACAGCCTGGACACCCGCCTCAAGAATGAAGCGCACATCTGCTGCCCTCCCAGCGTCAGTTTGCCACCCCCCTCCCCAGCTTGCCACCCCCATCTCAGCAACTGGCCCATATGCAGTCTTCATGCAGCCACACATTGCAAACGACTCGTTGGGTGTCGGGGCCTATTTGGGACAGCAGCAGGCATGGGCCTGCAGATTGTGAGAGGCACAATCTGCTAGCCAATGCTTGCTGCTGTCCGAAGCAGGCACTCCACACCCACCATGCTGCATGCACCAGCCTGCACCCATTGCATGCAGCCTAGCAACACCTACAGCCGCCCCAGCATGTCACTGCAAGCCATCTTGGCTAGGCTGCCCAACAGTCAACAAATCAGCACTGCCGTGCACGTTGCTGTGCGTGCCCCGCACTGCTGTGGCTAGTTGTGCTGGTGCCAAGTGTCTCCCACGTCGTGGTGGCTTAGTGACGACCCCCAACTGCCGTACACCTGCCTGCACAGTAACTGAGCAGCGATGCTGACAACGTGCCACGAATCTGCAGCCGCTCTGCCTTGGGTGGCTATGTGCAAAGCTGCTTCAGCTGGTGGTGGGCCACCTCAAGCTGGTTAGGGCATCATGTGCCCTGGGCAACATTCTCGCGCACCAAGCTGCGCATCCAACAGCCCTACACTATACTGCTGACACATTCCATGTGTGATATCCTCAAACATGCATTGCGCCCAGGAACACATCCGAGTGCACCTTATAAGCAAAGCCTTGCAGCACTCCATTCATGCAGGTTATGGTTGCTCCCACCGGCCACTGGCTGTGCAGCTCCCACAGACCACCCCACCCAATGCTGCACCTGCTGGCAACCCAGCCCTCGCACAGATGCAAGGCTTGGCGCAACAACCCCTCCCGGTCCCCTTGTGCTGGTGCGCATGGCCACTGCGCACCATGGCCTCCTGCTGCTGCTGTTCACTTTCTGAAACCCCCATCCACCCACCCCTCCCCCATGCGGGCCCCCGGCGCACCTGCTTGGCCAGGTTGCAGGCCTTCTCTGGCTGGTTCATGACCTCGTAGTAGAAGACTGAGAAGTTGAGCGCCAGCCCCAGCCTGATGGGGTTGGTGGAGGGCAGCTCTGCCAGCGCCTTGTCCTGTGCTGCATTGTACGCCATGAGCGTCTTGTCTGCTGCATCCTTCCTGTCAGCATCTGTCTTGAACTCTGACAGGTACCTGAGGTAATCAGCCTTCATCTTCAGGTAGAAGACGGAGGCTTCACATGTGGAGGCAGAGGGAATGAGGTGCTTGTCCAGCAGTTCCAGGATCTCGCCACAGATTTCGTCCAGCTCCTTCTCCACGACTGTCCTGTACTTCTGGATCAGCTTGACACGCTTCTCATTGCCCTTGGCTACCTCACTCTGCTCCACGCTCTGCAGAATGCGCCAAGAGGCACGTCTGGCGCCCACGAGGTTCTTGTAGCCTGTGTGCAACAGCAGTGCGTTCGATCAGCCTCAAGCCAGCACTACAGGCCCGGATCAGGCCTGACGAATGCACCAGCACCACGCAGCGCCCGTGAGGGCCCACCCAAGCATCAACGCTGGCAACACCCAAGCCATCCAGCTCACCCACTGACAGCAGGTTTCGCTCCTCCACCGACAGCTCCTGCTCCCCAGCCATCTGTGCGATCTTTTTCATTTCCGCCACCATGTCCTGGTAGCGTTCTGCCTGCTCAGAAATCTTTGCAGAGAACAGCAGGGAGGCCCTGTCTGCCATGGTTGCCCACTGCACGAGGAGAAGAGCCGAAAGGCAAGATACGTTGTACGTGTGCCGACGTCTCGAGCTGGGGAAGAGTATGCAGGCTTGGGTTGGTCTGGGGGGTCCCCTTGCAGATCGTTGTTAGGGTCTTGGGGTGCCCTCAAACTCAGGGGTGATTCATGTGTGAAAGTGTGCCACTATGCATTGCTCAATGTCTGTAGTATGTGGGACAGCCCTTCTGCTCCACCTTGCTTTAGGATGTGGGACACCCCTCACTGCCTCAGCTGTTGCCTTGGAATGGGTCTCATCAACAGTTTGGCCCCAGCTTGCGTTCGTGTTGGAGTCACATCCGTGTTCATATGGCTTCTGCAAGCAAGCAGTGCCCCCAGGTCCCGGAAATCATCAGCCCCTGCAGTCCTGTCCAGCACGGCCATGGCCCATGGCCTACACACACCACCACCCAACAATAGCAGGACAAGGGCATCACCCAAGCTGCTGATGCTACTGTTGCGCCTTCCACCACTAGATCCAGTCCCCCTCCTGCAGCTTGAGGGGCAGGTACACCTGGCTGAGGTACTGGAAGCCAAAGCTGCTGAGCGCCTGAATCTCTGCCTTCTCCTTGGTCTTGAGCATCAGCTCCAGCTCCTTCACCCACTCAGGGTTGCAGCGGATGAAGTCCTCCTCAAGCTGGGGCCAGAGTGGACCAGACAGCAGCAACAGCAGCAGCAGCAACAGCATTTGCAAACAGCATGTGAAGTCTGCTCGCTTTGCACACACATGACGCTATGGCACCCTTTCAAGCTGTCCAAGCCTTCCATACCACCACCACTGCCGCAAGACATGCTTTATCCATGGCTCACCCAGCCCCGCTATCTGCAGGTTGCCGGCACCCTTCCGCCCATACACCCTCATTCACACCCAGCCCATCCATGCCCCTCCCCCAGGCCCTGCACTGCTACACCCATGTCGAGCCCAACAGCCTCCGTCTGCCCCCCTCCCGCTCTGCCCTGCGCTACTCACCAGCTTCTTGCCTGTCTTGATATCCTCATCTGTCATGGCCAGCCTACACTGCTGGGGTATGTTGAAGCGGTCAAGGTCACTGGGGCGCACACCTAGCCACTTGATGTCTGCACAGGACACAGGCAGATGCACACGCCGTCCATGGGGTGTTGTCAACGTGGTGAACCCTGACGTAAAGCACTTACATACGTGACACACGGTCATAGCCTGTGACTGTCACCCCGAACATGCTGAGAAGGCGAACGCGCTGTGTTAGGAGGGGCTGGGAGGACGAAGCAGGAAGGAGTAGGAGAGCATACGCATGCAACAGGAGCGCACCCTGCATTACCTGATGATTTGCCAAGAGGGGGTTGTACATTCTTCACTGGCCCCTGCATACGCATGCACACAAACTGCTGCACATATGCACGCTCCGCAGCCCTCCCTCCCATCTCCCCGTGCACCCCCCCCCCCCCGGCAGTCAACATGCAACACCTCCACTGCATGTTGCCTCACCTGGTGTTGTGAGGTTGCTGCTATCATAGCTCATGTTCATGCTGCCCTTCATGTACACTGACAAGATCTTCAGGCCATACGGGTCACTGTCGACCAGTGCCAGTACAGGGATCTTCAGCGTGAGCTTCAACTTGCGCAAGAACAACCTGCGGGCGCAGCAAGCACGCAACAGAACTAAGCACTTGGGCAGAACATTCCTTGCTTGATGTAGGAAGGACTCCTGCGTTGTTTGTTGCCACCCACCCCGGGTGGGCCAGCCTTCTTTTTGTCGCACATTGTCTACACCACCAATGCTGCCACGTCTGGCTGCCTCTTGGCTGCTACCATAAGGGGCCACCCCTGCCCTTCCGCCTTCGAGTTGAACATGCCCCCAGCACCATCCTGTGAGCGTTCGGCTGTCTCATGCGTGTGATGATGGGGCGGTGGTGGTTGTGAACCTATTTTGCACACCCTACCGCTCCTCCCGGCTCCCTCTGCCGCTCCCTCACCCCTCCTCTGCCGCTGCACCCCCCTCCCTTGCCATTTCCCTGTGGAGGTTCAAAACTGAATCCTGCCTCCCGCCCTCATTCCAGCCAGGCATTCACCCACCGCGTTGCCACGTCAGGCTGTCCCTTAGCTGTGATGATGATGGAGGGGTAGTCGTTGTAGAACCTGTCCTCTGCCAGGCGCATGAAGGCTGCGTCCTTTTCCACCAGCAGGATGAACAGCGCGTCCGACTGGATGTTAGTCACCTGGGGCAGGGGGGGGGGGACAAGCAGGAGTGGTGGTGGTGGTGGGGGGGGGGGGGCGTTGCAGAAGTCCGGGCAGCTGACGCTTTAGAGACGTTGGTGGCAACAGTAACAATCATTCTTCCTGCACGCACCACACCACCCACGCTAACCGACTGTTGCGCCGACTTCCAGCACCTCATGTGCTGATGCCAGTCGCATCCTCCCTCCCCCTCACCTTGCTGATGTTTGGTGGGATAGCCTTGCCCCCCACGCCCATGCGTCTGCAGTCAATGTCATCACCGTCCTCTGTGAAGGTCAGCCGGCCAACCACCACGCCCTTCTCAGACGCAACCACTGCACACGGCAAGGCGAACAGCAAGAGGTGGCGGGGGAAGAGAGGCGTTGGTAGGGGGGGCAAAAAGAGGTGGCGCACAAGCATGGCACACGAGTCAGGCAGGTGCGAGGCTAATCTGGCCAACACGCTAGCAGGCCCAACAATCATCGTTCCGGTGACATGTGAGAGGTCCATTCATCAGGCGAGCACCCCAGGTGGGCGAGCACCCCAGGTGGGCGTGAAAGCCTCGCCTGCAGGCGAGGCATTGAGTTCCAGAACCAACTGGCATGTGCACTGCTAGACGTGCAGGAGTGCAGGACAGCAGGCAGGCGCGCGCATGACCGTTAGCACAGCACCCTCGGCTGCTGCTCTGGGTGGGCATTATATGGCCCGTGTCCTCCCTTCCGGTGAAAAATCGCCTAACACTGAGGGCAAGGGTGAGGGAGAGGTGTGCTGACTGAGTTTGGCAAGGCATCAGGAGCACAGCTCCACGCAAAGATGCACTGCAAGCAAGATTCTGCATGTGTAGCGCGACACATGCACATGCAGAGGTCCCTAAACACCAGCTGGTGTGTAGCTGCGCATATGGTTCCAGGAGTTCCTCCAACCAGCAGCAAGTCAGCCAGCAGCAGCTGTGGCGACTCAGCTGGGATTGCCAAGCCCTGGCTGTCCAAGCACGGTTTAATTAGCCAAATGCAACCAGGCAACTCCACCCGTACTCGCATTGTCAGAACACAGCAATTCAGGCAGTGTGTGCCACATGCAGGACACCCTGCAATCTCCAAAGCTGCTGGCTTGCACGTTGTTGGCAGCTCCTGAGAGTGGGCAGCATGCCAGAAGCAAACTTGCTGAGTGCAGATGCACTGCTAGTGCTACACACACTCATGTGTCACCACACATCTGACTGTCATGATGACACCCTCTCTCTATTGGTTGCCGCTTATGTGCCAACACACACCAACAGACATGCCGGAGTGTACCTTGCAGTGCGGACTGCCCATGCATGCAGGCACGCCGACAGTCACAAAAGGTTCCAGCTGGAGTGCTGCTGGGGTGAGGAGGTTCCCCGGCCAGCAGCTCACAAGCCAGCAACTTTCGTGACGACAGGCACAGAGAGAAGATTAGCACCCACTAGCAGTCGTGCACTGGCTGAGGCGGTCAGCACAAAGTTTGACACCCCGCCGGCCCCTACCCACTAAGCACTGGCTCGCCAAAAGCCTTGCGTGGCTGCCTGTTTGCCCCTACTGACTCATGCGATTGCTTGCTGGGTGCCATGGTACCAAACAACACCAACACGACACGTGCCAACAAGCAAGCAGTCACATTGCCCCAGCACCAGTGATCGCTTCCCAGGACAATGACACCATGACCAACGCTGCCCGCTGGCAGTGACGGCTGCCAGTTGGCTCGCCGGTGACGACTGGACAGCTAGCAGCCTCAGCGCGCGTGGGAAGCATCGCCCTTGCTGCCAGGCAGCCACCCTAATGGCGGACCTGCCAGTAGCGCCCGTGGCTGCTGATGCTGTTGCTCCTGCATGCTTTGTTCACTCACCGTGCAAGCTGGTTCGTGTGCAGCCCAGCATGCAGGACAGGTCATCCAGCACGGAGTCAGACTGGCCTTGCTCCTGCAGGAGGAGGAGGGCGAGGTGACAGGTGGGAGGAGGGGTGCGGCAGGAAGTAGGAGGGGAACAGGGAGGGGCAAAGTCATGGCGGTGCTGTGAATGTGCAGCAACAGGAGAGGGGATGTGGGAGTTGCTGAGGGAGGGAACAGGAGGATGTGTGCGATCCCAGTGCGAGTAACCATCTCTGTACGGAAAAGACCCACACGACAGACATCCAGATGGATGCTGGTTGTGCTGTCCTGTCAACTTTTTGACCATATGCCTTCTCCAGGGATGGATTCGCTTTGGCACATGCCACAGCCACTGCTTCGCGCCTTGCATCGCCCTGCACCCCTCCAATGCATGCGCCCAGTGGGCCCTGCCGATGTTGCCACGCCACCCCACTCCCTCCATGCAGCCAAGCACACCTCAAAGAGCTTGACATCTGTGTAGAAGAGGTCACGCTTGGTGACGTGTATCTGCTTCAGGCACAGCTCATGCACCAGGCTCAGGATGCGCGTCGTGATGGCGGTCTTCCTGCATGCAGTATGAATGTACATGCATGCATTAACACAGGGAGGCTGGGTAATGTGATGTGGACAGGTTGTTGTGTGCTATGCTGAAGGCATGTGCGCCCAGTGGGCATATGCTTTGCTACTACTACTACTACTACTACTAAACTGGGTCAGGGCCACGCCTGACCGCCCTTTCTGGAGCCAAACTAGGCTCATAGGGCATAATCCACACACATGTGCCAAATGTCCACACTCAAACAAAGGAAACACAGTCAAACCGCAAAGCCACACCACCACCAAAGCAAGGCATTGACTCACACTTCATCCAGACGCAACAGGTCCGCCGCATGGGCTAGCGCAGCCTCTACAATGGCTTCCTCGTCAGACACATCCAGGCCACCATCACTCAGAACCTCTACAAACTCTGCAGGAGGGTTCTCCCACCGTCGATGGCTGCAATCCACTAGGAATGCAGCTACCAGGTGCTGCTCCTGGGACATGAACTGTCTTAGACCAGCTGCAGAGACAGGGCCCTCTACCACATGCTGCCACCCACCCAGACAATCAAACAAATGAGCATGACGCTGCCTCACTGCACTGTACTGCACGCACTCGGTAATCATATGCAGCTCATCACCAACCCCTGCCTCACACAACTTGCACAAGCGCTCTGCCCGAGGGACGGACAGCCGCCGCCGGTCCCTTCCACAACTTGATGCTCCCACTTCCGGGTCTCAACCCTCTTTGCACTGCTCGTGCACCTGCATGTTGCCAAGGGCCAACATGTGCGTGTGCTGGCCCCACTGAACACATGCGCATGCGCACACAGCTTCATCCATTCTTGCCCTGCTGACCTGCACTGCTGTGTGCTGGCGAAGGGCCTCTTGCTGGTGCTGTCCTTGAGCACGATGCGGTCCAGCTCAGGCACATACAGCTGGTTGCCCTTGGCTCGGGACGGGATGTCATAGCTGAACCCATTGCCTGCAGCAGCAGCAGACAGAAACCAGTGGATGCAACATCAAGCATGCGTACTTTAAGCACGCGCTAAAGCCGCCGCGCTGAGAAGCCTTTATAGGATGTTGCAAGCAGAGGTGCACCTTGGCGTCAACACTTGCACCAACCACACTGCGCATGTCTATGAATCCAGCAGAACCAGTCAATGCCACATAGCCTGGTTCATGTTGTACGACATGTTCCCAGCACTCACCTGCTAATATGCTGCTTGCCACCTGGTAGATGGCGGCTTCTATCTCGTCCAGCACAGCATCAGAGTCTTTGTCCACAACCTGCAGGCAGGCAGCAGGACACATCAGCACATGGTGTCAGCGTTATGCCTTGTGCAGCATGCCTGCAAAGCCCGTGATATGTTCATCCATTGCTACTTTTCTGTGCTGCAACGGCTGTCACCACGCGGCGCGAGATGGGTACAACTTGGGCGCTGCTGCGCAAGTGCTGTGGGTGGTGCTGGACCTCCCTCTCTGACCTGCCTTGCACCATGCGCAGCCCATTGACGGTGCGCTGTGCTACGTCCTGCATCCTGCAAACTGAGCTGCGTGCGCGCGCTGAGGCCAGCACACATGCCTTGACAGTACATCTTTCCCGCACAAACCCTGGCCAGTTTGCTTGCCACAGCTGCAGGATGCTTGACGCTACTGTAGTGCACTCTGACTGAAGCTGGCGATATGCTGCCCGGCTCAGCTGCAAGATTATCTCACATCCCCGACTTCTTGACACAAACAGCATTGTTTGTGCGTGTCATGACATGCACCATTCTACAGCCAGTCAGCTGGGTATGTGCGTACCTCCTTGACTGCATGAGGGATGGCAAGGTCTGTGAGGGACCTGCACAAGAGAACATCACAGCCAGCACGAGCCTTGGCCGGTAAATCCCGCACCACACTTTGTTACTGCGGACGGCTGCTCGATGCTGTAGTAGCTTGACATCGACTGACGAGGTAGAGGTACAGCCTGACAAGTGAGCTGGCTAGCTTGTGTGTGCTTGTGCCAAGCAGCCAGCTGTTGGCTTACTGCTCCTTGTGTGTTTCTTTCTTGCTCTGCTCTGCTAGCTTCTTCACAAGCCTCAGAACCTCCTGTGCAGTACACAACACCAGAGAGCGCTCTCGTCAGGTCAGCATGCCAGTGCCGCGTCAGGGGGACAGCTGTGGGGTCTGCTGCTGGGCTGACACAGCTGGGAGCGCACGTCCACTCCTTTGATCTTCTTCGCCTGCTTTGTGATGTCTTCTCCTGTGCGCTTGCTTGGGCCAGCCTTGCTACTCATCGACAGTATCTCACGACAGTAAACCAGGCTGGCCTCAACAGAATATATCACGAGGTGTCCGTGGCTGTGGCTATAGAACTTTGTATGTGTATATCCAGCTGCTAGGAGTTTTGATGTGCCTCTCAGGAGGTCTTATGACACAAGCTTGTGTCGTGACAGTATCAGGTGTGAAACCCACAGCAGCGGTAATTGGGAAGCTTCACAGCTCAGTAAACGGGTGCTTATCCTTTCATTTTTAGTGTGACTGCCATGTCACAACTCCCTCTCTCTCTGTGTGCCGTTGGGCAGATTTGTTTCAAACCTCTGATCTGATCCGGTCCGAGCCGCGTTCGACCCTTTAATGTTTGGACCAAATTATACTGCATGGGATGAGATGTCGTCAGTTCCCTTTGCTGTATTGCTCCAGTTACCACCAGTGTCTGACACAACTTTTACTTGAGCCAAGCTGCACTCCTGGCTGGCCTGGTTAATGGCGCACTTACTGTGTTGCTGGCAGCAGCAGGCAGCACATGGCAGATGGGGCGACGGTCAGCACTGATTTTGTGGCTTGTGGGCTTCACGCCTAGGCTGCAGCTGTGGTGTCATGTTGTGCCGACCATTCGTCAAATTCCCATGTCGGATGAGGCTGCTGCTGCTGTTGGATGGGGGGCCTATACAGCTGTGTGGTGTGTTGGCTGTGTGTGCATGCCAACCTGCATCGGTGATTGGCATAGCTTGCTGCCAGTGCTGCCTGATTACTGTACTACTGCATGCCATATCCACATGCCATGCAGAGCACTTGTTAGCAGTATGCCAAGGTGTCAAATTGCTGCTGAGCACAGTTTGAGCAGCAGCAGCATAGCACGGTACGCTGGGTGGCGCGCCCACGGGTGCAGCACCGCACCTGCAGCTGGCAGATACAGCCCGTCTGCAGATGTGTAAAGTGGATTACACCGTTCTATGCTATATCCAACCACATTATGTACAAACACATTGGTTGCAACCTTCAATGCGTGTCACCAGGCAGCAAAGTTGCTGACACAGGCAGTGGGTGGCTCAGTGCGCGATGCAGCTGCTGTTGCTGTTGTGAGTTGTGAACGTGTCTTGGTGCATCATGATGACAATGAGCAGTAGACTTCATGGGCTGCGAGTGGTGCATGGAGCGGTCACAGCATCACTACCGTCATGCCACTGCTGTGTTGACAAATCACCCGCACATGCAGGGCGTACGCACCCGCACATGCAGGGCTCTGCAGTAATTATTGCATATCAGCAACAAGCGTTTCTACATGTTTCCTCGGATAGGAGAATCCTTCGGAGAGCCTGTGGCCCGAGCAAAAGTGTAACAAAATGAGTGATAAATGTGTAATAAATGTGTAATGCCGTTTCTTTCGAAAGGTGCGGCGACAGCTGTGGTCTTTGAGCACCCAACTGGTTGTATGGATGTCTGTCAAGCTAGTTCGCACTATCGGCCTGCAGCACGGTCGGAGCAGGCCGGATGGCAAAGGCCGTAGCCTCTTGTGGATGTCGAATTGCACATGAATGCGAGGAAGGCACTGCAAATACACATCGAAGTTTAATTAAAGAAGTATCAGGGGCGTATTTCGTTGTCTAGCGCAGACTGTAGCATGGCCGCGGGCAGGCCGCGTGGTGATGGTGATCTACTGGGTATGTCGACAGATCGAAGGTCGTTTTCGATGTTTTATTGAAATCACCTACAAGCCATTGCCTTTGGTTTAAGAAAAACATGAAGCTGCAAGGCAGGGGGGCTGTCTGCCCCCCTGGACCCCCGCCACCAGTACTGCTGTTGTGCTGCAAGAGAGGCAGCAGCACCACACAAATACACTTGCTAGACCTGAAAGGCAGGGGGGCTGTCTGCCCCCCTGGACCCCCGCCACCAGTACTGCTGTTGTGCTGCAAGAAAGGCAGCAGCACCACACACATACACTTGCTAGACCTGAAAGGCAGGGGGCTGTCTGCCCCCCTGGACCCCCGCCACTAGTACTGCTGTTGTGCTGCAAGAGAGGCAATGCCGGCAGTCAATGCCGGCGGGGGTCCAGGGGGGCAGACAGCCCCCCTGCCTTACAGGTCCAGCAAGTGCATGAATCAAGGTTGTGCAGCAACACAGGCAGTAATAGCGGGGGGCAAGGGGGGCGGCTAGCCCCCCTGCCTTACAGGACCAGCAAGTGTTTGAAAATGGATTGGAGTGCAGCAACACGAGAGAGTGGTCGCAGGGGGCAAGGGGGGGGGGCCTTACAGGTCCAGCAAAGAAGAAAAGACATATAGAAGATACCAACTGGGCAGCTGTGCTATGCACTCAGCACATGACAACAGCAGATGATGCATGCTGGCATCAAAGTTACAGGGTCGGGGACGGAAACTGGGCTGCCTGCCCCTTACTTCGACGGGTATGCGGACGGAAGGGAGCCCTGCTTTCCGGGCACCAACCATAAGAAGCATCGAACCCTTTCAAAACCCAGCGTGTTCGAAAAAATTCAAGCGTGCCCCGACGACTACATATAGCACAGGCACTGTTCTCACCTTGCATAGAGT
This sequence comes from Desmodesmus armatus, assembly GCA_007449985.2. Lineage (NCBI taxonomy): Eukaryota > Viridiplantae > Chlorophyta > Chlorophyceae > Sphaeropleales > Scenedesmaceae > Desmodesmus > Desmodesmus armatus. Next base: position 361,594 of record VIIQ02000724.1, read on the forward strand.
CTCGAGGGCAGCATCTGGCTGTGGGGCTGTCGTCGAATGGATGGCATCATTCAAACTGTGCAGCAGCAGCTAGGCTCCTGGGCCAGCGCTTAGCCTGGTGGCACGCAAGGGCGGTTTCTCACGCGTAGGTGCGTGCAAGGACATCGCAGGACGCATGCGTGCGTGTGTCTCTTCAGCCTTCCCGGGTTCCTGCAGGACTGGCAGTCTTCCCCTTGCAATTGCTCGCCCGACCCAGTGGAGCCCATCGAAGCACCAACGCTTAATCCAGACTGTCTCCTTGGTTGCAGGGATGTGCAGAGATCCCCGCAACCCCCAGCACAAGACCGATGCCACCTGAGCCAAGCCTTCCCCAGGAGCAACTGCCTCCGGCTACAACACTGCACTACGACTACTGCTACGAGCTTCGCGGCCAGTCTACAACACGTGTAAGTCCAATTGAAGCTCACAGTGGGGATCAGGGCCTTGCCAGCAAAAGTACAGCCCAAGCAGTGATGGCAGCAGCAGCAAACCACACGCTAGGGCTGGTCATGGCTGCAGCGGGTGGTGGGCTGGGTGCCACTGCACGCCTGTCTATAGGGCCGCCCACCACCTTACCGTGACTGACAAATGCCTGTCCAGCCATAAACTGTTGCACTGGGCTGTGCGGGGGTCTGACGACCTCTTCACAGTGCGGCGCATACAGCCTGGTTGGGAGTGTGTCTGGAGCAGCAATCTCAGCGTCAGAAGAGTTCGTGAAACAGGCGCAGCAACAGCAGCAGCACCACACGTCAAGGCGGTCACGGCAGCAGCAGGGTGGGGGGCTGGGTGCCACTGCACACTAGTCTATGAGCCGCCCCCCACCTTGCCGTGACTGACAAATGCCTGCCTAGTCTAAAGCTGTGGGTGCTGTGCTCTGACTGGGTTCATACCCACAAGGAGCCCAATTGCCTACGGCCTGGCTGGGAGTGTGTCTGGAGCAGCATAGCAGTGCTTCGAGCTGGTGTCATCAGCAGCAGCACACACACGTAAAGGCTGGTCACGGCTGCAGCGGGTGGGGGGCTGGGTGCCACTGCACGCTAGTCTATGAGCCGCCCCCCACCTTGCCGTGACTGACATAGGCCTGCCTAGTCTAAAGCTGTGGGTGCTGTGCGCTGAGTGGGCCTTCATGACCCACAAGGAACACAGTGCAAACGGCCTGGCTAGGAGTGTGTTGGGAGCCGCAAAGCAGTGCTGTCAACCGTCGTCAGCAACAGCAACACACACATAGGCTGGTTACGGCTGCAGCAAGTGACGGGCTGGGTTCACTGCACAATTGTCATTAAGGCCGCCCACCACTTAGCCATGACTGACAAATGCCTGCCTAGTCCACAGCTGAGGGTGATGTGCGCTGAGTGGGTCTATACCCACAAGGAACATGTCACATACAGCCTGGCTGGGAGTGTGTCTGGAGTAGTACAGCAGTGCTTCGAGCTGGCGTCAGGGACAGCTGCAGCAACACACGTAAAGGCTGGTCACGGCTGCAGCGGGTGGTGTGCTGGGTGCCACTGTGCGTTTGTCTTTAGGGCCGCACACCGCCACGCCATGACTGACAAATGCCTGCCTAACCTAAAGCCGTGGGTGATGTGTTCTGACTGGGTCTTAATGCCGCACAAGGAATACATCGCATACGGCCTGGCTAGGAGTGTGTCCTGAGCAGTAACGGGACATGAACAGCAGCATTACCATGTGTGGCATACCTGCTTACCAACCACCTTCAGCTTGTTGTAGTACAATCCTGCACACCTGCTTGCTGTCTCCTGCACTGCACCTTGCACATGGCCTGTGAGGGCAGCTCGTGGTGGAGCTGTCTGAGGCGCTCACCCGTGGCCGATGAGGGCAGTGCCCGAGGCTCACGAAAAGCCTGGTAGCTCAAATGGCTCAGAGCACCCCAGCACTTACCGTGCTGGGGAGGTGGCGGGTTCAATTACCGCCCCAGGCATATCAGTGGTTTGGAAGTTGGGCTGTGGCTGGATGCGATTGGTATGTTGATGAACACCTTGTAATATTGTTGCTGTTGGCAAGGCTTGTCCTAGTGCTGCAGGGACACACCAACTCACCCTGCGCCTGTGTTCTACTGCACTGGTTGTGATCACTCATCCGCCTTGCCCCAGTGCTGCAGGGACACACCAACTCATCCTGCGCCTGTGTTCTACTGCACTGGTTGTGATCACTCATCCGCCTTGCCCCAGTGCTGCAGGGACACACCAAGTCGAACTGTGCCTGTGTTCCCCTGCACTGGTTGTGATCACTCATCTGGCTTGTCGTAGTGCTGCAGCAACACACTTAGTCATCCTGCACCGACCACCACAGGGTCATGTGAGGGTAGAGTGCATGCACATCAGCACTGCTGGTGGATTGTCTGATCGAATGCTGCTGGCAACTGCCACGTGCGCCTTGACTGGAGAAGCATGATCTCCTGCACAAGGTGTCTGTGCATGCCATGCAGTGCATGGGTCTATTCACAGCTGTAAATCCACCAACCCAGGATTGGGCCAAGACGTGACGATACTGCGTTTCTTGGTTTTAACAAAGTTACAGTGGGTAGAGGGGGGCTCAATCAGTGAGGGCCTGCCGACACAGTCCCTTGGCCCATATCTGCAGACCCCGTGACAACTTCAGCACACACCTGAGCACACCCAGGCCCCCGCAGCATGTTTGAAGCAGATGCCCTAGAGGCTTGCCACTCTCTGCAAAGCCGCTGCACCTGCAGCACGGCTGCAACAGCTGCCACGCAGGAACACTGCACCACGTGCAGCAACCAGTGGTCACAGCACTACCAAAATGATTGATAAGGATACTGCACACACATACACATGCACTGCGCCCCATTACCCAGACTAACCCAAGCACACAGCTGATGCTGCCTGCATGCAGGTGGATGTAGCAGGGCCCTGTATGGCGCAAATCCAGTGCACATCAGAGCGGATCCACAAGCAAATTGGGACTGCCATCCTCATATTCACACCAGCACGGCACCCACTGACTGTCGGCTGCACTACATCAGGGCCTCATGCCAAAAGGTTGGCAAGCACTGGCACCCCTCGTCCTGCAGCCCCCACTTGAAACACTCATGCAGTACAGTACACGGAAGCGTGCTGTTGCACAGGTGATGTGGTAGCCCCACACGGCATGCACATGCAGACTCACATGACGCAACAGCACCCTTGCCTGGGGTCCCCAAAATAGCTGTACCCCCAGCTGAGGGCGACTGCTGCAGCCCAAAGGACACTCGAGTCAATTCATGTACAGATATGATGAAACTTTAGCGCCACACCCAGACATATAAATGTGTGTCTGTCTGGTACCTGATGCAGAACACCACGTCGACCTGGCAACAAGACACGTACACTGATGGCCAAGGTAAAAGACCCTGCTTGGATGCCAAACACGCACCCAGTCACCCAATGAGTGCCACTGCACACTTGCAGCTGCCGGAGTGAACGCATCACCCACATTGCCTAACCGTGTGCAGCACCCTGCAGGACCCAGCTTCACCAAACGACGCCTTCAACAGCCTCAGCAGCCCTGATGCTACATTATGGCCCTTCCCGCTGCCCACGCGGGCTGGTTCACAATCGCCAGCTTGGCAGCCCATGCACATGTCCGCTGTCAAGGCTGGCGCTGCAGGAGCTGCTCTAGCTGGCCGTCCAAAGCAGCGATGCGCAGACCCTGCTCTGCCGCAACCTGCCCTTGAGTAGCTGCAGCCACACATGAAAGCCTTCGCAAGCCTGCAGCACACACAAGCAGAGCACAAAGAGAATCAACATGTTACCACTCTGACCCATAGACCAAGCAGCACAGGCACGCCACCTGCCCTTGAACACACATGCCACATGCAGTAGACCACACATGCCCACTGTATAAGGTGAAAATTCAAAAACTTGATTCTGCCCAGCAAGGCCTGCACCCGCAGGTTGATGCTTACCCGCAGATACAGCACCAGGCTCAGGATGCGCGTCGTGATGGCGGTCTTCCTGCAAGCACCTCAACGCAAATCAAATTTACATCTGTAGCTATGAAGCTCAAGAGCTCATGCACATACACGGATGTACACGAATCCATTGACACAGGGAGGGAGGGAGGCTGGGGAAATGGGACAGTTTGGGGGCATGGTGCGCAACTGACAGCGCCCAGGGAGCAGATGTTGCACACTGTCTATGCACAATGATACACCTGCATGCTGCAAGCTGCACAAAAACGCATGTGCTGGCCCCACCAAAAACATCCGCATGTGCGCACACAACTCCACATGCTGCTGACCTGCACTGCTGTGTGCTTGGAAAGGGCCTCTTGCGCTGTCCTTGCGGACAATGCGGCCCGGCTCAGGCACAACAGCTGGTGACCCTTGCTCTGGACAGGATGTCACAGCTGAACCCATTGCCTGCAGAAGCAGCAGACAGCAACCAGTAGACAGCAACCCCTGAATGCACCACCAAGCATGCAAAACTTCCGCGCGCTCAAACCAACACGCTGACTAGCTGTCACAGCATACTGCAAGCAGAAGCATTCATCACACACTGCGTTCATCTAGGACGAAAGCCAACCCTACCAATGTTGCACAGATACAAGCAGAAGTTCATGGCAGCTTGCTTGCAGCGTCGGCAGCATGCGCACCTTTCAACCATCGGGTCCCTGTCTTTCATGCGCTCAGCACCTACCTGCTAGTATGCTGCTTGCCACCTGGTAAGGGGGGGGTACCTTGGAGGCATCAGGGCGACCGTGTCATCATCATCACTGCCTGGCTGCCTCTATCCCGTCCAGCACAGCATCAGAGTCTATGTCCACCACCTGCAGCCATGCAGCGGGATACACCAGCACATGACGCAAAATGTCATGCAGCACACATGCAGGGCCGGTGGTGTCCAGCTGTTGCTATTGTTGTGTGCTGCTGCTGGTGTCACCAGGTGCCGCGATAACAACACTTTGGGCACTGCTGCGTAATTGCCGTGGGTGTGCTGGGCTGCCCCGGCTGGCATGCCTTTCACCACGCGCAACCCACTGCTGTTGTGCTGTGTCATGCGCTGCGCAACCTGCAAAACTTACAGCCTGCAACTGAGCAGCATACTTGCTGTAAGGCCCAGCACGCATGTGTGTTTCTCACACAAGCCATGGCCAGTTGGCTGGCAGCAGCTGCAGGAAGCTTGAAGTTGCTGTAGTGCAGTGGGTTTGGTGTGCTGTTTGGCTCCGCTGCAACAGTCACACATCCCCAACCCCTTGCACAACCATGATAGCATGTGTCTGTCAGGACACACACCATCCAAACAGCAGTCAGCTGGGCCTGTGCACACCTCCTTGACTGCATGAGGGATGGCGAGGTCTGTAACCGACCTGCACAAAAGGACAAATAGCAGGCAGCACCAGCCCTGGTTGGTTAGGCACAGGTCACGCCTTCTCGCTACAAGTGGTGCTGCTTTGTGCTGCTGCAGATGGCTTCCAGCTGCGGAGGCACTGGCCTGACATGGGCTGTGTGCTTGTGAGCTGGCTTCCTTTGCATGCCTGCAGCAAGCAGCCAGCTGTTGGCTTACTGCTCCTTGTGCGTTTCTTTCTTGCTCTGCTCTGCTAGCTTCTTCACAAGCCTCAGAACCTCCTGCGCGACACAACACACCAACACCCTGAAGTGGTGCTCCCTTCAGCTCAGCATGCAAGCGACAGGCCATGGGACAGCTTTGAAGTCTGCTGCTGCGCTGACAAAGCTAGGGGCGCACATCCACTCCCTTGATCTTCTTTGCCTGCTTTGTGGTGTCCTCTCCTGTGTGCTTGCTTGGGCCAGCCTTGCTGCTCATCGACAGCATCTCATGATGGCAGACAGGCTGGCACCGGGTTGAAGTTGCAGTTGCTGCTGCAGTTGGTTTGTGAAGCAGCTACTGAGCTCGATGTGCCTGCCAGGAGGAGGTTCTGTGCCGTGACAGGATCAGTTCCGGAGCCCCTGCATCTTGATTTGTAATTGAACTGTTTCAGGAGCTGCCCACGGTGGACTTGTGCGGGTAATTGGATGTTGAACCATGGCGTGCACCGCAAAACGCAAACTGGATCGGTATCAGCAATTTGAATTCCAGATCTGACAGTGATCCAACTGTCACGGTTCCAGAAACAAGTTCCGTCACTGAACCGTTTGACACAGTTCATTGATCTCTACTGATCATATCAAGCGGCATGTCATGAGAGTGGCATTTCAGAGAGGTTGTCACCCCACGTCCGTCCTCCTGCTGCTGTTGTTTGCAACCCTGCTGTCGAGCTTAGGGCGCTCAGTGACTGCGCAGTAGTGCCTGGCCATGCTGCGGTCCCGGCTGACTTGTTAGTAGTGCACTTGCTGGGGCAGCGGGCTGATTGTAGAGGGAGCAGGAGGGTGGGGTGATGGCCAGGGCTAATTCTGGTGGCTTGGTGGCTTCACGCCTGGACTGCAGCTGCTCAGATGTCATGCTGCGCACACCCATTGCACCAAGTGTGAAGTGCATTTGAAGTGCAGCTGCAGCTGGTAATGCTGGGTGGGCCCATGCAGCTGTGTGTGGCGTTTCTGCTGTATGATGTGTGATGTACATGGCTTCTTGCTCTTGATCCATGACTGCATGCACACATGCTGTGCAAAGCAGTCTTTGATATTGTGCCACGTTCTTAGCTTGGCAAACTGCTGCTGCGCACAGATCGAGCAGCAGCTGCATCACTCGCTGGGGTGGGGTAAGGGGGGGGGGGGGAGGGTGCAGCACTGCAAACTGCAAGCACCTTGCAGGTACAGCCCAGCCAGGAGTCGTTTACGTGGGTCTCGCACCTGCACCGACTGCCGTTGATGCCCTCAATGCACAGCAGCGCTGTTGACACAGGGGGTTGGTTGCTCATTTAATTCTCAATGCAGCTGCTATTGCTGCTCTGCATTCTCCATGTTCAAACCATACTGTCAACCAAAGGCTGTCTGCATGGGCTGTGTCGGGTCTCCAGCATGGAGCTGTCACAGCACCACTCTGCTGCTGCTGAGGGTCACCTGAGTCTGAGCCATACCTGCTAGCACACACCCCGCCCACGCAGGGTGTAACAGAGGCCTCTGAAACATCATACAGCGACTGTGGCTACTTCTGGACGACCACTCATCGGGACAGGGTTTAGGTTCAGTTAAACCCCAACATTGCTCTTCAGGTGCCCCACGACATTAGCCAGGCACACTTTCACAGTAATCTCAGAACAATAAGCAGCTTCTGGCTTTTGTGTCGTGATTAGCAGCTATTATTATTTATCGCTGCAGCGTTTTGCTGGTGGACAGCTTGGCGCAGCTCCTCAGTCAGCTCATGCTCTGGTTGCACGCAAGGGCAGCTCCTCCCGCATAGGTAAGTCTTTGAGCATGTGAAGAAGTGATTACACTGCAGGTTGTGTGCCTGCAGCCTGCCTGTGCTCCGGGCGGGTGTCCATACACTGCCAGGAGCGCAGCGCAGCGGAAGCAACAATCCACAAGTACTTATACGAGAGTGTCATGCATCGTAGGGCTGTGCGTGTGCTGCGGCGGACCCAGCAACCAGCTTGCATTGCCACCTCAGCCATGCTTGGCAAGCAGCTGCCTTTGCGCGGAAGCAGCATACGCCCAGGAGCAGAAGCACCTTTGCGTATTCCAGTAAGTAAGTGCGACGGCTGCACCTAGCATAGGGGTCTCGGGGCCATTGCCAACAAAATTTGTTCCAAGAGCAGTAGCAGTACCACCACACGCTAGGGCTGGTCACGGCAGCAGCAGGGTGGGGGGCTGGGTGCCACTGCACACTAGTCTATGAGCCGCCCCCCACCTTGCCGTGACTGACAATTGCCTGCCCATCCAGCAACTGTTGTACTGGGCTGTGAGGGGGTCTAACGACACCTTCACAGCGCGGCGCATGCAGCCTGGGTGGGAGTGTGTCTGGAGCAGCACTTGCAGCGTCAGAAGGGTTCTTAAATCAGGCGCAGCAACAGCGGCAGCACCACACGTCAAGGCGGTCACGGCAGCAGCAGGGTGGGGGGCTGGGTGCCACTGCACACTAGTCTATGAGCCGCCCCCCACCTTGCCGTGACTGACAATTGCCTGCCCATCCAGCAACTGTTGTACTGGGCTGTGAGGGGGTCTAACGACCCCTTCACAGTGCGGCGCATGCAGCCTGGGTGGGAGTGTGTCTGCAGCAGCACTTGCAGCGTCAGAAGGGTTCGTAAATCAGTCGCAGCAACAGCGGCAGCACCACACGTCAAGGCGGTCACGGCAGCAGCAGGGTGGGGGGCTGGGTGCCACTGCACACTAGTCTATGAGCCGCCCCCCACCTTGCCGTGACTGACAATTGCCTGCCCATCCAGCAACTGTTGTATTGGGCTGTGAGGGGGTCTAACGACACCTTCACAGTGCGGCGCATGCAGCCTGGGTGGGAGTGTGTCTGGAGCAGCACTTGCAGCGTCAGAAGGGTTCGTAAAGCGGGCGCAGCAACAGCGGCAGCACCACACGTCAAGGCGGTCACGGCAGCAGCAGGGTGGGGGGCTGGGTGCCACTGCACACTAGTCTATGAGCCGCCCCCCACCTTGCCGTGACTGACAATTGCCTGCCCATCCAGCAACTGTTGTACTGGGCTGTGAGGGGGTCTAACGACACCTTCACAGTGCGGCGCATGCAGCCTGGGTGGGAGTGTGTCTGGAGCAGCACTTGCAGCGTCAGAAGGGTTCGTAAAGCGGGCGCAGCAACAGCGGCAGCACCACACGTCAAGGCGGTCACGGCAGCAGCAGGGTGGGGGGCTGGGTGCCACTGCACACTAGTCTATGAGCCGCCCCCCACCTTACCGTGACTGACAATTGCCTGCCCATCCAGCAACTGTTGTACTGGGCTGTGAGGGGGTCTAACGACACCTTCACAGTGCGGCGCATGCAGCCTGGGTGGGAGTGTGTCTGGAGCAGCACTTGCAGCGTCAGAAGGGTTCGTAAAGCGGGCGCAGCAACAGCGGCAGCACCACACGTCAAGGCGGTCACGGCAGCAGCAGGGTGGGGGGCTGGGTGCCACTGCACACTAGTCTATGAGCCGCCCCCCACCTTGCCGTGACTGACAATTGCCTGCCCATCCAGCAACTGTTGTACTGGGCTGTGAGGGGGTCTAACGACACCTTCACAGTGCGGCGCATGCAGCCTGGGTGGGAGTGTGTCTGGAGCAGCACTTGCAGCGTCAGAAGGGTTCTTAAATCAGGCGCAGCAACAGCGGCAGCACCACACGTCAAGGCGGTCACGGCAGCAGCAGGGTGGGGGGCTGGGTGCCACTGCACACTAGTCTATGAGCCGCCCCCCACCTTGCCGTGACTGACAATTGCCTGCCCATCCAGCAACTGTTGTACTGGGCTGTGAGGGGGTCTAACGACACCTTCACAGTGCGGCGCATGCAGCCTGGGTGGGAGTGTGTCTGGAGCAGCACTTGCAGCGTCAGAAGGGTTCGTAAAGCGGGCGCAGCAACAGCGGCAGCACCACACGTCAAGGCGGTCACGGCAGCAGCAGGGTGGGGGGCTGGGTGCCACTGCACACTAGTCTATGAGCCGCCCCCCACCTTACCGTGACTGACAATTGCCTGCCCATCCAGCAACTGTTGTACTGGGCTGTGAGGGGGTCTAACGACACCTTCACAGTGCGGCGCATGCAGCCTGGGTGGGAGTGTGTCTGGAGCAGCACTTGCAGCGTCAGAAGGGTTCGTAAAGCGGGCGCAGCAACAGCGGCAGCACCACACGTCAAGGCGGTCACGGCAGCAGCAGGGTGGGGGGCTGGGTGCCACTGCACACTAGTCTATGAGCCGCCCCCCACCTTGCCGTGACTGACAATTGCCTGCCCATCCAGCAACTGTTGTACTGGGCTGTGAGGGGGTCTAACGACACCTTCACAGTGCGGCGCATGCAGCCTGGGTGGGAGTGTGTCTGGAGCAGCACTTGCAGCGTCAGAAGGGTTCTTAAATCAGGCGCAGCAACAGCGGCAGCACCACACGTCAAGGCGGTCACGGCAGCAGCAGGGTGGGGGGCTGGGTGCCACTGCACACTAGTCTATGAGCCGCCCCCCACCTTGCCGTGACTGACAATTGCCTGCCCATCCAGCAACTGTTGTACTGGGCTGTGAGGGGGTCTAACGACACCTTCACAGTGCGGCGCATGCAGCCTGGGTGGGAGTGTGTCTGGAGCAGCACTTGCAGCGTCAGAAGGGTTCGTAAAGCGGGCGCAGCAACAGCGGCAGCACCACACGTCAAGGCGGTCACGGCAGCAGCAGGGTGGGGGGCTGGGTGCCACTGCACACTAGTCTATGAGCCGCCCCCCACCTTACCGTGACTGACAATTGCCTGCCCATCCAGCAACTGTTGTACTGGGCTGTGAGGGGGTCTAACGACACCTTCACAGTGCGGCGCATGCAGCCTGGGTGGGAGTGTGTCTGGAGCAGCACTTGCAGCGTCAGAAGGGTTCGTAAAGCGGGCGCAGCAACAGCGGCAGCACCACACGTCAAGGCGGTCACGGCAGCAGCAGGGTGGGGGGCTGGGTGCCACTGCACACTAGTCTATGAGCCGCCCCCCACCTTGCCGTGACTGACAATTGCCTGCCCATCCAGCAACTGTTGTACTGGGCTGTGAGGGGGTCTAACGACCCCTTCACAGTGCGGCGCATGCAGCCTGGGTGGGAGTGTGTCTGCAGCAGCACTTGCAGCGTCAGAAGGGTTCGTAAATCAGTCGCAGCAACAGCGGCAGCACCACACGTCAAGGCGGTCACGGCAGCAGCAGGGTGGGGGGCTGGGTGCCACTGCACACTAGTCTATGAGCCGCCCCCCACCTTGCCGTGACTGACAATTGCCTGCCCATCCAGCAACTGTTGTATTGGGCTGTGAGGGGGTCTAACGACACCTTCACAGTGCGGCGCATGCAGCCTGGGTGGGAGTGTGTCTGGAGCAGCACTTGCAGCGTCAGAAGGGTTCGTAAAGCGGGCGCAGCAACAGCGGCAGCACCACACGTCAAGGCGGTCACGGCAGCAGCAGGGTGGGGGGCTGGGTGCCACTGCACACTAGTCTATGAGCCGCCCCCCACCTTGCCGTGACTGACAATTGCCTGCCCATCCAGCAACTGTTGTACTGGGCTGTGAGGGGGTCTAACGACACCTTCACAGTGCGGCGCATGCAGCCTGGGTGGGAGTGTGTCTGGAGCAGCACTTGCAGCGTCAGAAGGGTTCGTAAAGCGGGCGCAGCAACAGCGGCAGCACCACACGTCAAGGCGGTCACGGCAGCAGCAGGGTGGGGGGCTGGGTGCCACTGCACACTAGTCTATGAGCCGCCCCCCACCTTACCGTGACTGACAATTGCCTGCCCATCCAGCAACTGTTGTACTGGGCTGTGAGGGGGTCTAACGACACCTTCACAGTGCGGCGCATGCAGCCTGGGTGGGAGTGTGTCTGGAGCAGCACTTGCAGCGTCAGAAGGGTTCTTAAATCAGGCGCAGCAACAGCGGCAGCACCACACGTCAAGGCGGTCACGGCAGCAGCAGGGTGGGGGGCTGGGTGCCACTGCACACTAGTCTATGAGCCGCCCCCCACCTTGCCGTGACTGACAATTGCCTGCCCATCCAGCAACTGTTGTACTGGGCTGTGAGGGGGTCTAACGACACCTTCACAGTGCGGCGCATGCAGCCTGGGTGGGAGTGTGTCTGGAGCAGCACTTGCAGCGTCAGAAGGGTTCGTAAAGCGGGCGCAGCAACAGCGGCAGCACCACACGTCAAGGCGGTCACGGCAGCAGCAGGGTGGGGGGCTGGGTGCCACTGCACACTAGTCTATGAGCCGCCCCCCACCTTACCGTGACTGACAATTGCCTGCCCATCCAGCAACTGTTGTACTGGGCTGTGAGGGGGTCTAACGACACCTTCACAGTGCGGCGCATGCAGCCTGGGTGGGAGTGTGTCTGGAGCAGCACTTGCAGCGTCAGAAGGGTTCGTAAAGCGGGCGCAGCAACAGCGGCAGCACCACACGTCAAGGCGGTCACGGCAGCAGCAGGGTGGGGGGCTGGGTGCCACTGCACACTAGTCTATGAGCCGCCCCCCACCTTGCCGTGACTGACAATTGCCTGCCCATCCAGCAACTGTTGTACTGGGCTGTGAGGGGGTCTAACGACACCTTCACAGTGCGGCGCATGCAGCCTGGGTGGGAGTGTGTCTGGAGCAGCACTTGCAGCGTCAGAAGGGTTCTTAAATCAGGCGCAGCAACAGCGGCAGCACCACACGTCAAGGCGGTCACGGCAGCAGCAGGGTGGGGGGCTGGGTGCCACTGCACACTAGTCTATGAGCCGCCCCCCACCTTGCCGTGACTGACAATTGCCTGCCCATCCAGCAACTGTTGTACTGGGCTGTGAGGGGGTCTAACGACACCTTCACAGTGCGGCGCATGCAGCCTGGGTGGGAGTGTGTCTGGAGCAGCACTTGCAGCGTCAGAAGGGTTCGTAAAGCGGGCGCAGCAACAGCGGCAGCACCACACGTCAAGGCGGTCACGGCAGCAGCAGGGTGGGGGCTGGGTGCCACTGCACACTAGTCTATGAGCCGCCCCCCACCTTACCGTGACTGACAATTGCCTGCCCATCCAGCAACTGTTGTACTGGGCTGTGAGGGGGTCTAACGACACCTTCACAGTGCGGCGCATGCAGCCTGGGTGGGAGTGTGTCTGGAGCAGCACTTGCAGCGTCAGAAGGGTTCGTAAAGCGGGCGCAGCAACAGCGGCAGCACCACACGTCAAGGCGGTCACGGCAGCAGCAGGGTGGGGGGCTGGGTGCCACTGCACACTAGTCTATGAGCCGCCCCCCACCTTGCCGTGACTGACAATTGCCTGCCCATCCAGCAACTGTTGTACTGGGCTGTGAGGGGGTCTAACGACACCTTCACAGTGCGGCGCATGCAGCCTGGGTGGGAGTGTGTCTGGAGCAGCACTTGCAGCGTCAGAAGGGTTCTTAAATCAGGCGCAGCAACAGCGGCAGCACCACACGTCAAGGCGGTCACGGCAGCAGCAGGGTGGGGGGCTGGGTGCCACTGCACACTAGTCTATGAGCCGCCCCCCACCTTGCCGTGACTGACAATTGCCTGCCCATCCAGCAACTGTTGTACTGGGCTGTGAGGGGGTCTAACGACACCTTCACAGTGCGGCGCATGCAGCCTGGGTGGGAGTGTGTCTGGAGCAGCACTTGCAGCGTCAGAAGGGTTCGTAAAGCGGGCGCAGCAACAGCGGCAGCACCACACGTCAAGGCGGTCACGGCAGCAGCAGGGTGGGGGGCTGGGTGCCACTGCACACTAGTCTATGAGCCGCCCCCCACCTTGCCGTGACTGACAATTGCCTGCCCATCCAGCAACTGTTGTACTGGGCTGTGAGGGGGTCTAACGACACCTTCACAGTGCGGCGCATGCAGCCTGGGTGGGAGTGTGTCTGGAGCAGCACTTGCAGCGTCAGAAGGGTTCGTAAAGCGGGCGCAGCAACAGCGGCAGCACCACACGTCAAGGCGGTCACGGCAGCAGCAGGGTGGGGGGCTGGGTGCCACTGCACACTAGTCTATGAGCCGCCCCCCACCTTGCCGTGACTGACAATTGCCTGCCCATCCAGCAACTGTTGTACTGGGCTGTGAGGGGGTCTAACGACACCTTCACAGTGCGGCGCATGCAGCCTGGGTGGGAGTGTGTCTGCAGCAGCACTTGCAGCGTCAGAAGGGTTCGTAAAGCGGGCGCAGCAACAGCGGCAGCACCACACGTCAAGGCGGTCACGGCAGCAGCAGGGTGGGGGGCTGGGTGCCACTGCACACTAGTCTATGAGCCGCCCCCCACCTTGCCGTGACTGACAATTGCCTGCCCATCCAGCAACTGTTGTACTGGGCTGTGAGGGGGTCCAACGACACCTTCACAGTGCGGCGCATGCAGCCTGGGTGGGAGTGTGTCTGGAGCAGCACTTGCAGCGTCAGAAGGGTTCGTAAAGCGGGCGCAGCAACAGCGGCAGCACCACACGTCAAGGCGGTCACGGCAGCAGCAGGGTGGGGGGCTGGGTGCCACTGCACACTAGTCTATGAGCCGCCCCCCACCTTGCCGTGACTGACAATTGCCTGCCCATCCAGCAACTGTTGTACTGGGCTGTGAGGGGGTCTAACGACACCTTCACAGTGCGGCGCATGCAGCCTGGGTGGGAGTGTGTACATGGCCGCTTTTTTGCGTCTGTCATCCACACTGCATCACCCTTGTACTCTGCATTCTATCACACTTGCACCCTGCATCACTCTTGTACCCTGCATGACGTCACAGCCTGTGAGGGCGGCTCCTAGTGGCTGTCTGAGGCGTGCACCCGTGGCCAATGATGGCAGTGCCCGAGGCTCACTTCAGCTTGGTAGCTCAACGGCAGAGCATCCCGCACTAGGCCACGTGCCTGTGTTAGGGAGGTGGCGGGTTCGATCCCTGCCCCAGGCGTAACACAGTTCAGGTCGCATGATAGAGGGGGGGGGGGGTGAATGCACTTGAAGAAAGTATACTCATGACAACCTAGAATATCGCGGTGCCCAAGCCCACTGTACCGTTGCATGCCCAGTAAGACACTGCTGCACGCGCTGTTCTGCAAGAACTTCTTCAGAAGGGTTCGATCCGTCTCTGTTTGTACAGAGCACAGCGTATGCGGCACAAACTCCAAGTGAAGGCTTAAACCTGCTGCTTTTGCAGCTGGTCTATCCTGCAGGCTACACTCCCCAATCTGCAACACTAGGATCAGCTTTGTTGTCCACAGACAGGAGACTGCAGCATGGTAACATGCTTACAGCTACGCAGCTGTGTCAGGTCAGGCGCAGGTACTGGTCAGCCGGGACGACACATCATTTCAGGTCAGCAACGGCGAAGCATGCTCTGCACGGTGGCTGCGTCTGCTGCCGGTATTGCTAGCTCAGTCTCCATGATTGTCCCGCGCTGACAGCAACCACTGGGTGTGGCACGCCGTCACCATCAGCAGCATGCAGTAGTACTTTGCATCATTGTGTAGGAGGAGGTCCTGACGTTGCTTGTATGCACTCTTGTTTTGCTTCCCCCAACCCTGCATCTAATCACCTCTATCGCGCACCAACAACAGTGTATGGACACCGCCATGTTCAAGCACCCCTGTGGCTTCCAAGTGGGACTGTGCTGCCTCCATTGCAGGCCTCTATTGTGACTGATGCCTTTTCACCCTATTCAAGTCACAGCCAACAATGCAGGGGGTGTCGCCAGCCCGAGGGGTCTGTTCCTGATTTTGCACGTGCACAATCTTGACGAATGCCACGCAGGGAACATTTGCACAAGACTGCAGCAGGCTGACGATGCAGACGTCACGTTGCAGTTGCACCGCGGTTGTGCCATCTCGTGTGTGTGCATGGATCGTGCTTCTTTGCGCAGTGGTCCTGCAGTCCTGCACTGCAGGAACTTATTGAGCTCTGTTGTGCACCAAGCTTGCGCCCGCAGCTGTTGAAGTTCAAGTGATCCGGTAGCACAGTACTGGAGATGAAAAGGCTGGTTCTGCTGGTTCCTTGGTTGGTGTGTCTAGTGCTTCTGTTTCAGAGTGCCTTCCATGCCTGTGTTGGAGGTTGTAGGTTTGGAGGCTGGTGTGGTTTCTGTGTTGGTGGGTCTCAGCATTTTGTTGGAGTGGAGGGCAAGGACTGGCCTGACATAGCTTGGTGTTGGAGTGCATGCAGCGCTGTGTTGATAGGAGGGGGGGCGGTACCAGGGGGGGGCGGACTCCCACTGGATGGCCACACACAGCGCAATCAGATGAAGCCAAGTGCCGTGGGCCCGAGGCAAAGCCACGCCAGTACGGTCAGGGGGGGCGCTGTGCTATTCCTAGAAGAGTCGGATCAGCCTGCGACCCACAGTCAGTATGTGTGAATTGCAGCAGTTGGAGGGTCTCATTGGTTGCAGTGGTTGCCGCAGTTGGATAGTTGCAGCGGTTGCAGCTGTTGCAGCAGTCTGGGCTGTCCCTTGGTGGCAGTTGTGGCAATTGCAGCATGTATGTTGGGCTTGAGCCCGCATGTGTGTACAACACACTGTGAAGGGCAATCCTGTGGGAAGCACGCTGACAGAGTCAGACACCTAGAAAGGTGTGCAGCCCAAAGCGGGGTGCCTGTTGTCCAATTTGGTTCGGCAACAATTCTCGCGCTACATATACGGATGAGCATCCCCTTTTGGCCTGTCCCAGCAGTAAAAGTCATCGGCTGACATCACCCTCCGGCTGGTACATAATGCATTGGAGCACCAGCCGCACCATCTCCACAAGTCTAAGGGTTGCACTTGGCATAATTTTTCCTTGGTACTTCCTGCGGGCTTGCTGCAGCTGGCATCAATTTTTGTACTTCCTGCAGGCTTCCTGCAGCTGGCATCACTTTCCAATGGCTAGTTCAAGGCTTGTGTGGGTGCAAAATCAGGTGTCCCACAGCACCACATGTCTCGCCTCCAGTCAAGTGCTTGCTGTACAACTGCAAGCCTTGGCAACTGCAGCCATTATGCCACAATGCCGCTGTTTGGTGCTGGGACTGGAGCTCCTGAGCAGACCATGCCCCTGTCCCAACTGGCACCGGTGCCACTTGGCACTGGCAGTGTGTCTTTGCACAGGGAAACCCTCTCAATTTGGTTGGCTTTGTTAACAAACCTTGTATCCTGTGATTTTACGGGTTTCAAGGAAAAACAAGCACCACAGTCCATCAAGACCCCAAGGTCTCAGGAGGCCTGAACTGTGACAGTGCTGTTGAGACCCAACGAGGCTGCATTGCTCAGTCGCTACGCCAGTAACATCCCAAGGCTACTTCAACTTACTCCCTTCTTCACACCGGATCCAGAGCGAAGCTGTGCAGCAGTGTTTGAAATTGTTTGAAGTCCTGCTTCGCATCCCTGCTCAACAGGAGATTTTCAGGCCCGCTGGAGGATCCACACGTCTACTGTTCGCTTTGTGAAGGCATAGCTCCGCCCAATCGCTGCTGGCTGCAGACATCTGATGCCTGCCCGCCATCCCACCCTCGTGGCTCAAGCGAGAGCACGCAGCTGATATTCAGGTTTTTGTAGAGCTTCCATCAACTAAACACTACACAGCGTCCCTTGGGCAAGAACCTCTGCACTGGCGGGTTGCTGCTGCCTCGGACCGCAGATGTCTGCTCAACAGCACTCCCTGTGCACACCAACCCTGCAGCTGCAGCGGACGGTGCCAGACGGGTGTACAACACGTGTTCAGAATCTCCCAGCAGCTGCTATGGCCGCGGGCAACGTAGCCCGCACGTACCACTACACGCCAGCAGAAGTGCAGGGCTGTGTTGAGGAGTGCTGCCCAGGAGCACTTGCAGTGCTGGGCGTCGACTATGATGATACCTCCAGTACCTTCCCCCTGGACACCTGCTCAGCGTCCACGGGTGGTGCTCATCCCCCCCAGCACAGAAGCAACCTGCAGCTGCGGAGCGTGCTGACACTCACACTCACCAAGCAGCAACTCCTGGACAGTTACACCATCATCGGCTTCCTGAAGCACTTGCCAAATGGGTTCCAGGGAGTGCGCCACAAGCTCCAACGCTTGCACACCAACCCTGCTGCCTGCCCAGATGAGCGGCTGCGCCTCTTTGGCACGGAATCCCGCAGCTACGCAGTGGAGCGGCTGCAGGAGGAGCTCGTGGTGACTGCAGCCACACCAGAGGAGGCCCAGAGCAAGCTGCTTAGCTTCAGCATGGGCATCGCGCTGCTGGCCAAGCTGGGCCTGAGCAGCAACCCGGCCTGCACAAGCATGCCTGCGGCCAACAACCCCCTCAGTGCAGCAATGGCAGCAGCAAGCACACCTACTGCAGGACAGCAATCAAGCGGGGACAGCACCACGCCTGCATCAGCAACAGCAGCAGCAGCGTCTGCTTCTTTGTCATCAGCAGGTGGAGCCTCAGGCGATTCTGTCACTTCCTGCTCACCAGCTTCCTTTGCAGCAGCCGCTCCTGCAAGCAGCAGCAACCAGCACACTGCCTGCAACATGCTGCCAGACAGGGCCCAGGCGCAGCAAAAACTGCAGCCAGCACCAGCCATCAGCACAGGGCAGCCCCTGGTGCATGGGCTTGATGCGGGCAGCCCCAGCCCCCCAGCACCATCCTCAGCAGGCCCCAGCACAGCTTTGCATCCTGCCAATGCGGCTGCGCAACACAGCCTGTCCATTGTTGGCAGCACTGGCCCTGCTGCTGTTGCAGCCTACATGGCTGCCTGCATACCCCCCACAGGCAGCAAGGCTCCATCAGCTGCCAGCCTGGCATGCATCTCGCCTTCCGCTGTACGCCGCTCCCGCACCATGCCAGTCAGCAGCAGCTCTGGCAGCTATGGGCGTGGCACTGTGTCAGTGGGCATCAGCAGCACTAGCCCTACTGGCCGCCTCACACCCCCGAGGACATCATCAGGCGCACTGCTGGCCAGCCCCATGGGCGGGAGCCCCTTTCGGCCACCGCAGCCCCTTGACGGCGGCATCCTGTCTTATGTGGGCGCTGGTGCTGGTGCTGGTGCTGGTGCTGCTGCTGCTGCAGCAGCTGCTGCTGCTGCTGAGCAGGAGAGCAGCAGTGGAGGAGTGGTTGCTGGTGCTGCAGGCAGGTCTGCACGCTTATCCTGCAGACAGCGCAGCCGCATCAGCACTCCAACCCACAGCAGCAGCCAGCAGGGTGCATGTGGCACAGCGGCGGGAGATGGTGCAACCACCATGCTGCCACTCCACCAGCCCCCGCCGGCCCTGGACACAGTGCCAGCTTCACTGCAACCCCTCCTGCCCAGCATTGCATCAGGCCACAGCCAGGAAGCCCAAGCCGCGGCCTCATCTTCTGCGGGGTACAACGACCTGTCTCCTCGTGACCACCCTTCATCCGCAGCGGCAGCAGCAGCTGCTGCTTCTGCAGGAGGTTGGGCCTCAGCTGCTGCTGTTGGCTCCTCAGCTTCAGCAGCAGATCCAGCACGCAGCAGTAGCGACCACTCCTCCATGCTGCAGAACAGGGCTGCAGGCACAGTGTGCAGCTCAGGCAGCAGCCGCCCGGGGCTGCTGCAGCGCAGTGGCAAGCAGGGCGCACAAAGTGCAGCTGCAGGCGTCCGTCCAACTACCAACAGCAGCATGCAGCAGCCCAGTGTCAGGACAGCTGTACCTGCCAGCAAAAAGCTGTCTGCGGCCCCGAACAGCAGCTTTCCCTACCCCAGCAGCACCATTTCAAGTGTGCCAAGGCCGGCACAGCGAGGCAAGACCCTCCAAGCTGCAGGTGCAGCCTCTGCTGCTGCCACTGCTGCTCCTGGGGCTGTAAGCGCCCTGTGCAGCTCAAGCAGCAGCCGCCCGGGCAGGCTGCAAAGCAGCAGCAAGTATGGCGCACCAAGCGCAGCTGCAGGTGCCACCTGTGGTGCGGCCACACACGGCAGCATGCGCAGGCCCAGCAGCGCTAGCACAGCTGTAGCTCGCAGCAAAGGGCTGTCTGCAGCCCTGAACAGCAGCTCTGCTGGCCCCTGCAGCACAAAAGCAGGTGTGCCAAGGCCAGCACCTGAAGGCAAGGGCATCCCAGCTGCAGGTGCAGCCTCTGCTGCTGCTGCTGCTGCTGCTGCTGCTGCTGCTCCTGGGGCTGTAAGCGCCATGTTCAGCTCAAGCAGCAGCAGCCTGGGCAGGCTGCAGCAAAGCGCTCCGCACAGTGTGCCAAGTGCAGCTGCAAGTGTTCATGCAGCCAGCAGCAGCAGCCTGCAGAAGGCCTGCAGCTCTGGCACGGCTGCACCTCGCAGCACGAGGCTGCCTCCTGTTCGCAGCTGCACTTCTGCCGCCGTTGGCAGCACTGCCCCAGCTGCATCCAAGGCAGACCAGCACGGGAGCTCCAGGGCTGCAGGAGCAGCCCCTGCTGCTGCTGCTGGTGCAGGTGCTGACGCACAGCAGAGCTCAAGCAGCAGCAGCCTGGGCAGGCTGCAGCAAAGCGCTCAGCACAGTGTGCCGGGTGCAGCTGCAAGGGTTCATGCAGCCAGCGCCAGCAGCGTGCAGAAGGCCTGCAGCTCTGGCACGGCTGCACCTCGCAGCATGGGGCTGCCTTCTGCCTCAAAGCGCATCCCCTCTGCTGCTGGCGGGAGTGGCAGCGCCAAGCCAAGTGGCGGCACAGCAGCGCTGCAGGGTGGCAGCTCCCAGGCTGCAGCCTCCGCTGCTGCTGTTGCTGGGTCTGTTGTCTCCATGCCTGCCTCAAGCAGCAGCAGCAGCAGCAGCAACCTGGGTAAAGTGCACAGCAGCAGCAAGCCAAGCATTCCAGGTGCAGCGGCAGGTGTTGCTGCATCTACCAGCACCAGCTCACACAAGGCCCGCAGCACCACTGCAGTTGTGCCTGGCAGCAACGGCCTGCCGCCGCTCCCAAAGCGCGCCCCCTTAGCGGCTGGCAGCGCTAACCCCGGTACATTCAAGGCAGCATTGCAGGGTACGAGCTCCCGGGCTGCAGGTGCAGCCTCTGCTGCTGCTGCTGGGGCTGGCAAGGCAGCACAGCAAGGTGCGAGCTTTCGGGGTGGTGCAGCCTCTGCTGCTGCTGCTGCTGTTCTTGCTGGCAAGGCAGCACAGGGAATGAGCTCTCGGGCTGCTGGTGCAGCCTCTGCTGCTGCTGCAGCCTCTGCTGCTGCTGCCGGGGCTGGGTCTGTAAGTATCCTGCGCAGCTCAAGCAGCTGCAGCGACCTGGGCTCGCAGCAGCGCAGCAGCAAGCAGAGCCTGCCGGGCGCAGCTGCAGGTGCTCGTTCGAGCACAACCAGCAGCGTGCAGCAGCCCTTGAGGACTGGCACAGCTGCACCGCACGGCAGAGGCCTGCCTCCGAAGAGTACCACTTCGGCCCTCAGCAGCGCCAAGGCAGGTGTAGGCAAGGCAGCACAGCTGGGTACGAGCGCCCAAGCTGCCGGTGCACCCTCTGCTGCTCCTGCTGCTGAGGCTGTAGGTCTCCTGCGCAGCACAAGCAGCAGCAGGAGCAAGCCTGGCTCACTGCAGGGCAGCAGCAAGCACAGCACACCTTGCGCAGGTGCAGGTGCTCATGCAGCCACCAACAGCCGCCTAAAGCCCTGTGGCGTCAGCACAGCCACAACTGGCAGCACACGGCTGCCTGCGTCCCTCAGCCGCTCTTCTTCTGCCATTGGCAGGGGTTGCCCAACTGCCAGTGGAGGGTCCAAGGCAGAGCAGCGGGGCAGCAGCTCCAGGGCTGCTGCTGCTGCTGCTGGGTCAACCCAGGCGGCTGCAGGCTCCATGCAGGGCTCCAGCAGCAGCAGACTGCCACAGAACCGCAGCAAGCCAGCTGTGCCCACAGCAGCTGCAGGTGCGCGTGGAGCCCCCAGCAGCAGCCTGCAGAAGAGCTGTAGCGCGAGCACCGCTGCACCCAGCAGCAAAGGCCTTTCCGCGGCAACCAAGAGCACACCTCGTGCTGCTGGCAGCAGTGCCCCAGCTGCATCCAGGGCAAAGCAACAGGACGGGCGCTCCAGGGCTGCAGGTGCCGCCTCTGCTGCTGCTGCTGCTGCTGCTGCTGGGTCTGTCGCTTCCATGCGTGGCCCAAGCAGCAGCAGCCTGAGCATGCCAGAGCACCCCAGCAAGCTGGGTGCGGCAAGTGCAGCTTCTGGTGCGCGTGTACCCACCGGTGGCGGTACCGTCAGCGCCCTGCAGAAGCCCCGCAGCATCTGCGAAGACCACCCAGCACCAGCAGTTGAGGCCCAAGCCACACAGCCTGGCGGCAGCTCTATTGGGACCGAGGCTAGCTGTGTGACAGCATCAACTGCTGCCGTGGCAGCTGCAGCTATTGCACAAGCAGCTGCTTCACTAGCAGCAGCAACGTCAACAGCAACACCAGCAGCAGCAACACCAGCAGCAGCAAAGCCAGCAGCAGCACGACTGATGACCTGGGAGCAGGTGGGGCCAGGGCTGCATGCCGTTCGGGACAAGGTCTGTAAAAAGGCCTACTGGCCCTTCAAGTCAATGGCTGCTGCTGCCGCTGCCAAGGCTGCCGCTGCTGCCACTGCTGGCGGTGATCCTGCCAGGCCAGCAGCAGCAGCACCAGCAGTAGCACCAGGTACGACCTGGGAGCTCCTGCTTGAGCAGTTGCGGCCACAGCTGCGTGCCGCTGGCAAGAAGGCTCGTGCCAGGGCCGCAGACAGGGCCACTGCTGCAGCTGCCGAGGCTGCCAATGCCGCTGCTGCCAAGGCCATTGGTGCCGCTGCTGGCTCTGCAGCTTGTGCCACTGCTGCTGCTGCCACAGCAGGCGGCGAGGCTTCTGTCACCGCTGGGGCAAGCAGCAGCGCCACTGCTGCTGACACTGCAGCTAGCCAGTCGCCAACAGAGGCTTTGGTGACGGAGCTGGAGCGCATGTGGGATGAGGGCATTCTGCCGCCTTCAGGGCTGGTGGTAGCAACGGCAGATGCCGTGTCAGGCAGCAGCAGCAGCAGCAGCAGCATCTTGCTGCTGCCAGCAGCACAGCAGCGGGACCAGGAGGAGGGATCCCCCTACAAGGTGATCATCGACCCCTCCTTCATGAAGCTGCTGGGCGACGACATCAGTCCTGGTGCCAGTACACTGATTCAGCCGCAGGAGCTGCAGTGGCTGCTCCTGCCTCCTGGCTCCGCACGCAGCGTGTCACTGCAGCAAGCCCCCTCGCCGGACGGCAGCTATACTGACCTCAGCAACAGCAGCAGCATGCCAGAGCTCATGGAGTCCCTGCCCGGCCTGCTGCACATCAGCAGCTACATGAGCTGCCCTGCAGCACGAGCACGGCTTGAGTACGCTGCGCACACAGCTGCTGGCAGCAATGGCAGCGCTGCCGGGCTGGGGCGCTTCTGTAGGGTGGCTTCACAGCTGCTGCAGGAGCAGTACAGCAGGGACGAGGTGGTGCTGATTGACCAGGGGCTGCCTATGGAAGCATTCATCGAGTCCCTGCAGCAGGAGCTGACCTCTGCCGTGCAGCGTGCACTGCTACTGGCAGAAATCATCAGCAAAGGCCGGGAGCTGCTGTTGCAGTGAGGCGCTGCGCCGAACGCAGCCGTGCGGCAGGCATGTGGGCAGCATCACCAGCCTGCAGGACAGCTGCGTGCTGGCAATTGCAGGCCCTGAGGTGGTTTCTGCATGCTGATTGGCTTAGACTGCAGACGGCCTGTCGGCGTGCAACAGGGAGCGACACTGTCAGTCCCACACTTTGGTGCTTCAAGGGACTCACGGTAGCATGTTTTGTCTGACGGGTCACAACTTGTCCCGGCAGCTTGACGCACCTTGGTTGTGCCTGCATGGTTGAAGGGGTGTGGTGTGGTTACCTACCTTGTTGCTGTGTGCCGGTCCAGCATTGACTGCTTATGAGATGTGCCAGGCTGTTGCTGGCAACATATGTGTTGGTATCCGTTTGCAGGAGCCGGGGGGGGGGGGGACACTTGACGGGGGGTGATGTTGAGGGGAGTGTGATGCTGAGCATGCTATCAGTGGAGTTTGGTACTGGGCCTATGGAGAGCTTGGGGCTGGGCTGACATTTGTGGTGTTGCTGTGCTAGGTTGTCATGTCATACGGGTGTGCATTGAGTATGTGTGTGCTGTGCTTGGAGATGTTAAAGTAAAGCAAGCCAGTCTCAAGAGTCGAAAGTCCCTTTGGTCGTGTAAAGGACACACACACATTGTGCCGACGGCTGACGGCAGGAGGTTGTGGTACCACCATGTGCTGTACATGGGTCACACGTATGACTTGCCGCAGTGCAGTGCCTCTGGCACGCACACACGGCATCAGCCTCAAAAAGTTCTGATGCAGACGGCATGATGCTGTGCGCACAGCTTTGTATCATATCCTGCAGACGCTGTTTGTATCTATGATGAGCTTTGGTGTCCTAGAGCCGCCGGCCCAGGAGTGGCTGGTGCTGGTGATCGCCCCGCCTTGTGCTGTGTGGCACAAAAATTTTCGGTGTTGTGCATCTGTAGTTACTGCAGATTAGATATTTTGTGGCCAGCACAGACCTCCAAGCTTTGAGTAGGGATGCCGCCATAGTAGGAAGTTTTTTGGTGCAAGCATGCTGCATTACACAGTGATGCATTGTGTGTCACCGGGTGTTTTGGTTAGGCCAGCTTCCTACAGCTGTGATATGCTTCATGATCAAGCATATGCTTTGTGGGGGCCCCGCATGATGATCAGAGTAGTGGTTTTACTGGTTGGAAAGTCTGAGACCTGCAGCTGGCCAGCACTTGCAGTCGGAAGAGTAACCAGAGTGGTGCTGCGGGTTTATCACCAAGCATCTGGCATGGCAGCAAGCTCAAAATAAATCCTGACGGCACTGACATGAGAGTCAAGGCAAGGGACAGCATCACACAAAGCCCTGTGGACTCCGTCATCACACTGCCACTGGCAAGTTGAGGAACTGAGCAATGGTTGGCAACACAGATCTGTTCACATGGACCAAGTCTGGAAACGGCCTTGAGAATGGTGGGTACGCAAATCATCCTCACACTCAAAGTGATTCAAGCCATTTTCAAAAGAAGCGGAAGGTTGCCAATAATCTAGGTACCTGGCAAAAAGCGCCAGGCCGACAGCAGGGCATATGCCCTATGCATACCCTCGCAGGGTGCCATGTGTTGCAATGGCATGCCCGCAACCAACACTCAGCACTTGTTGCAGGCTGAGACTTGCAACTCTCCTCCAACACGATGCCACCACCTGGCTGCCGCAGGTCATGGCTCTTCTGCCTTCCCGCTTTCATGCGGCCCCTGCTTCTGTTGCCGCTGCTGCTGTTCCTGCTGCTCTGGCGGGGGACGCCAGGTCATGGCACGAGGCAGCTGCTTCGGCCTGCTACTGCTGCTGCCAGCACCCCCACTTGGCCTGTGCACATGGTGCTGCTGGCTCGCACGTCCAATGCTGCTGCTGCCCCCGCTACTGATGGCTGCCATCGCTGATGCCAATCTGCCCTGCGCTGAACCTGCACCCGCTGCGGCAGCAGCTGCTGCCACCAACGTGCTCCCCTGCCTCCCTTCTGCTGCGTCCCTGCTGTGCTGGGCCCCCTCCTGCCCCTCATCATCTGGCCCAGCCTGCATCGCCTTGAGGCTAAGCTGCACAAAACCCTTACTGTCGCGCCCCTTGCACACAACATCGAACTCCTGCCCTTCCGAGATGACGTCCCGCACTTCGCGGATCTTCTCATGGCTGAGTTCACTGATGTGCAGCATCGCAGGCATGCCGTTGGGCAGAGTGACGTAAGCGCCAAAGTCAACGACCTTCAAAACGCGAACGCGGTATACTTCGCCCTTGACGACACCGCGGCCCTCGACCTCTTGGATTGCGGCCAAAGCGTGCTGGTAGCGCATCTGCGGAGTTGGGGTTAAAAAAGGCGCGAGATGGGGCAGAGCGGGGCAGATCGTTGTGAGGACCGGGAAGTGAGCAGAGGACGAACTCCCACGTGGAGCATGCAAGGGGTGTGCACATGCTATGCGCATTGGCGTCGGCATCACCACATTGTGCAGCTGGGACAGCTCCACACCCAGGGAAGCTCTATGCGAGGATGAACCAACACAGTGTACTGCATATGCGGACGGGTGCCGCCTTGTCTTTGCAGCTGCAGCTGACCAGCCAGGCAACACCCAGACAATGGGCGGGACCGTTGTTGTGCACAACAACAGTCTACCGCATTGTCTGGTCTGTTTCCTGGCTGGCCTGCTACAGCTGCAAAGACAACGCGGCCTTGAAGGTTTAGCTGTGCACAGCTGTGCACAGCTGTCCACGCGGCTCTTCTGCAAGTCCTGGGGCATCAGTAGATGCGGCTTTCAGAGGCTGCACCGCTGTTGTAGTTTGAGCACCGCGGGGATGCTCAAACTACAACAACGGTGCAACCTCTGGAAGCCACATCCACTGATGCCCCCCTTCGAGCTAGGGGTTCTTGAGGTGGCAGTACCACTTGAACGACATGTACTTCCTGGGGTGCAGCAACAACTGCAGCGGTGCAGCCACCGGGTGCCGCATCAAGTGGTATGACCGTGTTGGGCACAGTGTACTGCACTGCTACTAGCCTCCTTAGCAATAGCGCTATCCCTCTGCTAGCATCACCATCCTTACACGTGTTCCAGCCAAGTTCATTGCGCATGCAGCAAACCGACCTTGGTGTAAGACAAGCAAGACACCACCAGGCGACCAGTGGCCTAGTCCACTAGAGAGCTTGGGCCAGTTATGCTAGCAGAGTGACATATTCTGTGTGTATGCAGGAGGTTTACACACCTGCATTGGTGCATAGGCATTAATGGTGCCTGTGTCATCTGAGCATGTTAGCCAGTGTGGCCTGCTTACCAATAGCGCTGTCGCTCTGCTAGCAGAGTGACATATTATATGACACTGTGCGCGTGCAGGAATTGCACCCACCTGCGTTGGCGCGTAGACGTTGATGGTGCCTGTGTCGTCCACAATGAGTGAGGCCCCACAGCCCTCCTCTAGCTCAGTGAGTGTTGAGCCCTGGGGTCCTATCAGGCGGGGCACCAGCTCCTTCATGATCTGGGTGCTGCCAAACTGAGCCAGATCAAGGGGGGAGTGGCCTGAAGGGGGGGGGGGGGTGAAAGAGGCAGAGGCAGGGTGTCAGCGTAACAAGCAGGGGCTTGTTGCAGCGGTGGGATGTGCAACTGGTGGAAAATGAAGGCGCCGGCGGTGGCACAAGTGACATCTGCATTGTCTTGCCCGCCCACCCCTTACCCGGCCCACCCATCCACCTCTCCTGATTTACCCCCCCCCCCCCACCCTGAACATGTCTCCTTCAGCTCCATTGTCTCCCACAACAACCACACTCACCTGATGTGAAAGTCTGCAGTCACGGTGCTCCCTCCATTGCTGCCAACAGCTTGGCTCGCGCTTCAGCAGCACCCCACTCAACCCCCCTCCTCCTGCCACCCCCCCCCCCAAAAACTCAAGGTGAAGGTCTGCCCCCCCCCCCCCCCCTGCTGCCAGCAGTCTGGCTCTTGCCTCAGCAGCCCCCCCTCCCCCCCCCCTCTGTCCCTGGCCGATCACAAATACGAACATCAATACCAATATTGCAGGGGTTGACCCTGCACACTCACTTGATGCAAATGTCTGCAGCGCACCCTCCATTGCTGCCAGCAGCTTAGCTCGTGCCTCAGCAGCAGGGAGCAGTGCAGCCTCTAGCAGGTGCAGGTCAATGCCAGGGAGCTTGGTGTCCAGCTGAACAGCAGTGATGCCGCCAGCTGTGCCAGCAACCTGCGGGTAACAGACCGTGCAGCATATCAGGCACACAGCCTCAGTGCAATAAAGGCTACACTATTGACAGTAAGGCTGAACGAAAGCAATGCCATGTGCTGTGTGGCAACAGTTGCAGGTTTAAGCAACACAGGTTGACGCCACAACAGGAGAATGCAAGCATGTGACTATTGCAACAGGAAGCAATGCACAGATGTTTGGGAGATAGGAGAATGCAGGGGGGTCCTGCAGTGAGCCCTGTCACCAGGCCCCACCACGCCCCCTGCCGTACTATGATACCCGTTTGATCTAGGTGTCACTGTGAGTGGGGGCCGCCGGGATAACCCCAGCAGCAGCAACAGAGCCATGAGGGACCTCACAAGGGAGGGGCTGCACCCTGATAAGCAGTGACACCAAACACACCCAATGAACCAATGTCCTGCATGACTCCTACAGCGCACACATACTTGCAGTGGGGGGTGGTCCCCCAGGTGTCCCTCTGTGCCCCTCACCCCTTTGAATACGTCTAGCACCAACGAGGGAGGGCTCCACCCAGATAAGCAGTGACACCACACACTCCTATCCAATTGCCAACTTCCTGCAGGATTCCCGCAACACGTCCTGCTACAATGCAGTACTACTGCACCTAGTAGGGGGGTGCACCCCCACATGGACAGTCCACCCCCCCAGGTGTTTGTGCCCTCTATGCCCCTCTATTCCTCAAGCACCTGAAAGATTGTGCCTCAACTCTCATCACAAGCCTGTACCCCACACTGCATCTGTGTACTGTGTACTGCCTACATAAGCACATTGTCCCAGACCTGTGCAAGCACATCTGATCTTTCTTCGCACCCCACCTGTCCAGCACAGGCTGCCAGCCCCGAATCATCCGGTATCAACAGTCAAAACCAAGCATACCTTGAAGTCCAGGTCCCCCAGGTGGTCCTCTATGCCCCCCCCCCACCCCAGCAACCCATGTGCACCAAATTCTCCCTCTCCTGCACATCCCTGCATCTGGACCTCAAAACAAGACGCCCCCCCCCCCCCCCCCGCGCCAACCCATGTGCACTCCACTCTCCCCCGTCCTTGAACACTCCACCCCCCCCCCCTCAAAACACACACACACACACGCACACCCCACGTTCTCTGTCTCAGCCTGGACGCACAGAGCAGCGGTCTACCCCCACCTTGAAGTCCATGTCCCCCAGGTGGTCCTCTATGCCCTGGATGTCAGTCAGCAGCAGCGCACCACCATAGCTGCTGCTCAACAGACCACCACTGCTGGTGCTGCTGCTGGCGGCAGCATAATTGTCATCATCACTGCTGCCGCTGCTGCTGCTGCTGCTGTCACTGCTAGACCCCTCGCTATCACTGCTGCTACTGCTGCTGCTAGCTTCTGCACTGCTAGGAAAGCTTTCTGCCCCATCCACCTGCTGCTGCTGCTGGGACAGTGACATGACAGTTGCCACAAAACTGCTGTAGCTGCTAGGGTCAATGTACCCCACAGAAGAAACACTGGGCTCTGTTACCCCCTGCCCCCCACCCTGCTGCTGCTGACCGGCAGCAGCAGCAGCAGCCGTCGCTGCTGCACCAGCATCACTAGCACCAGCGTCACCAGCAGCGTCACCAGCAACGTCAACAGCAGCAGCACCAGCAGCAGTGCCTGTGCCCTGCTGAGTCAGGTGTGGTGTGCCCAGCTGTGGGGGTGTCTGTGTGACAAGTCCCACCGATATGCCTGCTGCCAGTCCTGCAGTGGGCACCCCCGCTGTCCTGAGTGCGAGTGACGCTGCACACACTGCTGCCATGCTGCTGCTGCCGCTGCTGCTGAGTGTGTCTGCTGTCACCCGCACACAGAAGGGGAACTCATCCACACTGGGCATCACTCCTGGAGGCACGGGGAGGAGGAAACATTGAGTGAGAACAGGATGGCACATAGGGTGAGAGAGAATGGAACAAAAGATTGAGAAACACAGGGTGGATTCTGTTAGTAGACGAGCTATTGCTGATTCGCTCACAAACATGGAGCCTCCCGGTGTTCTGTGTGGCTCTCCAATGAACACGGGCAGAGTGAGAGGAGGCCAGACACACACACACACACACAGGTGGTAGGTGAAGCTTGTGAGAGCTGACACATATGCAAGCTTCAGAACTGTGGCAACACACCACACTCGTTGGCCCCTCTGCAACACATATACACACACATGAACAAGGGTGCCGATACTCACAGAAATACACGCACGCCGCAGAATGTCCACCAGGCATCATAAACCACTGATGGGGGGCTGTAGTATAACCCCACCGTAGGGTTTCAGCCGGCTCAACCCTGGTAGGCAATGTGTGACACCCACACCCCGCTCTGTACAAATTTCTCACCTGCCACTCCAGCGCGTGCCAGGTTGCCGTGCCCCACCTCCCTCCTGTTTGGTGGCCCCGTCTTGCCCACCTCCCCCACACTGAAGGGAGGGAAGCTGTAGTGCAGGTGCAGCGGGCTGCGCCCACGGCGACGCCACAGACCCTCCTCCTGTGTTAGGGATGAGGAAGGGAAAGAGTGAGTGACAGAGTGAGTGACAGGGGGGCAGAGAGGACAGGCAATTGACTGGTTGATGTCATCACTTCCTTTTTCTTTTTTTCTTTTTGTTTGTGTTGTTGAAGCAGACGCTGCAGGATAGCTAAGAAGATGATGAAAAGCATCAGAACTGCACAACAACGGGACCTTGACGATTGACGAAGGTCTCACACAAAACAACTGTGACCTGTGACAGCTAAAAGAACTGCCACTCCCATAGAGTCCTATCCAAATGGTGATGAAAATTAAACTTGACTGCTCCAGGGGCAGCAGTTTTGCAGTTTATGCGAGGGCACCACCACACTTGAACCACCACGATAACTCATCAAGCAGGTATGAAGGGTGCTCCACGCCCCAAACCACCTGCACCTGAACCCTCACACACAGGGTTCTGCTATGCCGGTTGCTTGATGAAGGTACACTCCACAAAGCTGTGTGTGTATGTAACCTGAATGCACCCCATCAGGTCATACGTAATGACCTGTCCTGCAAGAACGCTCAATGAGGGCTCAAGATGCAACAATTGCGCCTCCACACCCACACTAACACACCCACGCTCCCCCTGTGTGGGCCCTCCCTCCCTGCTCACCGATGCACCGTGTCGTGCAAGCATGCTCAACCAAGGCTCAGGCTGCATTGTTCGTGCCCCCACAGACACACCAACACACCCACGCTCCCTCTGTGTGCCGCCCCCCTCCCTGCTCACGGAGCCACGTCGGTGTCGTGTCCCACTGTAGCTGCAGCCAGGCACTGCGTCTCACCCCTACTGAACAGGGCGGAGCCGTGGACATTGCGGGGCAGGGGCCCAGCCTCACAGCTGATAGGCCGCAGCTCGTTGGTGAGACGACCGTCAACACGACGCGGCTCCTGCACACAGTTGAGTTGGCGTACGAGGGGGGGGGGGGTGGGGGGGGGGGGGGGGAAGAGAGGGTGAGTGAATAAGTGGATAGGGCGCAGCTCGTTGGTGAGACGGCCATCAACACGGCGCGGCTCCTGCCGACAATTAGTTGGGGTGGAAGGGGGCGGGGTGAGGAAGGGAGGCAGTGAGGAAGAAGGGGGTGAGTGAGAGGGGGTGGAGGGGGTGGAGTGAGAGAGGGGTGAGTGCAATGGGGTGTGGAGAGGGGTTGAGTGAGTCAGCAAACGGGGCTGCCTGTGTGCCGATGCGGGGTGCGCAGGCGCAAGGGTGCGCGAGTGTGTCCAGCCTCACAGCTGATAGCCCTAGGGCGCAGCTCGTTGGTGAGGCGACCATCAACACGGCGCGGCTCCTGCAGACAGTGGAAAGGGTGTGAGTGACTTAGTGGACGGGACTGCAAGTGTGCCAATGCCCAGTATACGCGCGCGGGTGCAAGTATGCAAGAAAATCAGTGCGCATGTGGGTTGCAGGCAATAAACCGTCGAGGAGATGAATGTGATTGGAGGGGGTCAGAAGCATGGGGTGAATGGGTTGGTGGCTGGGTGGGTGAGGGATTGCACCCCTGCAAGCGAGACCGATTCAGCACTGTCGCCGCAACAATTTGCGATTGACAGTGCATCTACCAACAGTGTTGAGGGCCCACTACCGGCCCTACTTGCACGGCGTAGGCCCCTACCCTGCTTTAGTCTGCCCACCCTGACTGCCCTGCCCTGTCAACCAAAAGCATGCTCACTGCTGTGCTTCTGCACTCCCAAGAGCCTTGCTGCCGCAGAAGCAACATTTGGCCTACCTGCTACTAGCACAGGCATAGTATACCTACTTTCTCTCCTTATTTGCCGCCACTGTCTCAGCTGTATGCAGCAATGCCCCCTGCACTGTGCCCCCTGCCCCTACCCCTCTGCTACCCCCCTGCCCCCAACCCCCCTCTGCCCACCCCCCGCCTCTGCAACTGTTGATCTGTTCTTACTGCTGTTGCCCCTCTCACCTGGCTGTTGCCCCTACCCCTACCTACCCCCCCCCCTTACCACCCCCGGCTGTATCACTGCCGCTCTGTTGCTGTTGCCCCTCTCACCTGGCTGTTGAGCAGCACCTCCCTCATCACGCGACTCTGAAGCACATCAAACGCTCGCAACACATCCTCACGACAAAACATGCCACCAGCACCAGCAGCAGCAGCAGCAGCAGCAGCAGCAGCAGCAGGTGTTTCTGCTAGCAGCCCTAGCCGCTGCAGGTCCCTTAGAAGCTCAGCCTGCAGCCCCGCCAGTGCTGCTGCTCGCGACTTCTTGTCACTGCTGCCGCTGCTAGTGACACTACTGCCATTGCTGCCGGTGACACTACTGCTGCCGCTGCTCTCCTGCTGCTGCTGCTGCTGCTCGCGACTGAACAGCGCCCGCAGTGGTCCCCCCGCCAGATCAGCAACCACCTGCTGCACCCGCGAATCCGGCCACAGCAGCGGCAAATGCTGCTGCTGCTGCTGCTGGCCGTCGGCGGCTGCTGCCGCTGCTGCTGCCAGCTGCTGCTGTGCCACAATCAGAGGCTGGGTGCTAATTGCTGCCAGCTGAAGCGCTGCCACAAACGCATCCTCAGAGGTTGGCTGTCCAGCTGCCTCAATAGCCGTCGCCTTGTACGGTGTCCCTGCATACACCAAGCCCAGCTTTGCTTGGATACTGCTACTGCTGCTGCTGCTGCTACTGCTGGTGGTCTTGTGTGTGGCACGGATGCTGCTGCTGCTGCTGTCATAGAGTGCGTCCACTGCTGTATTGACTATCAGCCTGTGGCCCCTTCCCTCCCGCCGCACTCGCCGCACTTTAACAGCACTGCAGCAAGCAACGTCAAGACAGCGACAACAGCAGCAGCAGCAGCAGCAGCCGCAGCAGGCAAAAACAGCAACGAAAGCGGCAGCAGGAGCAAGCAGCAGCAGCAGCAGCAAGCCAGTGAGTGTTGATGGCTGTGACAGCTTTGATGTTAGCATGACAGCCACAGGGCAGCGCATGCCCATAGCTGAGGTCTGGAACGCGTACGGAAGGACACACATATGGCAGCAATGGCGTGTTGAGGACCCTCGCAAAATTCGTACCACCACATCATCACAGTGCACCTGCTGCAACAAAAGGTTGCTTGCAATTGCTTGAGTGCCTCGCCACCTTGGCCCACAACTGCTGGAGTCGGACGGCATTGCATGAAGTGAAACCCCACCCCCGGGGTATGAAGGCTTCATACTGCTCCCTGTCCATTCATGCCTTGCCCCGCCACATGGAACTTACCCCACTGGGTGTGTGAAGGGTATATTGCGTGCCAGCAGCAGTGCTGCACTTGCTGCATTGATGGCCACTACCTCAGGGTCGATGCCACCATCAGCACTCAGCAGCTGAACATGCACCTGCAAGCCACAGCACAGCACAGCACAGCACAGCACACCATACCGTCAATGCGACATCACACAGCACAGCATAACATGGCACAACACTCATTGCCTTGTTGATCAGGGTGTTTGCTCAAACGCAACACACAGCATCCTTTTCTACTCGCGTGCATGTGCTTGTGCGTTATGTGTAGCCCCCCCCCCTCCCTGCTCCCCCCTACCTGTGGGTCGTACAGGAAGCCAGGTGGCAGCAGGGGCCTCAGTGCCCTGTCCACCAGCCGGCCTTTCCCCTCCCCAGTATCCCTCTTCTCTCCCCTCTCTCCCCCCTCCCCCCCCCCCCCCGCCCCCCAACTGTGTATCGTACAGGAAGCCAGGTGGCAGCAGGGCCTCAGTGCCCTGTCCACCAGCCAACCTTCACCATCCCCAGCGTCCCCCCCTCCCCCCCACCCCCACCCCAATCCCCCCCCCACCCGCCCGCCTTCTGCCCCCCCAACCCTTCCCCCTACCTGTGTATCGTACAGGAAGCCAGGTGGCATCAGTGGCCTCAGTGCCCTGTCCACCAGCCGATCTTCACCGCCCCCAGCGTTCCTCCTCTCCCCCCGCCCCCACCCCAATCCCCCCCCCCCCCCCGTTCCCCCCTACCTGTGTATCGTACAGGAAGCCAGGTGGCAGCAGGGGCCTGAGTGCCCTGTCCACCAGCCGATCTTCACCGCCCCCAGCGTTCCTCCTCTCCCCCCCGCCCCCACCCCATCCCCCCCCCCCCCCCTACCTGTGTATCGTACAGGAAGCCAGGTGGCCTCAGTGGCCTCAGTGCCCTGTCCACCAGCCGATCTTCACCGCCCCCAGCCTTCCTCCTCTCCCCCCGCCCCCACCCCAATCCCCCCCCCCCGTTCCCCCCTACCTGTGTATCGTACAGGAAGCCAGGTGGCATCAGTGGCCTCAGTGCCCTGTCCACCAGCCGATCTTCACCGCCCCCAGCGTTCCTCCTCTCCCCCCGCCCCCACCCCAATCCCCCCCCCCCCGTTCCCCCCTACCTGTGTATCGTACAGGAAGCCAGGTGGCAGCAGGGGCCTGAGTGCCCTGTCCACCAGCCGTGCCACCAGCAGCTCCCGCTCACTGCCCACGCGCTCACGCCTGTCGGGCGCAGCGGCAGCCGACCCACCGCAGACAGACGCTCACGGTAATCAACCTGGGACAACAGCAGCAGCAGCACAAATGATGTGATTGAAGGGCGCAAGTTGGGTTTCGATTAGCAGCAACTGCTGTGTGCTGGTTGCTGGGTGCTGATCCACCCCTACCACCATCTGTGGCTTGCAGCACGCTGCTGCTGGCACAACGTGTTACATTGACTTGACTTTGACTTTGACCACACCTGACATCATTCAAAAGAAGTGACCTCAAAACCGCCTCACCCACCTGCAGGGGCACCCCATCTGCCTCCAGCTGAGGGGTAGGGTCAACTACTGCTGTGCCCAGCACGGAGGTGCCCTCCACGGTCACCACACAGGAGCCATGGGCCAGTCCTGCCAGCCTGCCTGTCTCAAAGGTCCAGATACGCCCAGCAACCTTGCAGGAGGTCTGCAGGACACCGCCTGCAGCTGCTGCTGTGCTGGGATCTGGTGCAGCGGTGTGCTGGGCCGCATCTGAAGCAGCTGCTGCTGCTGCTGCATCTGCAGGTGCTGCCTCAGGTGCTGCTGCTGTTGTGCTGAAGGAGTGGTATCTGCTGGCGAAACTCTGTACAGCACGCAGCACAGACGCAGTGGGCGGGTGTGATTATAATATTGAATCTTATGAGTGTGATACGTGTGATTTTTTTCAAACGCTTTCTCTGGCACTCACCCGAGCAGTGTGAAGGGTTGCCCTAGCAGCAGTAGCAGCAGTAGCGGCAGCAGCAGTTGCGAAGTCACCCGGCCCTGCAGACACCACATGGAGGCCTGAGCTGTGTCCCAACAGTGATGATCTATACAGGCATCGTACACGAGTGAAAAGAAACCTGCCTGGTTGCAATTGCAATAACTGTCGGGTGATCAGTCTATGCAACAACAACAACTGCCGTGTGCGTTCTGCTGATGCCATGCTTGAGGCAGGGCGGGTGGTCTACTTTCTGCACAAACTAGAGATGCTTGTCGGGATGAAAAGGCGCGCTGATACCTTTTCAGTTTTGACCAGTCAAACTATAATTGTGTTCTGCAGCCGTGTGCCACCCAGCTAAGATAACTGGATATAATGTTATCCAGTTTGTGTGCCTGTGCTAGTACCTCTGGTCCATTGTGCAGGCTGTGTACACAGAAGATAAGGTACCAGATCTTTTGTCCGAGACTCCAGGTTGTCACCAAAGCCATGCAGGTGGCTCTGCAGTCCCTCGGCAGGGGTCTCATACACCCTGGATGTCTATCACATGCCTCACGGCTTGCCGCGGTGCGTGAACTTGGGTTGGTGCCCACTTTCCTGGGGGAGCTGAATGAATGACCCTGACAGCCAAGGCAACAACAACCAGTACAAAAAGCTTTCGACATCCACATGACTGTTCCAGATGCTCTCACTGCAGGTGGCATGCTGCAGCAACGCACCAACAAGACTGTCTGCAGAGGCTGTGCACGCTGTCAGCAGCAGCCCCTTCTCCACCTTGGCTGATGAGCAGCAAAGCAGCAGCAGAGGGATTGCCTCGTTTGCCCCTTCAAGCTTTAAATATGCCATTTCTGAAATCCGGAGGGCAGCACGGCTGGACTCAGAGGCTGGTGAATGGCCAGGCCCGGACCGCACCAGGTATGATTGAGGTACCACAGCAGCTGCTGGTGGGAGTCAGCTTGCAAATGCCTCCATGCCTCCATGCTTGATGCGATAACGTTTGAAACGGTTGTGGACTTTGATCAAGTCACTGTGTGATGTAAAGTAGATGCTGTAGCAGCAGGTTTGCAAACACTAGGTCACACAGATGTGCCTGGAGGAAGATCGACGGAGACAGGCCCTTGAGCTATAAGGATCACTTTTCACGAGCTGCACAGGGTGACATCTAAGCCCTGTACCCCCAAG
The DNA here is from genome assembly GCA_007449985.2 of Desmodesmus armatus. Taxonomy (NCBI): domain Eukaryota; kingdom Viridiplantae; phylum Chlorophyta; class Chlorophyceae; order Sphaeropleales; family Scenedesmaceae; genus Desmodesmus; species Desmodesmus armatus. The sequence continues at coordinate 397,611 of VIIQ02000724.1, forward strand.
CTGCTGCCAATCTGAATTGTGCAAGCTTCACCCATACAACCTTGTGGTGTCCTGCAGCCGCTGCAGTTGTAACAGCAGTGCTGACCCCTTATGCCGCTTCTCTGTACCCAGGTTGATGCTGGAGAAGGTGAACGAGCTGATGGGGGGACGCTGGCTGCTCATAGAGTGCGGCAAGTTTCGGGACGGCCACCCACTGGCTGGCAAGCCGGAACGTGCCCTGGTGCATGTCGCACTGGGCTACATGACACCAGCTGCTTTAGACAACATCAAGGCAGCAAAAAAGCCTGGCAAGCAGCGGACTAGCTCGCGAGTTGACATTCACTTGCTCAAGGAGCCAACACCGCTTGCAGAGCTGCCGCCTGGCAGCAGCCCTATGCTGTACTATTTCCCGTATGAGATCGACGCACACGGCCTGCTCACAGGTGAGCCTGGTGAAAGGCATCACCACACTACACTGTCTTGTACTGGTCTGTACTGCACTTTACTGTACTGTAATGTGCTGTACTGTGCTGTACTGCCAGTAGTACTGTACCGCACTGTACTGTACCGTACTGTACCATACTGTACTGTACTGGCACAAGATGCATGTCTAGGTCACTGCAGGGGCAGCAACACAGTCTGAACACCTCCCCTGCAGCCTTGCAACACGCCAGCATAAGGGAGTCACATGGAGGCTGGCAGCTGCTGTTGCACTCAAGTCAACCCTTTGGCAATGAACATGAACTGAACCAACAGAGCTAAATCAAACGACCCATACTATAAAGCAACTAGCTCTCTACTCTCCACACAGTGTATGCCAACACAGAATGATATGAAGTAAGTGTGTTTCGACACATAGTTGCGTCCAGCAAGTACATGTCATTATGAGTGAATGGTAACCGGGTGTTTGTGTGCTAGATACGTCTTTACATGGGGCAACGTATTGGCTCCTAGCAATGATGCATTGTTTGCCTGTGCTGCTGTTGTGCCCAGGCCGCATGCACAACTCTGCCACCGCACTGGAACTGCAGACAGACAAACATGCTCAGAAGAACCCCAAGGACACCTTCAAGCTGGTGTGGGATGGGCAAGTACAAGAAAGCCTGCAGAAATGGCGGTTGAACAGGCTGGCCGTTGAGCCATACAGGTGGGACATCAGAACTGTTTTGCTGTCAGTACAGCTGTCAGTGTCACCTTGAGACTTGACTGGGATACTTGAGCCTCCAGCATTTCCGTTGTCCCCGTAAGTCCCTGCTATACTCGCGGGTTGCACAGCTTTGCCGTGCCAAATGCTGCACCTGTAACTGCAGTTTTGCTATGAATCCGGTCAGCATCCCTCATGTTTACAACAAGCTCGTCCCAAGAGACCAGAGTCACCCCATTTTTGTAACACAAAACTGGCAGCACCTTGGAGCCCATACCTCACATCATCATTACACGTGTTTCCGGCCAGGTTCATTGTGCAAGCAGCATGCTGCAAGCAGCAAATCGACCTTGGTGCAAGACAAGCAAGACACCACCAGGCGACCAGTGACCTAGGACACTAGAAAGCCTGTGCCAGTTACGGCCACAACGCAGGCATACAAAGGGCATAAAAGCAGCAGCGCTGAAACGGGCTGCTGACGACCACCCCACACATGCTGCTCTGTGGTTTCAAAACCAAACTACTGTAGTGGTATTCCCAAGGACCTGTGGTCAGCAAGTCGCTCGAGTGCCCCAAGCAAGCACTAGGCGTAGCTGGGTGAGCAGAGCTCTGCAACCCACAACAGTAGCTGTTCGCCAGGTCACCACACCAGCTGCTGTGCAACCACACATTGAAAACCGCCCCAGAAAACCATCCATGTGGCATCCATATGTCCGTGTTGTGGGATAGGGCGGGTGATCCTGTGAGCTCCTCACATAGGCATTATATTGTAAGGATAAGGGGGGCGGACCCCCACCGGCTGGCCACACACACAACAGCCGAAGCGGCCGCATAGGCATTAGGCCACATAGGCATTGTGCGCAGCTCCTACGCCTCACTAGCTGCTCCATGCGATGCTGTTTGCAGACTCTGTTGCCAATACGTTATGCACCTCACTATGTCTCTCTCGCTGCTGTGCAGGGTGGAACGCATTGACAAGAAGTGGAGGCACGTCGTCACCAAATGGTACAAAGACATGATCAAGCCTGCAGGGGTGGTGGAGGTTTTGGGAAAGCTAAATGCAGCTGAACTAGCTGAGCAGCTTTCTCAGCGCCAGAAAAATCCTTCTCAAGGTGGCCCCAGAGACGCAGGCAGCACGGCCTGAGCCATGATGTGTTCTGAGAAGGCTTCACCTTTATGATGGTGGTGTTACCGCTACTGGCGGCATGCACAGCTGAGTTCTGGGCCAACTATAAGGCCTGGGGTTGACAGTCAAGTTGAGCCGTGTGACAGCCGCGCATGTCTTGGCTGATTAGCTGGTGTTACTGTAATGCTGTGGCACCGCAATGGTCTTGTAATCCGTGCTTGCTGCTGACAGTGGAGCATAGCGCACATATTGGACAACAGCCTTGTACCCCGGGTGGCATTGAATGTTTACAACTTACATAGGGCACTGCAGCTCAACCACCCGGAGGGGGTACATACCTCCTGTCCTTTGATATCTGCAGTGGTTGCTGTGACAAGCTGCCAGCTGGTGTGTTGCATGCAGTTGATGAGTCAGGGTTTTGTTCTGTTGTCTAGCTCTCTGGAGGCCTCGGTCTCCAAGAGTGGTGAGGGTCTGTTTGCTTGCACGGGTTGTGTGAGTTGTGTGGTTGTGCCCGGCACACCTTCTTGGTAAGATGGCGGCATTGCTCCAAGGCAGGTGCAAAGAATAACTCGCAGCTCGTTGACCCCAGCTGACGCGTCACGGGCTGAGGTGTGCAGCTCTGGGTGGTGATGCTGCCGAAGCTGTACAAAAGTCCTGCAGCATCCGTGAACCTTCTTCACTGAGTGTTGCCTGCAAGATGCATCGTGCTGTTTTGCGGCAGCCAATGCACCAGCAATTAAGCCAACATCATTTTACCCATGGCAAAGGTTGGCAACATGCCTGATATGCCCAGGGGCTGTCATATGTTGGCCGCAACAGGACGGCAGGTAGTGGTGCATCCTCAAGGGTGGAATGTCAACCCAACCTGCAGCACAGGGTCATGCCCTTTATTCATTGGACGTTACTGCTTCATGTGTGCTGTTTGTGTAGGAGGGGGCCCCGTGTGTAACCAAGCCTGCTTTTCCTGATGGCCCAGAACTGTTGTCAACCACCCCTCACACGTCTTGGGTCGCTGCTACTTCGGACAGAGGCTGTACACTGCGTTTTGAATGCTTTCGAGTCATTTCTTAGCCTACAGGCAACCGGTGTTTGCTTTTGGCGCGGGCAGTAAAATATGGCGCGCTCATCACGATTGTTGCTTCTGGTCGCCGCAGCTAGCATTTGTATGGTTTATGCATCCAAGTAAGTTCCGAAGATCGCGTGTCTGTCAGACAATGCGGTCAGTGTGTACCGTGCCGAGCTTGACAGTGTCAGACCCGGCAGGTTCAGACATGCCAAATCCTGTATGCCTTGCCTTCTGTACATATTACATCAATTCAGTGTGCGCACGTGGGGTTTTGTGTGACATCTGCAATTCAAGCAAACCCTTGATTCACTTAGGCATGCCTAAGTGCTGTGCAGGCTGGTGGTGTTTGGTGGTGTGCTTGTTTTGTCTGTTGCAGTGAGACCGCCTGCAACACTTTTCCTCGTGATCTGCAGGAGTTGCCCACTGGAATTGAAGCATGGCACCACTTTGTTGTTTGTGGCAGATCCAGGCGAGAGCACAACCAACACTCTCTATGGTGGCCACGTGGATGCCATGTGAGGGATACAATCCACATTACTGCATAACCTGCAGCATCAATGCATTCAACGTAACACGCTGGCCCCGAGTGCCCCTAGCATACTGTTACAACGTTTGGCATGCATGCGTTTATCGTACACAGGCAGCTTCAGCAGTACTGCCGAGGCTGCCTACTACCTGGCAAACCTGCAGAGGAAGGTTGAGATACCAAAAGGCGCTATCGCCTGTGAGGGAGGCTACAAGGGCGTCATCATGAGGCAGGACGTGGCAGTCATCACCACAGGTGAGTTCAGCCTGTCCCTTCCACAAGAAGTACTACTGTGGCACACACGTGTGGTCTGTTCTGATGCTTAGCGACTGCAGACCAAGGAGGCTGAGTTGTTGAACTCATACACATCTTGTGGTTGAAGGCCCAGCAGGGCCGTGCACATGCTGCAGTCCTGCAACAAGCCGGACGGGGTAGCAACCCTACATTGCCGACCAGTACAGAACCAGTCACTTGGTCAAATAGCGGTATAAAAGTGGTATGCCTGGCATACCTTCTTGGACCTTGGCACATGGGCCCCACGGCACCTGCCGTGCCCACCACCACCAGGGCCCTGACCAGCTCAAACTCAAACTCACATGCAATTGCGTGCTGCAGGCATCGGCCCCACTGCTGCTGCGTTGTGTGTGTATGATGTTGTGTCCAACTGTGGCCAGTTCATCAAGGACATCTTCTACAGCGGCACGTCTGGCTGGTCGGCGCAGCTGGGGGGTGTCATCAACAACAGCACCTGCTCTCAGGGGCTGGCCAACACAGACACGGCCAACATTGTCAGGTGGGCTTGTGCAGTCAACGTTGTGTGAACACAATGACCCACCTGTCTGTAGATTTCATGCCACCATGTCGCTGGGTGTGATACAGCTTTTCGAGCGCCGGTCGGTGTACTTTGGAGTGAGAAGTTCGTAACAACACATTAACCTATTGTTGTGTCTCTCAAACTGAGACTCCACTCACCAAGGTGCATCTGATGCATGAGTGCACTGAGTGTCTGCGTGCAGGACCGGAGATGTGTGTGTGAGTCCCTTCAGTGTAAACTGGGACTGCCGCCAGGCCAGCTGGTCAATGTCGGCAGAGGGGTACCCCAACCAGTGCACCTTCCCACAGCAGACCGGCTCCCCCAGTGACGCCAGCCTGTTCGGCCAGTGCCAGTTTGCAGACGTGTCAGCACGTGAGCTGGCCTTGTCGGATGAGGTGCTGGCAACAGCAGCTGCCAAGGCGGACAAGCTGCCTGTCAGGAACAGCATCATACAGGTGAGGCCAGGGGGGCAGGCAGAAATAAAAGTTGGGACACCACCCTGAAAAAGTTCAAACGGGTTCAGAACCCCCCCCCCTAACATATATCCTGAAGTTGGCAGGCCAATGTGTAGGGTGGTGCTGTCCAGCTGACAGACTGCCCCCAACCCCCGTGGTGAAGCACACATTGTAGTGCTTCTGCTGGGACAGCTGTGAGGTGCTGGTGTGGCCAGTGTTGTAATCGCTGCGGAACTGCGCATGTGTTGCCGAGCGCTGTTGGTTGCACATATGCCATGAGACTGGCGCGCAAACCTGTGGCATGTTTTGAACACTGGTGTTGCTTCATGTCAGCGAAGCAATGAACTCAACATAGATGCTGTGTGATTGCATGTCTGCCTGCTGCTGAAACAGGCTCTGGATGTTGCTTATTGGGGCAACATGAGTGCTGGCGTGCCTGACGTGCAGTACCCAAGCCTGAGCGCAACTGGTATGTGTCTGGGCGGCTACGTCATTTGGGTGGCATTGCTACACAGTGTTGGCGCCTCCCGCTGCCTTGCACCTCAATGTGTGGTTGCCAGAAGATTGTCCACAACGTTCTCTCGAGTATCGTGTATCAGATTCTTTCTTTCTATCTATCTCTCCAGGCAACTGCTGTATGTGGTGTAGCGCACCTGCGACTTGTCCCAGCCACTCAGTGATAGGCAGACTTGTAACAGTGCATAAGTACAAGCTCACTACTGCCGGGCAGTTATGCTGTGCATATCACCCATTGACCGCTGCTGCCACCTGCATGTTTGACCTGCAGCTCCACCCCGGGTGTGGGGTTATGAGCAGTGCATGGAGATTGACTCTCAGTTCTTCTGGAGTGGGGCTCCCTGGGACATGGTGTCACGTGCGTATGTGGCAGACACACTCAATCAGGGGCTGCACCGCAGCAGCTACGACCAGACGAATGTCATTGCGGTGTCAGCTATGGAGGCCATAGGGCTGTCAAGTAAGTGCGCTCTCCATATGCATTCTGGTACCAGCCTGAGCTAGCTGTAGCTAGTACTGAAGCAGTACATGCTGGTGTTGTCGGGGGTTGTGAGCACATTGAAAGCACTGATGTAGGGGTTGAAATCGACTGAGGCCGGCTGCTTGCCAGGGAGGGAAAAATGCTTGTGCATGTCTGTTGGCACACACACTGTTTCCTTTGTGCTGCTGTGGCTGGTATATTGCAGTGGCTATGCAGCGGTACAATGCCCTGAGCAGTACACAGAGGCGCATCCCCTACACCGTTGTCAGGGGCATGAGTGACTGGGTACATACACCCTTGGTGTACGAAGGCTCCGGCAACTGGGCAGCAGGGCCGGCTGTGGAGGACTTTGTCAATGGCTACCAGTGAGTCGCGGGCCATGCAGCCCTGCACCTTTGCATAATGATATGTAGACTGCATGGCATTCGGTATGCGCACATGGCATAGGCTGCTAGCCTTCTTAGCAATGATGTTGGTGGCATGGGGCTGTCAGTCATGTGATATGTGCGCAGGGCTGTGTGCTAAGCTTGCCGGCCATACATCCTGGCTGCTGCCATGGTGGCGTACAATGTCCAGCTGCAATGGGGCTCAGCAAGTGCAGTTTGCACATCAGTGCACCTTGGTAACCTGTACATGGCCATGTGCACTGTGCAAGAACTCAGACTGCTGTACGGCTTTTGCTGCTGCTTGTGTGCAGGTATGCCATTGCGACGGCGTCAGGCGTGGTGCTGAACACATTGCAGGCTCGCTGCCTGAAGCAGCTGGGAGTGGCAAGCATTGCAAGCACAAGCCCTCAATCTGCTTCTGCTGCTCATAGGGGCAGGCCCTGCACATACACTATTGACTACAGCTGATGATTGCAGCTTGTAATGTTGTGGTTTGGCTGTACATAATATGTTCTGTGGATACTGTTCATTGCAAGATTTGACTTTCACGTCTTAGCCCAAACGGTTGAACATGGTTTTATTTTTCCGGCCTCGGCAGGGCCGACGGTGCACACCAGTAAATACCGCAGCATAATAGCTGCTGTTTGATGCCGGTTTGCCTGCGAACAGGCCAGGTTGGCGCTCGGACCGGCAGTTGGCGCCGGGGGGCAGGTGGACATCCGTCGATCGCCGGTGCCATGGCACATGCTGCTTGGCTGTCAAGCCAGATCGGCTGTAGTGATGCATAAGTGTTAGAATTTCTATTGTTGGACACCCGTTTGCTCGCGGTCAGGCACGTTGACGCCGGGTGACAGCACCCCATCGCCGTCGATGGCAGGTGCCTGCCGTGGCCCATGCTGGTGGGCTGCTAAGGTTGCTTTGATGTAGTTATTGCATACCTATGTTACATATATACATCAGGCGCGGAAGCTGCATGCTCTTTGCAAGATTTAACTTTCACGTCTTATGCAATAGAAAAAGAATTAGCTTTTTATTCTGAAAGAGTGACGTGCTGCTCCCGGCCTATCCGTGCCTCTGCTGGGCCGGCGGTGCACACCAATGAATACTGCAGCATAAAGGCTGCTATTGATGCCATTTTGCTCGCGAATAGGCCAGGTTGGCGCCGGGGGACAGGTGGACATCCGTCGATCGCCGGTGCCATGGCACATGCTGCTAAGGTTGCTTGGCTGTCAAGCTAGCTTGAGTGACGTGTCGCAAACCTATTACATTCTCTGCTGTTTGGTACCCGGTTTCTCGCGGTGAGGCCACGTTCACGCGGGTGACAGCAGCCCATCGCCGTCGGTGGCAGGTGCCCGCCGTGGCCCATGCTGGTGGGCTGCTGAGGTTGAAAAGCTGTAGCAATTTCATAGGCGTTTCAATCATATACATCAGCCGCAGAAGCTGCACGCTCTGTGACGTCGGTTGATGCAACTTACGACAGCCAAGGTCGCAACGTCGTAAGCAGCAACCTGTTCAACAGCTGCTTTGACATTTTTTTGCCAAAGTGCATGGCAGCCTGACATGTTTTCTAGCAACATCACACCACAGCAACAATCAAGGGTGAACACCTGACAGTGGCGCTAGCATAACATGTTTGCAAATCACCTAGAGTTGTGTGCACACAACAATGCCTAGGGTGCTGCAGGAGTCACCCTTACTGTTTATAATATGCAGTGCGGCCCATACCGGGTGTGACATACTGCAACCCCCACGTCAGGTGCACCTAAACTTCTCAGCCTGCATCAAATGCAAGCCTTGTGGCAGTCATGCCATGCAGCTGCAGCTACACACAGGCCACTGACATGGTGCATGCTGACTGTCCTGTGCAGCATGCAAGTAACAGTCATGGTGATGCTGCATGGGTGCCAGCTCACGGCTGGCACATATGTTGGGTCGCAGAGGTGACAATATTGTTTCTGTTCTGTAGGAGAGGGAAGACAGGACTCTGTTCATGTCTTGTTGCCGTTTCACACTGGCAGACTCCTGGCCTTGGAAAAGCTAAATGCAGGGAAAACACAGATCCGAATCTTGCCCCTCCCACTAATTGACGTCGGTTTATGCAATTCACGACGGTGAAGGTCGTCAGGTCTGGGCTGGGTCTGTGAGCAGCAAATCCTGCTCAGCTGCTTTGACAGTTTCTGTGCATGGCAGCATGGCTTGGTGGCCAGTCACCTAGTCATCTCACCACAGCAACAACTGAGGGCGGACACCTGACAGTGCGCCAGCATGACATGTTCGCAGGCCACTAAGAATTCTGGGCACACAACATCAACTGGGGTGCTGCAGGTGTAACCCTTACTGTATAAAATGTGCAGTGCAGTGTGACCTGCTGCAATCCCTTAGTCAGGCCCACCTCATGCTGATGTTGCAGGCTGCCAGGTCATGGCTGGCACATAATGTGGGTCGCACAGGTGACACCTCTTGGACATTCAACATTCATGTCTCATTGCCGTTTCACACAAACCCTGACGGCAGAGTCCTGGCCTTAGGCACACCAAATGCAGGGAAAACACAGATTCGAATCTTGCCCCTCCCACTAGTTGTTTTTTTGCTCATTGAGTAAACTACCCCCCTTCTGTCCCATCAAGCTTGTGGTATTTGTGTGTCCTTGTTCAACAGTTACTGGTCCAAACATGCACAACTGTTGGGGAACAAGCCTGCTGAGTTGCCAATGTGCATGGCCTAAGAAGCCGCCCCGCTCTTGGCAGACTGCACTGTTCGCACCATTGTGCTGCCACCATGCTGCAACAACCGTCATTGTCACAGGCTGAACATAACTGCAGGACTGCACATTGCTGTGCAACAGACATCAGCTCAAAAGCTTCAACACCAGTAGAACGACACTAACATGATAGTTGCTCAACAAGGGCCACTGCACCCTTGTGATAGCGGCACACATCTTCAACTAGTCAACTGGCAAACAATCCATGGCAGACAGCCAGAACACGATTGGGTCCATGTGCAAGCATGCATTGCGCAAGGCTTGCTGTAGGCTGCACAATTCACAGTGCAACAACGGAGTGGCATGTAACAATGCCCTAACTGCCAGGTTGCCACAACCTCAGCATGACACCACGCACACTCTGCCTGTACAGACCATACACACGCACTACACTGCCTGCCACTCTACCCCAGACCGCAACCACTCACATGACAGCAGCAGCATTACATGCACTGCAGCTCTCTCACACGGCGAGGTCAGACACAATGCCTGACCACATCCTGCACAGCCTGCTAGAGACTGATGTTGCGGCAGCTGACATGCGCACGCACTGCCGCTACCTGCTGCACCTGACAACTACCCAAGCACACACAGCACAAGCGGGCCACACCCTCAGACCAAAGCCACACCTGCATCTGCACAGCTGCTGCCGCTTGCCAAATGGCATGGTCACAGCACAAGCAGCCCTGCTCAGAAACAGCACAGCGGATGCGCTGCCTGACTTCTAGCCTCACGGCTCATAGTTGAGGCTGGTTGCCAGCCAGCGCTCCGCCTCCTTGCCGTCCATCTTCTTGCGCAGCGCATAGTCGGTCACTTGCTCCTGCGTGATCTTGCCCACGGCAAAGTAGCTGCTGCACTTGCCCGCAAAGTACAGGCCGCTCACACTGGCCGCCGGCATCATGGCCAGGGACTCGGTGAGGGTGATGCCCGTCTGCGGCTCGATGTCCAGCAGCTCCCACATGGTCAGCTTCTCCGTGTGGTCAGGCTGGCTGGGGTAGCCCGGCGCGGGGCGGATACCCTATGAGTAGGACACGCAGCGCCAGGCAGGGACAGGCAGAGAGAAAATGTGGGCTGTGGTCAAACCTCCCACTGGATGCTTTTTTTTTGCCAGTCAAAAACCAGAAGGCCTGCTCATGAAGGCGTGAGATGGGCTTGTGATTGTCTCCTCAATTCACGCCCCTGCAGCACCCCTACTGACATAGTGTGGTGCGACACGCGATGCTGCCCACACTGCTGAACTGTGCACACTGCGGAACTAACGAATCGCAAACCAACCCCCCTGGTACAGAAGCAGTGGCGGCCAAACCTACCTGGTACTTGACCTTGAGCATGTCGTCCACACTCATGTTCTCGTCAGGCGCGTAGGCCCACAGCTCGCGGCGCACCAGCTCATGCAGCTTCTCAGCAAAGGCCTCCGCCAGCCTGTCGGCCAGTGCCTCTGCCATGATGTAGCTGTAGTCGTCGCCTGCAGTCAGCACAATCAAGCAACATGACAGGAGGAGCAAGAGTGTGCTGTCAGCGACTCGCCGTGTGCACATGCCATGTATGCATTCATGCTGTCTGGCCCTGTGCAAATGCAACTGCCAAACCAATGTGAACTACTCCGTACATGGTCACGCCTCAGAACAATTGACGCAATACACACCTATGTCTCTCTACAAACACAACCGCATGTTGCAATGGCGGCGGCCTGACAAAAGCAACACCAAGCAAGCTAGCGTCCAGCAACACCCCTGTGCAAGCCTGCGATGCCACACAGTCCACCAGCACCCACCTGCTTCCTTGAAGCCTGCCACCACCTTCTCCAGGCCGTGTCCCGCTGAACAGGCAAAGGCGCCCACGTAGTCAGCCACGCCGCTGCCCTTGGGCGCGATGAAGTCACTGACACACATGTAGGGCTCGTCATTGTCCTTCTCAGCCTGCTGCCTCAGCCCGTAGAACTTGCCGATGGCGTTCTGGCGCTCCTCATCGGTGTACACCTGCACACAAAGCAGCCACACAGGATGAGCGTCAAAACAGCAACAACACAGCACCAAACCTTCTTGATGCAGACAGTGCATGCAGCCCACAACTGCAGCCGCATGTCCTGTTCATACAGACATACAAGCAAAGCCACCAGGCACGCCTGTTTGCGAACGGCCTTTGCTGCTGTGCCGTGCCAGCTGCTGGCTCACCTCAACATCGTCGCCGACAGAGTTGGCTGGGTAGAAGCCCACGATGCCGTTGAGCTCCACGCGCTTGTTCTTCACAAAGTCCGCCAGCATCTCCTGCGCCTCTGCAAACAGCTTCTTGGCCTCTTCGCCCACTGTGGCGTCGTTGAAGATCTTGGGGTAGCCACGGTTGGGGTAGCGGCCACGCAGCTGCCACACCTGTGGGCATCCAGGTCATAGACGGGGGCAGAGCAGGCAGCAGCATGGTCGCGAGTGAACAATTGCAACTGTACAAAACCACTTGCAAAGGTGGGAGGCCTGCAAGTGAGCACCACCAGTTGAGCAGGCTAGGGGCACAAGTTGACTGCTGGTGTGACATCAACTGCCTTCGTTTCCTGTACTTCCAGCCAACAGGTGGACTGCCAAACAGGGTGTTCCTCTCCCCAGCTGCAAGCTGGCCAGACAGCTGTCAGCAGCCCCCAATCCCACCAAAGGCATGTCTGAAGCTCACCTGGAAGAAGGGGTTCCAGTCGATGTACTCCACAACGTCCTCAATGGGGAAGCCCCTGAACGCCTTGGTGCCAATGATCTTGGGCTTGATGGGCTTGTTGATGGGGTCCTTCCAGTCAACCACAAAGGCCTTGGCCTGCGCCTGGGCCAGTGTGAGGTACCTGGGGGAGGGACGCACGGCAGCGGCACAGGCAGGGCAGATGCCTCAGCACACTATAATGAGCACCATAAGCCTACCGTTCTGCCCCGACAGCATATTGCCCAGCAAAGATCAGCACCGCGTTGGTTACAGGACATGCTGTTCAAAAGAGTGTAGGACCATGCCAAATTCCTACAGCAGCTGCACAGTCACAGTGAACGTTTGATTGTAGCAAGTGTGTGAATGAAAGGTGCAAGGAAACCCAGCCACTTGAACCCTCCCCTGCAGACCACCAGGACTCACTTCCTGTCCTCCAGGCCAGCATAGAACTCCTCCCTCAGCTCAGCATACTGCTCCGCGACCTCATCCACAAACTCCTGCCGCTGCTTCTGGTTCTTGTCCACCAGCGCCTGCACCACCGGCACGCTGCGGCTGGCGTCCAGCACGTGCACCACAGGCCCGCTGAACACGGGGCTGATCTTGACGGCCGTGTGCATCTTGCTGGTGGTGGCGCCGCCGATGAGCAGGGGAGTCTTGATGCCGCGCTCCTCCATCTTCTTCGCCACAGTGACCATCTCATCCAGTGAGGGCGTGATGAGGCCTGACAGGCCGATGACGTCGGCCTTGACCTCCACAGCAGTGTCCAGGATCTTCTCCCAGGGCGTCATCACGCCGAGGTCGATCACCTGTCAAAAACCAGCAGCAGCAGCCGCAGCAGCAGCAGCATTAGCAGGACCGAGACAGGCTCATGGGACTGTGGGTTACTGAGTGGGCGCTTTTTGGGCTAATGAGGATGGCCATTCCGCCCAGGTGGCAACGTATCATAATGATTGCAGAAAAAGGGCCCATGATACATGTTGAAGGCAGACAAGCCACATGAGCTTTCCACAGAGAGTTATGTATGGTCAAACTCCGACCTGCACTTCAGCCTCTAGCCGCCCTAGCCCCCAGCTGGAATAACCCGCCAGCATCAGCACCAGTGGCACACCTTGAAGTTGTTGCAGCCCAGCACAACGGCCACGATGTTCTTGCCGATGTCGTGCACGTCACCCTTGACCGTCGCGATCACAAACACGCCTGCGTTGCTCTCCTCCTCCATGTTGCCTCCCGCCAGCCGCTTCTCCTCCTCGATGAAGGGGATGAGGTGGGCCACAGCACGCTTCATCACACGCGCAGACTTGATGACCTGTGAGCGGCACGTGACGCAGCGCAGGATCGGATGGCATTGTCAGCAACGGACTGCATAGGTGGGCTTTTGTTGGACTGCAGACGGCTTTCAACCTGCCCTGGCAACCATACTCAAACAACAACCCCGCTGCAGAGCATCCAGACAGCAGACACAAGAAAGGCCCTGGAACAGGAGGGCGCTCCTGTCATGAACCCAGGCATGATGATGCATACCTGTGGCAGGAACATCTTGCCAGCACCGAAGAGGTCACCAACGACGTTCATGCCGTCCATCAGCGGGCCCTCAATGACGTTCAGCGGGCGAGCATACTTCCCGCTGGCACGAGCCTCCTCTGTGTCCCCCACAATGAACTCATCAATGCCCTTGACCAGTGCATGCTCAATGCGCTTCTCAGGGGGCAGTGAGCGCCAGGAGTCAGCCGCCTTCTTGCCTGCACCGCCTGCTGCTGCAGGACCGCCCTTCTTCACAACCGCTGTGGGCTTGCACTTGGGGTCCAGGGTGGCTGCATACTCCAGCATGCGCTCAGTGGCGTTCTCACACCGGTTGAGCAGCACGTCCTCCACATACTCCAGCAGCTCCTTGTCGATCTTGGTGTAGTCATCCTCAATAACCTGCAGCAGCGGAGGCAGGCATCAGCAACGGCAACTTGAGAACACAGCAAGACCCCAGAGTATTCTTACAGCAGCACAACAGCCCTTGCTGCACCACGCACAGTTGCCGCTGCATCGTCCATCCTCACGTGGCAGGTCCCTAATCTAGAAGAATAGCCAAATTGCCCAATGCTGAGGCAGAAACACATGTTGCACACAGGTAGCAGATGTACACCAGACCAAAACACTGCTCTGTAGCTAGCTAGCTGCTGGAATGAACACCAGAGCACATGTTCCATATCAAGACAGTAGCCACTCCACGTCCTCACCAGTCCAGCCGCACTGCGTGCACCTGCTGCAGTGTTCACCCACCTGTGCTGCATTCACAATGCCCATATCCATGCCCTGCAGGCAGGCGTGGTGCAGGAAGGCGCTGTGGAAGGCACGGCGCACCGCCTCGTTGCCACGGAAGGAGAAGGCAATGTTGGACACGCCGCCGCTGATCTTGCAGCCTGGGCACACACGCTTGATCTCCCGGGTAGCGCGGAAGAAGTCCACAGCGTAGTTGTTGTGCTCGGCCATGCCTGTGCCGACTGTGAGGATGTTGGGGTCGAAGATGATGTCCTGCGGCTCAAAGCCGACCTCCTCCACCAGCATGCGGTAGGCGCGCTGGCACATGCTGACCTGCAACAGTGCACAACAGCGGTTCACGTGCTGAAAAGAAGGTTGCAAGGGATTGCGCTAATATTATGGAAATATTGTGCAGACTCATCCGATGTCAGTGACATCACAACTATTTTGAATTGGTGCACCGATTACTGATTGCTACTGGCAACTGGCCATAGCTTTTGGCAAGACTTGCATCACACAACAAAGCGCCTGTGGCAGCTCCTGTACAGGTTGCTTTGCACAGCACTGTTGCAAGTCTGGCATGTAGTGCCTGCCGCCATGAAGCTGGCGTGTACTTCAGCATCCCAGAAGGATGGTTGTCAGCTGCATGTGATGCCAGAGCTCCTCACCACCAGCAGTAACTGCAACAATGGACTGCTGCATGGTGGCACGACAACCCAGCAACAGTGGTAGCTGGCAAGAGGCAGTCCTATCTATGATCTAACACACAGCAAGCCTTGCATACAGCAGCACACTGCCTGCCTCACCTTGTCCTCAAAGCCGGCTGCCTGCCCCGTCTCGTCAAACGCCATCACCACCACTGCAGCGCCGTGGTTCTTGACGATGGTGGCCTGCTCCCTGAACTTGTCCTCGCCCTCCTTCAGGCTGATGCTGTTGACAATGCACTTGCCCTGGGAGCACTTGAGGCCAGCCTCCACGATGTGGAACTTGCTGCTGTCAATCATGAAGGGCACACGACTGATCTCGGGGTCTGCAGCAAGGCACGGGCAGGCAGGGCATGAGCACAGGACAGGACGGGCTCAGTTGCGAGTGGCTGATAGCAAGGCTGATTGCATGTGCTAACCACAACAAGTTAGGGAACAACCACTGTGCAGGACGCTGACAGCCTTCAAATATCCTGACCTGGCTGCACGCTACCAACCATTGCCAAGGACAGACACATGTATCACCACAACCCCCGCCAGCAAGTCAACACACCTGAGACACACAGGTTGACAAACTTGGTCATGGCGGCCACGCCGTCGATCAGGCCGTCGTCCATGTTGATGTCCAGCACATGTGCGCCCTGCTGCACCTGCTTCAGCGCGATGGCGAGTGCCTTGTCGTAGTCGTTGTTGACGATGGCCTTCTTGAACAGCGCAGAGCCAGCAACGTTGCAGCGCTCGCCCAGGTTGAGGAACGTGGAGCGCATGTTGGACGCATTGGGCTGGTAGTTGAGGGGCTCCAGGCCGCTGATGCGCATCAGGGGCTCCACATCATGCACTGGCCGGGGAGGGTAGGCGGAGGCCATCTTGGCAATGGAGGCGATGTGCTCAGGTGTGGAGCCGCAGCAGCCGCCGATGGCGTTCACCAGATTCTCCTCGCAGAAGGGCCTGATCTCCTCAGCCATCTCATCACCCTTCTGGTCGTAGCCACCCATGGCATTGGGCAGGCCGGCGTTGGGGTAGCAGAACACAAAGCAGTCGGCGCAGGCGCTCAGGTTGGCGATGTACTTCTTCATGTCGGTGGCTCCCAGGGCGCAGTTGAGGCCCACCGCCAGGGGCTTGGCGTGGCTGATGCTGTTCCAGAAGGCCTCGTTGGTCTGGCCAGACAGGGTGCGACCGCTGTTGTCCACAATGGTGCCGCTGACGAACACGGGGATGCGCACGCCGTTGTCAGCAAAGAACTTCTCCAGCGCGTACACGGCAGCCTTGGCGTTCAGGGTGTCAAAGATGGTCTCCACCAGGAACATGTCCACGCCACCAGCATACAGGCCCTCCAGCTGCTGGTAGTAGGCGTCCACAACCTCGTCGTAGGTGATGCCCCTGAACGCAGGGTTCTCCACAGACGGGGACACACTCAGGGTCTTGTTGGTGGGGCCCACAGCGCCAGCAACAAACTTCAGGGACCCAGGGTTGGCGGCCATGTAGTCAGCAGTGGCCTTCTTGGCCAGCTCAGCAGCAGACTTGTTGATCAGGAACACCTGGTGGCACAGCAGGGCCAGGCCAGTGCAGGAGAAGCAGAAGGTGGAGGGTTAGCAGGCATTCAGAACACCAGGACGAGCCCTCTACTTGAACCAACGCCAATAAACCATATAAGGCAGTACAAAGCGGCGACAGCAAGCAGCGCTGAATGATGTATCAATACTGTAGCAACAAGGCTAATGCTGCAGCAGCTGCATTTGCTGCTGTCAGACTGCATGCTGCCAATCAGGCCATAGCAGAGCACCAAGCAACTGCAGGAAAGCACACATTCACTGCACCATCCTGCCCTGGCACTGCTTGCAGTGTTGCGCACCTCCTCGGGTGCCTGCAGCTCGTAGTCTGCCTGGCTGATGGTGGTGCCGTTGAAGGTGTTGGTCTCAATGATGTCTGCGCCGCCCACCAGGTACTGCATGTGGATGTCGTAGATCACGTCTGGCCGCGTGATGACCAAAATGTCGTTGTTGCCCTTCAGCTCGTGGCCGTGGTTGGCGTAGCGCTCACCCCTGAAGTCCTCCTCCGTCAGCTTGAAGCGCTGGATCATGGTACCCATGGCGCCATCGATGAAGATGATGCGCTCCTTCATCAGCCGCGTCAGCTGGTCGAATGCAGGGGAGCACTCCAGGGGGTCCTCCTTTCGCTTGTACACAGGCACAGGTGATAGGACTGCTGGGGGCGCACACGGATCAAAGCCAGCCGGGATGGGGTTGAGCTTGGGCGTGATCTTGGGGCCTGCTGATGCTTCCGCCTCACCCAGCTTGCGCACTGCTGTGGGGTGGCACTTGGGCTCCAGGGTGGCTGCGTAGTCCAGCATGCGCTCGGTGGCATCCTCGCGCCTGTTGAGCAGGACATCCTCAACGTACACCAGCAGCTCCTTGTCAAGCTTGCTGTACTCGTCCTCAAGCACCTAAAAACAAACAAAAAGGGCGATAGGCAGTCACAGTTGAGTATCATGTTGTGTCATGTTCCCAGGCACGATGATACCAGTGCTGTGCAGGCGAGGGTACACCACAAGCCTATCAGTTGCTTTTCTTTGGCACTTGGATTGTGTGCGGATGACAATCCACTTCCACCTAGGATATGAAAAGAGCCAAGCAGAGTCAACTCTGCTGGCGTCAGCAACAGTCAAACAGACCCCAAAAGACAGCACGTGACGCCCACTGCTGCATAGACAACATTTGGCACTACAGCTACAATCTTGGCTACACATGATAGCTATCACCGGTGCTGATCTTTTCCTCCCCCCCCTTTTTTCCTTTTTTCTGGTTGGCTTGAAAGCAATTTTAGGCTGCATCGGACACTGTGCTTGCCCAGCCGCTGAGCAGCTTACAATCTTACAGTCTTAGACATAGGGAAGTGTGGGCACTGGCTTCAGCCTGGCAGGCTGAAGTCAGAACCCACACTTCCCTATGTCTAAGACTGTAAGATAGGCAGGCTGCTGCAGGAGTTGCAAGCAACAACACAGCCATGTCAATCACACTGTGTGACTGCATGCAAATGAGGTCTAAGATGACCTTGTCATGCACACTTGACAGCCCCTGAACCCCTCAGTGAGAAGCTTCACCCACCTGGGCTGCGTTCACAATGCCCATGTCCATGCCAGCCAAGCAAGCGTGGTGCAGGAAGGCGCTGTGGAAACCGCGGCGCACCGCCTCGTTGCCGCGGAAGGAGAAGGCGATATTAGACACGCCACCGCTGATCTTGCTGCCAGGGCACACACGTTTAATCTCTGTTGTGGCCTTGAAGAAGTCCACAGCGTAGTTGTTGTGCTCTGCCATGCCTGTGCCAATAGTGAGGATGTTGGGGTCGAAGATGATGTCCTGGGGCTCAAAGCCCACCTCCTCCACCAGGATGCGGTAAGCGCGCTGGCACATGCGCACCTGCAGGCCGCAATGCAGACAACATAGCAGGTGTGCAGACAGAGGGAGGAGCCTGTTGATGTGAGATTTGCGACTGGCGAGATACACAGTCCATGTCAGTGAGTGAGACGACGCCGGCATGTGCAGAGCATATGCCAGCAGATCGTCTGTTGCAATATGTTTGGCACATCTGTCACAGCAGCGATGTTAACAGAGACGACGCCGGCTTGTGCAGAGCATGTGCCAGCCGATCGTCTGTTACAAGATGTCATGGCACATCTGTCACAGCAGCGATGTCAACATCGCTTGTAACATACGATCTGCTAGCATATGCTCTGCACAAGTCGGCTGTCTCACTAACAGACATGGACCGTTCCATGGGGTGACACAATCCAGTGGACAACGGGCAGCTGTCAGTAAGAGAGCCAAAATCCCTCACCTTGTCCTCAAAGCCGGCTGCCTGCCCCGTCTCGTCAAAGGCCATCACCACCACTGCAGCGCCGTGGTTCTTGACGATGGTGGCCTGCTCCCTGAACTTGTCCTCACCCTCCTTCAGGCTGATGCTGTTGACGATGCACTTGCCCTGGGAGCACTTGAGGCCAGCCTCCACGATGTGGAACTTGCTGCTGTCAATCATGAAGGGCACGCGGCTGATCTCAGGGTCTGCAGCAAGGCACGGGCAGGCAGGGCATGAGCACAGGAGGAGGAAGGACATGGTCAGTGGCAGGTGGCTGATAGCAAGGCTGATTGCATGTGCTAAGCACACCAAGGGAACAACCACTGTGCAGGACGCTCACAGCCTTCAAACATCCTGGCCTGGCTGCACGCTACAGCCACTACTCAGGACAGGAAGCATATAGAGCAAGGGTCAGGAGGCTGCAGCATCGCGACCCCGCCAGCAAGTCAACACACCCGAGACACACAGGTTGACGAACTTGGTCATGGCGGCCACGCCGTCAATCAGGCCGTCGTCCATGTTGATGTCCAGCACATGCGCGCCCTGCTGCACCTGCTTCAGCGCGATGGCGAGTGCCTTGTCGTAGTCGTTGTTGATGATGGCCTTCTTGAACAGCGCAGAGCCAGCAACATTGCAGCGCTCGCCCAGGTTGAGGAACGTGGAGCGCATGTTGGACGCATTGGGCTGGTAGTTGAGGGGCTCCAGGCCGCTGATGCGCATCAGGGGCTCCACATCATGCACTGGCCGGGGAGGGTAGGCGGAGGCCATCTTGGCAATGGAGGCGATGTGCTCAGGTGTGGAGCCGCAGCAGCCGCCGATGGCGTTCACCAGGTTCTCCTCGCAGAAGGGCCTGATCTCCTCAGCCATCTCAGCACCCTTCTGGTCGTAGCCACCCATGGCGTTGGGCAGGCCGGCATTGGGGTAGCAGAACACAAAGCAGTCAGCGCAGGCGCTCAGGTTGGCGATGTACTTCTTCATGTCGGTGGCTCCCAGCGCGCAGTTGAGGCCCACCGCCAGGGGCTTGGCGTGGCTGATGCTGTTCCAGAAGGCCTCGTTGGTCTGGCCGGACAGGGTGCGGCCGCTGTTGTCCACGATGGTGCCGCTGATGAACACGGGGATGCGCACGCCGTTGTCAGCAAAGAACTTCTCCAGCGCGTACACGGCAGCCTTGGCGTTCAGGGTGTCAAAGATGGTCTCCACCAGGAACATGTCCACGCCACCAGCATACAGGCCCTCCAGCTGCTGGTAGTAGGCGTCCACAACCTCGTCGTAGGTGATGCCCCTGAACGCAGGGTTCTCCACAGACGGGGACACACTCAGGGTCTTGTTGGTGGGGCCCACAGCGCCAGCAACAAACTTCAGGGACCCTGGGTTGGCGGCCATGTAGTCAGCGGTGGCCTTCTTGGCCAGCTCAGCAGCAGATTTGTTGATCAGGAACACCTGGTGGCACAGCAGGGCAGAGCCATTGCACGAGGAGCAGAAAGCAGGAGAGTCGGCACGGAAGCAACCCACCAGAAGCGTTGGAAGCCAAACTGACTTTAACCCCAACCATAGGAGCAGCGCAGAATGCCCCATGCAAGCAGTGCTGCATGCATGCACTGTGACTTTAGCAATGAGCCTGATACTGCAGTAGTAGCAGCATGTGCCACTGTCAGGTTGTTAGCGAATGCAGCAGGCATAGCAAGGAGCAACAAGCAACTGCAGGAAAGCACAGGAACTGCATGCACTGCCCCGGCACTGCCTTGCGCACCTCCTCGGGTGCCTGCAGCTCATAGTCTGCCTGGCTGATGGTGGTGCCGTTGAAGGTGTTGGTCTCAATGATGTCTGCGCCGCCCACCAGGTACTGCATGTGGATGTCGTAGATCACGTCTGGCCGCGTGATGACCAAGATGTCGTTGTTGCCCTTCAGCTCGTGGCCGTGGTTGGCGTAGCGCTCGCCCCTGAAATCCTCCTCCGTCAGCTTGAAGCGCTGGATCATGGTGCCCATGGCGCCATCGATGAAGATGATGCGCTCCTTCATCAGCCGCGTCAGCTGGTCAAACGCAGCTGTGCGCTTGATTGGGTCGACCCACTGCTTGTAACCCTCAGGCGCTGGGGCTGCGGCGCGGCTGCAGGACACACAGAGATGGACAGACACAAGCAGCACTATGTGAGAGATACTCAGGCAGTAAATCTGCAGACTGTCCTGGGTAAATCTGACGTTTCACCATGTGCTGCTGCAGTGCGCACGGCATGACGCATGCGTCCTGCGCACAGGCATGAGGCAGCTCATGCACCCCGCCCAGCAGTACTTGGTGACTGTGCCGCAGACATGTCAGATGTTCTTCTTCCCCCAGCACACTGCAGGACAACTAGCTGATATGCGGTCCAAGTGCCCATGCATGCTGGCAGGCGCATCAACGCTAGCTGGCAGCCCGGGTCCAGCACACACACTGCAGAAGCCGCAGGTTATGCCGCCCATTTGGATGCAGCGTGCCAGGACAATGCAGGACAAGTGGTGCTGGTCTGTGCTGCTGCATCCTGGGATGTCCTCAAGCATCCCAGCACTGCTACCACCCCAGCACGCATCACTGCTAGCATCCCAGCACGCAGCACTGCTAGCACCCCAGCACGGGCGCTGCAAGAAACAGCTGCTGGCTGTATCTGAACCAGCGTGACCGCATGCATGTGCTGCTTGTCCAAGCAACCATGGTCATCCCGGCACTGCCACACACCTTGGGATAATGGGCACAGGATCGCCAACCTCAGCTGCTGGGACCGCATCTGACTCCTGCTTTCGCACTGCGCGAACTGCTGCAGCATCCTCAGAAGGAAGCACCTCTGCTGACTTGGCTGAAGTCGCCACTGCTGCAGCGCCTGCAGCTGCTGCCACACCAGCAACGCCAGCACCAGCTGCCAGGGCAGCTGAGGCACCGCTGCTTGCGTGCTGACTGGCTGCAGTGTCATCCTCACGTGCTGCTTGCACCTTTGCTTGTAGGGGAGCCGCTGATGCTGCTGGTGGTGCAGGGCTGCTGGCACCTGTTGTAGGCCAAAGACAGTGCAGCAGCATTGTTAGGGTAGTGAAGGGTTTGCTATGCAGGTCAGGGCAACCTGCTTGGCAGAGGGATGTGCAGCTGTTCAGCAGGGTCCTTTTACTCAAGTCATCTGACCTCGGTATGGCATGTCCTTTGACACCCAGCCGCTCACCTGTGCTGCGTCTTGGAGAGCGCCTAGACAGGACCACAAAACCGACCTGCAGGACAGCAGCAGCATTGTCAGTGCACCTGGCTCCGCAATTGACTGCACATCCAGACAAGTCTGTGATTCCTGTATGATACTTACCACTGCAAGGAGCAGCGCGGGGACCAACACAGGGGCCAGCTGCACCAGCAAGAACTTCAGCACTGGGATGGCAGCCAGCACCACCACAGGGGACAGCAGCACTGCCACAACGGCCACGCCAGCTGCCAGCAGGGGATTTTCGACAGCGAACGACTTCATCTGGGACAGATCCATGACGCTGGGCTTGTGATGAGAGTTTGGCCGCAAGCATCAGGCAATCAGAGAGAGTGCATTTCTGGAAATGCAGATCCGACTGAGTGGAAGCCAGACTGCTGTCGAACTTGGATCAGAAAGGTGAGGTTACTTCAGCCGACGTTTGCGTACCGTGGCACTGTCAGTTGAGTTTTCTCAAGGGTGGTTGTCAAAAAGGCAGCAATGCATTTCATAATGGTAAGTTGACGATCCCGATGTTTTACATCATACAGCACCGCTGGCGGGTGACCACCTTGTGTGGTGGCTACCCCTCCAAGGGCCAGCATCAGCTCCAGCCTGGCTGCCAAGCTCAACCATGGAACTATCAGCAACTCAGCAACTCAGCAATCACTCTGCCCCCTTCTTCTCCTTTCGCTTCAAAGACCGCAGCAGGTTCTTCTTCTGCGCCTTGGTCAGCGGCGTGTCCACAGGCACAGCCGCCAACCGGCCCGCTGGCTGCGGCTGCGGCTCCTTCCGCTTCTTCTGCTGCCCCTGCTGGTCGTCACCTGCTCTGTGCTTCTTGTGCTTGTGCTGCGTGCCATCACCGGCAGCACTGCCCCGCTCCCCGTCCTGCTGCGCAGGCTTCAGCGTCAGCTTGGCATATGAGGCCAAGCGGGCAGCCTGCTTCTCCTCTGCCGTCATCTCACTGAGGGGCTTCTGCTGCTGCTTCTGTTTATGCTGCTGGCCATGTGGCTTGCCATGAGCCTGCTCAAAGCGCCGCTTGTAGCCAGCATGCTGCTGCTGCCTCTGCTTGGCCGGCCGCTGCTGCTGCTGGCCATTCTGCTGCCGGCCCGCATGCTCCGCAGCCTCCTGCTGCCGCTGCTCCTGCTGCTGCTGCCGCCGCTGCAGGCGCTCAACATCCTTGTGCTTCTGCCGTTGCCGCTTGTGCTGCCGCATGGCCTCCGCAGCTGCTGCCTCGCCCTTGATGCGCTGTAGGGCTTTGTAGTTTGGCCGCAGCCGCTTGCTGTCATCCCGGTAGGGTGCTGCAACCATCTTCATGCCTATGATCTGATTGAGCTCCTTGTCTGGCAGGTTCAGGATGTCACCCACGGACAGCCCAAAGTTCTCGGCTGGCACCTGCACAACAGCGGCATTGGCGGCAGCAACGGCACAACAGGGCCATGTCTTAGGAAGGGCAAGACAATCAGGCAATACTAACCATGTGGCAGGTTTGTGCACGAAACCTCACTGGTGTGACAGCACAGCACAGAGCAGCTAACAGGGGCATAAACCATCGACTCCTTTGCAGACATCACACCAGCACAGTTCACTATGCACAGGATAGCACCCCCCGGCTGTAAGCACCACAGCAACTGCCTACTAGGTAGTCCCAACTGTCCAAGGGGCCTGTGCAACTCGCCACCAACCTGTCCGTTGCCCACCAGGCGCCAACTCAACCCACCTGTCGGTACTTGAACCTGCATGGTATGCCCCCAATGTTGTCCTCACAGTCCAGCTTGTAGTACTCCTCAAGCTTGCGCTGCAGCTGGCTACGCTGCTCAGCCCTGGCTGCTGCTGCAGCTGCCTTCTCCTCTTCTGTGGCACCATCATCCTCTTCACCCTCCCCTTCATCTTCATCCCCGCTGTCTGACCCCTGCTGCTGCTGCAGCTGCTGGTGCAGGACTGCAAAGCCCCCTGCTGCCTCGTCGTCTCCCAGGGCTGTGGCTGCTGCAGGTTTTAGGACATCGTCCTCTGCTGCTAGCTCCTCATCTGCATCGCCAAACAGCTCATCATGCTCGTCATCACCCTGTGACAGCAGGCAGACAGCAGCCACGTTTCATGCAGCACACACAGCAGGCAAGCAGGGGGCACAGAGCACTCAGGATTAGAATTGAGCAATGTCGAAACTGAAAGCTGGCCAGGGGTTGGGTGCGCCATCAGGACAAGGCTTGGGTGTGCCTAGAATCAAGGCACTGGCAGCTGACAGCCAGTCCAGGTTGCATGGGCTGTTGCAGTTGACACACTGTTTTGATGCATGCATGTACACATACTGCCACACAAGCAAAGGCGCTCACAAGAAGCCTATGAGCCAAAGCCAGCCCACACAACCCAGCCAGCCCACATCCAAGCATGCTGCCACTGCAACAGCTTACACCCCTGCTGCTGCACCCACCTCATAGTAGCTATCATCAAAGGCAGCTGCCATCCTCTTGTCGTAGGCATCAGGGTCAAAGTCACCCTCCAGCAGCTCATCAAGCAGGTTAGCCAGGCCACCAGACTTGGCGAGGGCAGCTTCGTCATCCTCGTCGATGCCATGGCCGGCCTTCTTGGACTTGATGCCAGCCTCCTGCTGAATGCGGCCAAACCTACACAGTACAAGCACCACCAGGTATGGATTGTGAGTTTTGATAGCGGGTGTTGGTGGCTGCAGGAGGACTTGTGCAACCACAGAGGCGCATGCTGCATGCTGCGATCTGATCTTGCAGAGGCTACGCACAACACCCCTCCAAGCACACCCCTTCAGACTTGGCCATAGGAGGTATGCTGACTACTTCACTACCACTATCAGCATCACTTTCACCAATCACACTCAAGCCTGTAAAAGACACAAAACAAGACGAACAAGAAAACAGCGCACTGCCCAGCACAGCAGCCATTGCCAACTCACATGTCGTGGATCTCCTGCTTCTTGAGGTTCTTTAGGCGCCTGATCTCCGCCTCGCGCGCCTCCTTCTCCGCCTGCTTGCGCGCGGCCTTGGAATCACGCTGCCGCTTGCGGCGTTCATCTGTGCGGCGGACGCTATCCTCAATCACACGAGGGAAGCTCTGGATGCGGTGGGAGCCTGGCTCCTCGTACCTGCAGCAACAAGGGAACACACCACAAAAGCAGGGCAGAAGAAATGCACAACAATGTCAAGCCAACATCAAGTTGTACTGGTGCCATCAGCCTGTGTGAGAGGTGCGGGAGCCGCACGCACCACTGGCTACACAGACAGAGATGTGAACAGGAAGGGATGTGAACAGGGCGCAGCTGCTGCTGTTTGGTGCGCCAACACAATTGTGGACGAGCCTGTGTGCAAGACTTTGGTGCACATACGAGCCCATGCAAGCACGGGCTCACAAGAAAGCTCACTCGACTGCACTTCCCGCCCCTAAATTGGCTTGTGAAGAAGCGTCTTGCAGCAGCCTGGAGCGTGACAGGCCCTGTGGCCCCAACTGGGCCTGCCACACAGCCTTGCCAGCACAACACAGCATCACCTCCTGCCCTTATGGAAATCACTCAGTCACCCACCGTCCCCACACTACTTGCAAACACCGTCCTGCAGGAGCCTAGTGCACGAACTACAGGGCCTCTCACGCAGCCTTGTCACCACCCTCCTATACATGTGGCAGTCCACCAGTCCCTTCACCCACCTGAAGTTGTACGCTGCCTCAAAGCGATCAACCTCCTCCAGAAACTCCTCATCTTCATCCACATTGATGTCCCCACTGCCGCCCTCACCATCGCTGCTGCTGTCTCCTTCATCCTCACTGCTGCTGCTTTCGCCGTCCAGACCCTTGAGCCGCTTCTTCTTGCGGCCGCTGCTGCCATCGCCCTCCTTCCATGCCTTGTTGGCTATGTAGGCTTTGAGGAAGGCACCAGCGGGGTCGAGGTCCTCTCCCTTGCCAAAGTACTCATCCAGCAGCTGCATCACACAGCACAGACATACACACATGTATTGCAAACTGACGGCAGACTGCTGCTGCCACTGGACCATGACAACGGCCAGCATGCATCTCGACAGTGTTGCAGTAGTCCTTGCACATCTACAGCTTCCCCAACGTTCCTGGTCGTGAGGCATTGCAGTGCCAGCTGCTGGCTGTGCTGCTGCAACAACAACCATCTTGAGCCCCAGCCAGCATGCTGGTGCCAGACCTGCCTGGCGCAAAAGCATCAGGCAGTCCAGGCTACAGTCCAGCACACACTGCCAGCCTGGCAAGATTCGATACAATACGTAATGCATGGGTCGACAACACACAAGATGTGCTTCCTCAACAACTCGACCACAGCAGCAATGCTCACCTTATTGACCTGCTGCTCCTTGTCCTGCCTCTCCACCCCTGCATCTGCTGCTGGCCGCTTTCCCGCCCTTTTGCGCAGCACGCCGGCCTCGTCAGCCAAACCGCCCTCCTCGGCCTCTTCTGCTGCCTGCAGGAATGCCTTCTTCAGCTCCTGCTGCTCTGCTGCATAGGAGTGAGCTACAGGCTGCTTGGGCACTGCTGCATCACCACCCTCTGCATCACTTTCACTGCCTGCACCGCCCTCCAATGCCTGCAGCAGGATGCAAAGGGCATGACACAGTGCGGTACAGCAAGGTACCAGGAATTATGAGAAACTCAGCAGAGTACTGCAGGGTCAGTCAGATGTGCTGGCTGGCCTAGCCGAATGCATTTGCGCTCACTGAGACTGCCAGCTGACACATACTGACTGCCTGCTCATGCTGCCAGCTGCTGCAAGTCTGATCTCCAACACTACGTGTCATGCGGGTTTGCCCAGGTGCTGCTCAGCCCCTACAGCTGCATTGGCTCAACAAACTGCTGCTGGTGCTGGTATGGCAAGCTGCAAATGTCACGCATCCCCCACCTGCTTTGCCAGCACTGTCCTGAGGTACATTGGCTTTGACTTCTTGCCTCCCTCAGCTGCCTGCTGACCATCCTGCTCCTCATCGCTGTCAGCAGGCTTGGGGAACAGCACCACATCCGGCTGCTTCAGCGCAGGATCCTTCTTCTTCAGCCGCACCAAAGTCTCCAACACCTGCAACATAGGTAAGCAGGCAGCGGCAGTGGCAATATCAGATTCCTTATGCATGTCCCAAGCCATGCTTGCAGCCAGGGTTCGCACTTCCAGCATGAGGAAATGTCACTGCTGCTGTCTATTGCAGTAATGCAGACACACAGTGCTACAGAGAAGATGATTCCGGAGGTTCTGCAGCAGAGAGGGCAACTGCAGCCACCTCCATGAGCCTGCTGTACTTTGTAGTCCTGCACCCAAACTGTGCTACAGACAAGCACGCCCTGTTGAGGAGGGGAGCTGCAGCCGCCTCCATCAGCCTCCCTGCCTGTTGCTGCTGCTGGTGCTGCTCTTTCGCAAGCATATGGCAGTACCGCAGCTTGCAAATCAGTAGCTGGTTGTATGATGCTGTCACACAGCCTGAAACACAACCCCACCTTGTCTGTGTCATCATCTGCATCCAGCTCTGCATCATCATCATCGTCTGTTGAGCTCTCATCCTCATCATCCTCTTCGTCATATGCACCGCCACCTGCTACTGCTGCCGCCTGACGAGCCGCCCTGGCTGCTTCAGCTGCTGCCTGCACATGAAACCAACGCCAGGGCAGGAGGTCACCAACACAGTGGATGCACCGCAGGCTGAGATTTCGGTGCTGGTTGCCTCAATTTGAGTCTACTGGTGGTGACGGATCCTTCTTACATACACTGGGATACCAGGTCACCCATTGCTTCTGGTTGCTTGAGCTGCATGTTGGACGACGTGACTGGCTAGCTGTCAGGTGTCATCCGATCTCACCTTGTTCGTAAGCCTGGCTGCTACTTCAGGGTGCTTTTCCTGCAGTCTGTGCAGCTCCTCACGGCGCTTGTTGTGCTGCACAGTGGTAGGAAGCGGAGTAGGAGGGGTTGGAACCAGCAGCAGCAGCAGCAGCAGCGGCAACAGCACCAGCAGCACCAGCAGTGGCAACAACAGCTCCCAACACCGCCGGCTAGCTACAAAGAGTCGAAGGTGGTCTGAGAAGGCCAAGAGGACAGCACGACATTCAAGGTATCATAAAAGCTGCCATGCACACCTCAAACCGCCTTGCATACTCCTCGTTGACTTTGATGGTGGGCTGCTCGTCCAGTTCATCGTCCAGCAAGGCGCGTTTAGGCATTTCAATATTCAAAAGCGAACACTGTGCTCTGGACAGCTAAACAAACTGCAGGTGGGTGGAGCAAACTCTGGAGATCTTCGGATGCTGCTGCTGTGGACTGGGACGTGCAAACCGTGTGTCAGGGTCTGATTGGTCGATAGGCACTTGCACGTATCACCTCTCCTCCCCTACGTCTGCACAGGGTTCTCCAAGATCACCTTGTTTGACCAGGGGGTGCAAGGGTTGACAGCCTGCCGGCGCTGCGGGGCCCCTCAGGTAGGTAGGATTACAGGAGCAATAACTGGTGGTAAATTCAGCTACTCAATCAAGCCAAATCAAGCCAAATGCTCACATGTCGCCCACTTGTTCATGCACACTGCAGCACTGAGTGTGAAGCTGAACAGAACACGTGAGGGGTGAGACACGAACTGGATTTATAACAGATCTGAATAACAGATCTGAAGGAACACCTAGGAGGCACGTTCATGTTGCAATTACATATGACGATTTCGGGCAGTGTGCTGGGCGACAACCAAGTCAGCTGCAGCCACAGCTATGATCAATTGGCAAGGCCAGGTACGGAAGACTGCGGCCCCAAGACCTCTACTGCCCACCAGAAGCACTGCCAGCGACAGCATAGCCCCTGCTTCTCAGCTTCTCAGCTGGCTGATCCCGATTCCTACTGCGGCTGCTTCTGCCTGCCCCCCTTTGCAGGGGCGCCCGAGCTCAGACAGTCAGACCAGCAGCCCCTGAACAGCTCAAAGAGGCAGCAGTGGCCTGCATCATGCAGCACGTATCCTCACAACAGTGCCTCGCCTGCCGCACCCTGGCGTGCCAATGATGGGCAGCAGCAGCAGCAGCAGCAACACCTAGTCGGCCTATAAAGTCCCTGACCCAACCCCTCAGCACGACAGCAGGCTTTGCAGCCCTCAGCCCAACATACACAGCTCTTCCAGCGGGCGCACGACCAGCTGACTTGCGCTACTAAAAGCAGGGCACCTCACACTCTGCTCATGGCTCGCACAACAAGCTGCAAGCTGGTCAGCGGGCTGGCACCTTGGAACTGTTCACACATGCCACCATGCAGTATCAGGCCCAGCACACTGAACCACCTGGGCGAAAGGAAAACTGACAGACGCCTTCTTCGTACATGCGCATGTACACGCGGCTGCCAAGCATCCAGGCAAAACACACTGCAACACCTGTGGCACAAGAAAACAACATGAGCGCTCGAAGCTCGTCTAACCGCATTTGCACATGCATATGCATCACTTACTACTTCTTTTCGTTGACAGACACGGCAGCTTCAGCCTCTGCGATCTTAGTACAACATGAGCGCTCAGCTTAGTCAGTCCAGTCCTAAGGCCGCCAAAAGGGCAACAAGAAAACACACGCAAGCCATGGGCACTGCCAGCACAGATGCCTGACGACCTGAACATGCGGCTGTTCCTTCTCAACTGCAGGCTGAGGATGCTGGTTGGAAAGGGACTGAACACAGTACGCTTCGAGTGCCGGGAGGCTAGAGAGCCGGGCAGCCAGCCGAGTGACAGGCGTGTCAGGACCGTCAGCGGCTGTAGCGCAAACTCCAGCACAGCAAGCAGCCGCAGCAAGTGGCCGAATCCCATTGACTACGTTACCGCGCTACATCATCCGCATCTTGGTGCCGCCGCTGCTGCTGCAACCAGCTGGGTGTGACTGCAAAGGGCCTTCATGCTGCGGTTGCAAAAGGCTTGCGCAGGGTGAGGATTCGCCGCAGTTGGTGATGCATGTTGATGGCTGTTGCACCTGCTCTGTAAGGCAGCAGCTCTGTGAGACACTAGCTCTAGAGCACTGCATCCTTGGGTTGGTGGCAGGGGAGAGTCGATATGCAACAAGGGTGACGGGCAAAACGGCGGGCAGATCAGCACGGGCACCGGCACAAGTGACTATGCAGCGAGCGAGCCAGCATACATGTCGGGGTTCAGCAACACAGCCTGGCCAAAGGGTAAAGCTGCAGGATGCGACAGCGCTTGCTGACGTTCTGCTGTTTGCTCCGTTGGAGCTCCAGGATCAGCTGTTGTGTGTTGCCTGCCTGCCTAGGTGTCTTCCCTGCAGCAGCTTTAGCGCCACAGACGTTTTCGCGCGTCATTGGGGTTGGAGGTGCTCCGACAGCTGCTGTGCTACCCCTGCATCGATGGCAGCAACAAGGTACAACTGTTGAACATCAGCAATGATGGAGACCACACCCTGAATACAGTCCCACGTGCACAGCAGCTACGTAGCTGGGGAGGCAAGACAGGCTCTGGCATGTCAGCACGTGGATGCATGCGCCCTTTCTGCTGTCAAGCGTCCTTTCAGCCTCGACCATTGGAACATGTGGCCAAACATCCGAGGCTGGTCTCACTAGCAGCCCTGATGGGTCGTTGCGTGCACTGCTGAGACACGCGGCTGCCAGCAACTCCCTACAGGGAGGCTGCCGCCCCCCCCCCCCCGCAGACTTACCTGCTCTCCTGCTCTGCCTTGCTGTTGCTTGTGAGGCTACTACTGCTGTCTGCTTCCTGGATCGCCAGGGTAAGGCGCACAGCGCTGTGTGGAAGTGCTGGTGGGTCAACAAGGGCTGCGTGTGAGTGGACCAATGCCGGCAGCAGTGTTCACTTCCAGCATGGTGCTGGCCAGCACCAACTGTGGACGACAGGCTCCTGAAGCAGCATACCATATGGGGCAGGGCAGGCAGACGTCACGTCAGTTTCCATGGTGGCGGCATTGCATCACACCGCCACTACTGATCACACTGAGTGAGAGTTGTAGTGAGAGTGAGAGTGTGAGAGTGACTCTCTGCAGCCCTGGCTGGCAGGTGGATTTGCACCTGCTGCATTGCTTGTGCAATTCATCTGACAGCTCCTGCTGCTCGCAACAGAGGTCATGTGACATCGTATGAGGAGATTAGAACTGGGAAGCGTGAGTAGAGAGCCTCACGAGGATCAGAGTTGTTCTTGACACACCAACGTTCAGTTGGATGATCTTACGTTCACTTGTCCAATGTTTGCGAAGTGCCTTGATGGAGAACATTTTACGTGTGTGGTTGTGCCTAAATGCCGTGTAAGCTAAAACCAGCAGCAAAAACACTGTCGCCGCCCGGTGATGACGTAAGATGACCAATGACGATTTTGTGGTTGGTGCAGGATTGTGACGTTGAGGAACGTTGACAATCGCACTCACAACGACTACACGGGTCACACTCGGCAGCCTAGGCCCAACCCCCAGCTTCAAAGTCCTGATCAATCTGTCCAGCCTGGCAATCAACCATGGATGGTTGATCATGGGTACAACGTGCCATGAATTACCCCTTACAAACAGTTTGAGCAGTTCACAAATTATCAGGCCTGCCAGCTCCTGCCATGGGCGACACACCTGTCAAAGTCCCGAAGGAGTTGCTTGGGGTCAGTGCTACTGCTCTTGAGGTAAGGCCGCCCAGGGGGCTGACAAGTGAAGTGGACAGAGACCCACATATGCATCCCGTTCTGGTAGCTGCTGCAGCAGCTGGCACATTTGTGCAATGCACCGTTCAGTCTGGGCCAACCACTTTGGGCCTGGCCAGGCCCCATAGGGCCCCGGGAAGGTGCTGGGGGTGGGTGAGGTCTGTGAAGTTGTCACATGACCACAGCACCTGATGTTCAGCCAAGGGCAGCATACACTCACCCAGCAGGCGCCTCTAGGGCGAGCCAGTGCCGGTCAACGCTGGTCAATGCAGCGTCAACCTGACTTGAGCTGACAGCAGCGCATCTAAGCACCAATGCAGCCCCAGGGCCAGGCACCTGTGCCCCTGTAGCTTCAATGCTCTCCTCATCCCTGAATACAGAAGGCACCAGCCTGGCACGCCTCCATTCACGCAAGCCTGGCCCATTCATATTGGGCCTCAGCAGGGTGGCCAGCCAAGCAGCATAGGCACACAGCCATCAAGGGCTGTTACGTTTTACTTTTCTTTAATGTGGCATCCATTGGAGTGCACGCGCTCAGCGTCAGCGCCCCCTGGGTTGTTGTGTTCGGCTTCACCAAGCAACCCATGCGTACATTCTGCTGCTGCTGCTACAGGACTATGTACGCAGCCGTCTGCTGCAGTTTATCAAGCGCTTTGGTGTGTCCCTTGGGCTACTGCTGCCAGGCATCAACCCCGGGCTGCTGGACAGGGCAGTGCATGACACACTCAGGAGCCTGCCCCTGCCAGACTATGGACAGGTATGCTAGCCAGAGGCTGTCCAGTTGGGTTGGCAGCGCACTGTAGGTCGTGCGTGTGCCTTGACACAGCGGCTGAGTGGTGGGAGGAGGGCTTTCTGACATCAAAGCCACTCGGACGTGTGACGTGTGACGGTTGCCTGGAACAGAGGGCAGGCAGCCTGATGGGCGTGTGTGTGTGGGGCGGAGTGGGGTTGGTGGCAGTCATGAGAAAGCAACATGCATTGCTGACTTCATGGGCTCAAAGGCTGTGCGCTGCTTGCTCTGTTTGCCTGTCGTAGGTCCCACTGGAGCGGCGCCAACTGCAGCTGGTGTTCCGCCACGACTGCCAGTGAGTGAACTGTAGCAGAATGCACATGTGTACAGCGCTGCTAGCATGCAAGGCTCTCTCCTGTTGCTTTGGCTAGTAACTTGTGCTGACTGGTTGCAGTGCACCTCCTGAGTGCCACTGCACTTGGTGTATGCTAGTTTTGTGTGAATGGTGCTGCGGTACTCACAGCTGTAGCCTCCAACAGCAGCAACAAGTGATAGCTGCTAGGGTAGAACTCTGCATGTGATGTTGCAGCAGACTCCACACCAGATGCAGGGAGCAGGTGCCTGTTTCGACCAGCCTAGTTTGCCTCTGCCACTGACAGGCCTAGGGGTGTGTCAGCCCACCAGCAGGAGCGCTGCCATACAACATGCTTGATACCCAAATTGCTATAACCAATTGGCTGCAGCTAGAGACGACCTTTCTCTGCACCTTCCACTATCTGCTATCCTGCACCCTCCCTCCCACCCTGCGCAAACTGCCAGGGCATTGGGCTGCCTGGAGCCTCAGTGTCCCTTGTGTCAGCACAATGGCAAGCGCCGTTGCACTGTCAACTTCTGCAAAAAGGTGAGCGCTGCAGCAGCTGGCAAGGCCTTGCTGTGAATTCAGCGAGTTCGAACACCAGCAAAGGTTTCATCATCACGGCGGGCAAGCTTGCGGTTTTGTTTGACTGCCATGATGTGGGGATACTGGGCGAGCAGCAGCTGCGTTGTCGGGGGTACACGCAAGCCCCCGCCTCACTGTCAATGGGGGCAGCGTCAACACATGTCCGCATGGAAGTGGCATGGCACATGCATTGGTGGTGTCAGAAGGTGTGGTGTCAGAGGCAGTGGTTGAGCTGTGTTGCCTTGTGCGTGCTTGCTGTCATTGCAGTACCTGGTGAGTGACCGTCTGCTGGCGCGCTGTGGTGCCCAGATCCGCATTGAGGTCATTGACAGGGCCACAGGGCGGCTGTGTGACTCAGACCTGTCTGACGTCTTCTTGGAGGTGTGTGTGTGTGGGGGGGGGGGACATGTAATTAGGTGCATGCAGATGCTTGTGTGGTAGCTGTCCGTGCTATCATGACACATTTCAGGTGTCTTGGGCAGCAGGGAGGAGAGAACGGCCGTATTCCTTAGGCGGCTGGAGTTCCGTCTTGCTGGTGGATTTGTGGGTGCCAAGTTGCAGTCAGTGTGCCAACTGACCAACTGCTGTGTGTTTCAGATCCCATTTTTGTCGTATGTGCCTGCTTGTCTGTGTGTCCAGGTGTTTGTGCTGAATGGTGCATCATACGACCAGCGCTTCCTGGATGCCACTCGCACCAGCAGCCTGGCACGAGCTGACAGCAGCAACCCCGACAGGTATGGGCTGTGCGCACCCACTATATACGCATGATATGGGGGGGAAGGTACCCCCTGCGCACCCCGCTTGTCTGCCGGCAGGCGCTCCTGCACAACATGACACATGAATATTGTGGTATCATCCCTGCTTGCACATCATGCCAGGCAAGCACAATAGCGCATTGTTGGTGGTCTTGTGCAGCATGTACAGGCAATTGAGTGCTACAGCAACTGGCAGACTGACTTTGGTCCTCAAGGAAGGCACTAGCATGCACTGCTGTGCATTCATGGCTTCACAGCTTTGGGGCGGTCTCTTCACAAACGTATGGGCCTTGGTCTCACCCTGGTGTAGTAACTGCTTCAAGCTGGCCAAAAAAACCTCAGCCCAAAACCCTCTGCCTGACCCTACCCTGCCCTGTGCTGCTCTGTACCTGCAGTGTTGCTGCGCTGAACCACGACCTTGATGAGTGTGCACTTCTGACCAACAACAAGGGCAAACCACTGCTGACCTCACTGGCGGGAGGGAAGTGCACTGAGGAGGGCGACTCATCATACAGGCAGCGGTGCGTCAAGGGGGGGGGGTGCGCTGGGGGCGGGGAGTGATGGTGTCTGGGTACATATGGGCGAGGGGCAGAGGTGCAAGGTGGGGAGGTGTAGCTGAAGATGGAATACGGTTACCGTAATCAAGGCTGAGGCTGTTGTGCTCTGCTGTGCTGTGCTGTGCTATGCCTGCGGTTTGCCCTGCTGCAGCGTGGGCGTGTGGTGCTGCCCGACCTTGTTGTGAGTGACAGTAGTGAGGCGCTGCTGTCAGGGCGCAAGCCTCCATTCAGGCTGGTGGTGAGGGCCAAGCACAAGCGGGGCCAGCACATTGCACTGCGGCCGGCAGTCAGTGAGGCCTTTGTGGTGGCCACACGCAGGGTCAAGACATCACACAAGGTGATTGAGTTGCAAGCAGGGCCGGGTGGGGAGTTGCAAGGAAGGCCGGACGGGGAAAGCAACGAGGCAGTGTTGAACAAGAGCCGGCAGTACTCCATTGTGTCAGTTGCCAGCCCTGTGTGCTATGTGTGGCAAGTATCGACTGCACAGTCAGAGAGGGCGGGGGGGGGGTATGTGCACATGTACATGTACATGTTATACCTGGACAAGCTTGCAATGCAGGCAGTGCCGACACCCATGTAGACATGCCTCACAAAGCAAAGCAGCAGTGGCAAACACACAGCACACCCCAGGCTGACTGTCGATACCCTCAATATGAGTTATTAATAACTCGTGCTTACGCCCTCTACCCTGCAGGCTGACATCCCCAGCATGAGTAACCTTCAGGCAACAGCAGTTCTGCATTGTGGTGCTTGGTATAGCACTGTATACTGCTGGCATGACCGTGTTGCTGCGGCTGTGTCTTATTACTTCAGGCTGACATTCCCAGCATGGACGACCCTGTTGCCAAGCTGATGCACATGGGCAAGGAGACCTGCAAGAAGCTGGCAGACCTGACTGCCGCAGCAGAACAGACAAGCATGGAGCTGGACCTGGAGGCACACCTGGCTTGCGTGGAGAAGGTGAGGTCTAAGGGGGGGGTGCATATGTAGGGAATGTATGTGCATACGTGGAGAAGGTGAGGGGTGCATCAAGTGGCACCAAGCCATTTTTTGAACATTGGTGTATTGCAGAAAATATCAGGCACGAACCCTGCATGCACTGCGCAGTGAAAATTTAGTGACGTTATCCCTGTGTGTGAGGGGTTTGGGGGGGGGGGGGGAGTAGGAAGGCGGGCATGGTGTCGGGATGTGGGGAGGGAGTCCCTGCGCAGTCAACATCCATAGGGGAGGAATGCAGCTGGTTTTGTGTGGGCAATGGCCCTGCTTCCCATATTACCATGTGACCTAAATATTGCCTGCCATGCATGCATGTACCTCTTGACCTGCAGGTTGAGGACTTCAAGGCGCTGGCGCTGCGTGCGGAGGGTGACTCCCAGCTGCGGCAGCAGCTACAGACCCTGCTGAAGCTACCCAAGGACAAGTGGGTGAGCTGTGGTCGGCCAAGGGCGCAGTGTTTCCTGACAGCAGGCCACGTGCATGGTTTGCTGACCGCAGCGGCACCTTTGGACTGCTCTTCAGGGCAACACTGGGGGGGTGGACCTCAAGCGCCCTGAAGGTGCGAGTGTTCAGGGTTCGAAAGGTGTTTCCGGGGGCTCAGGGAAGCAGGGTTTTGGGGTCGGGAGTAAACCGTGGGGGTGTAGGGTTTGTTGGGCCCCCTTTGGACTGCTGTTCACGGCGACACTAGGGGAGGTTGACATCAAGCGCCCTGAAGTGTGTGTACGAGGTGCAGTGTCAGGGCTTCCAGGCTCTGCGCTTGGGATTTCAGTCATGATGAAAGGGTTTGTCGTTAGCAGTAAGCGTTGGCGGGTCGGTGTTGGGTACCTTTGGCCCACTCTTCAAGGCTGCACTGGGGGAGGTGGACCTCAAACGCCCTGAAGGTGTCATTGGGGTTTAGGGTTTATGGGGTTTGTTGTTAGAACGGAGAGTTGGGGTTGTGGAGGCAGGTGTCATAGCTTGCAACAATTGTTCAAAGCGGACACTGGGCAGTTTGGACCCAAAGTGCCCCTAAGATGTGACTGTTTTTTGGGAGTGGGTTTTGGGCTAGGGTTTGGGGTTTGGGGTACTGTGACGCTGTCCGCTCCAGGTCGGAGTCATGCTGACTGCATCATAGAGATGGGCATCGCTGGCAATGTGCACCAGCACAGCCTTTGTTCTAGCTTGCATTGTGGAACTGCAGGGCGGTATTCCTCATTGCGGCTGACGTTTGAACACAAGCAGCTGCAGACTCCTTGTTTCTTCGAGTTCTTCCAGAGATAGATAGAGGCACAAAAGGCGGTTTACATCAACATTTGCACTGACGTCACTCCGCTGTCCTCTTACCCCTGTGGCCCCTGCTGCCTGTTCCGCTGCGCAGCGCTGCTCCAGCGTGTGGTTGACAGCAGCAGCGGGATGAGTCAGCTTCAGGTGGTGCCGCAGCAGCTCAGACCCCCATGCACGGATGCTGTGCGGCAGCTGCTGCCCCAGGCTGAGGAGTGCTGGTGGTCACCTGGCACATTGGCTGGACACTCTTTGACCCCAGCGGGACAGACACAGGACAGGTCAGTACCACAGCACTATACAGGATAAGTCCCAGTATCGTGGGGTTGACTACATCTACTTGGTGATGCCTTTTGTAGTGGTTGGTTGAAAGGCGGGTGTGTGTGAGTGTGAAAAGCATTTGACAGCAGAGGGGCCTGCTGATGTTGTGTCTGAGTCATGAGTTCTGAGGAGGCAGGCTTTGCGGGTTCCAGTGGCGGGGTGTGAGGGTTGGGTGTAGGTGGGTGGGCATGTCAAGCTGAGGAGTGGTTGGTGGGGTGGGAGGTTGGTGTGCAGCAGCCAATGAGGATCTGACCCATGCCTGTACCTGTGACACTGCTGTCCCTGTACCGGGTCCCAGCCCTGTGCTGACACCTCTGCCGCA